>WBMW01004597.1:99855-137497 GCA_013396635.1 Penelope pileata | reverse complement strand
AACTAATTTCACAGTTTAATGCCAAGTGTTTCTCAGCTTTACTCTGCCACAAAATAGGTTTCATTTTGGAATCTCAAAAATAAATAAATAAATACAGGATGAACACCAAGAATTCAGTCTCCCCTTTACGAGTATCTCTGTGTGCAAATGTGTATCTGTGTGCTGCATTTGCTTCTCTGCAATTCGTAAGAAATATGATTGATCACCAGACTGATGAAATGTTTAAAACTGTGCCTTTTACTTCCTTTCTTCCTTCTCTTTTCATGTTATGTCAGTGAAGTAAAAGCTCATGTGGCGGGTGACACCTACAAGTATACCTCTGTGGTTAGATAGTTTTGAGAACTTATAAAGGCCACATATACAGAAAACCAAAACTTTTTGAGATCATGTTTCATTTCAGGATCTCAAATGTTTATAATTCTCAAGAGTCACAGTTTTCAAATTTCACTGCATCAAATGCTGATTTTTTATATAGAAGATGTACAACCTGATGCACAGCTGACAATTAGTCAAGCAGCTAAAATCACACAAGAAGTCAACAAAAATCCATGGGAAGACACACATAATCCACGACAGACTCTAGCTTCTGAAACTATGTTTACTAGGTCAAGAGATGCAAAATATGTTACTAATAGGAAAGAGTAATCATTTTTTTAAGATACAGCAAGCTCACAATTTTCCATCAACAGCTTTGTCATTCTTCTTCACTAACTAACTTTGCCTCATGGGAGACTAACTGCTTTATGTGTGGTGTCAGGCAAAATGATGAACATGAAGCTCTGCAGTCTGAAAGGTGGGTGTGGGTCAGAGACTAGAGGAGAAACAGTCCTTGAGGGTGGGATGTCAGCTGAACTAAGGAAGTACAAAACACATTGTGGGTTCTGACTGGAGTCTGGGCTCCACAGGAAGCTGAAACTCAAGACAAATTTGGACAAAAGTGAAAAAAATTCTGTATCTAGAAGTGTGAATACCTCTACTTCGAGTCTACAGTTTATGTGACTCATCAGTGCTTTTCATAGAATTCTGCTGACATTTCTCAGCTGATGGTGTTATTTGCTCTTTCTGTTTTGTTTTTGATAGCTTGTGTTTTTCACTGTACTATGCCAAAGACAAGAGAATAAATAAGTCCTAGATGTACAACTGCAGTATGCTGTTGCTTTTAGGCTCATGGGTGGCCACCATATGAACAAACAGACCCTGTTTCTCAGCACTGACAAATGAAAACAAGAACTAACTCTCCTCCTCCGTCTCTTTTTCAGTCCCCTTCTTTCTACATAAACAAATTAAATGGTCCATATTCAGCCCTGATACAGAGGAGTTCATTGTCAGAGCCTTCAGACCAAACCTAATGGTTTAACATGTTAAAAATTTTATAAATCTTGTGGTTTTTTTTTTGTTTTATTTTGTTTTGTTTTGTTTCATTACTCTAGTCCAGAAGCAATTCCAGGTAGATGAACAGTATGTTGTATAAACTGGGAATTATATTGCTAAGATTATTTCTGTTTGTAGTAGTAGTATAAAATGAAGTCAAATATCTATATACAAGCAATATAAACAACAGATATTTGATGAAAAATTACTTAAATACCAGATAAACTGTTTGCAGTAATTATTGCCTTGAAGATTCTTGGTCTTTAATTGCATATGTATTATTTGTGATATTATTTTGTGGCACACACTGTGCTCTGAGAAGGATCATCTCTCTGTACAGCAACAGAAAGTAGAGTTGTTATTGTTACAGAAGATGTGGATACATATTGATGATCTGAAGACTGGCAACAATTTCAACAAAGTTGTACACCAACCAAGTACTTGAAGTTTACACTAGGAAAGTTCACACATTTTGTAGATGTGGAAAGAAGGTTCTGACTGGATATAATATTCCCACTGATCTTCTAAAGGAAAACAGTCATCTTCTATATGTATTCTCTATTTAAAGTCTCCCGAAGGTAGTGTGCAGGTAGCACTCATCATCGCTTCCTGTAACACAGCAGGAACCGCAGGAATGTAAACTGAGCAGAGTAAGTGAGGGAAAAAAAAAAAAAAGTTGCCTGCAGTTATGCAGAGGTGAGTCTCGACATCCAATTTAAGGCATTTCTCATCTGGAAGTATTTGATCAGGTGGTGCTAAACTAAAACATTGCATAATCACAGCTTCTACAGAGCTTCCGTGCAGATATTGAGGACAGCTCCCGTTTAAACAATACAGAGCAGGAAGAGAACATTGCACAGAAACACCCACTCTGTTCGTGTTCAAAAATTAACAAATTTATCAAGAACTTACAATTTCCTTTGTAATTTCAAAGGATGTGGGATTCATTTTTATAACTTTAGTGAAGAAATCAATTTTTTTTTCTTAGTGATTAGTCACTCCTGAAAATACTTACTTCTCAAATTTTGGATTTATCTCAAGATATCTAAGAGAAATTTTGGCAAAAACCTGAATTATTTTCAGTCTGATGAAGGAAAATCTTCACAAGTTACAGAGAGAGAAAAGTTACACTTTTATTCTCAAACACTTAACACACATTTCTAAACTACAGAGAAATTAAGGGTGTTTCTTAGAGAACAAGTTTAGCTCTGCGTGTGAATACAGATTGCTGACAAATCCAGAACTGCAAATATTCCTCCAACGGTCAGTAGTATTGTAAGTGCTGTAAATCTGTGAAGAGCCAGGTTCCACAGCCTCATCTTGTTATCACAGTCTCTGGCTCTTACTAAAGATTTTCTTTATGATTTCTAAATAGCAGAAAGAATTTCCTAAATTATATCTATCCACAAAGCTATTTTTTTTTTTTTTTGTATAAGGGATAAGATCCAAAGCACATTGAAATCAATGTGAAGCTTTGCTATTTAATCAGCAGCAATGCATGGTTCTTTTCTGAGTAGGCAAAGTGCAAAAGCATTTTCAAGTACTAGGCGTATTTCCCATTCTTCCTTGTACTGAATGCATGTACTTTAGAACCCTTTCCTATTAAAGTCAACAGAAGCCAACAGCTCAGACTGGATATTAGGAAACATTTCTTTACTGTGAGTGTGATCATACACAGCAACAGTCTTCCTAATGAGGGGGTTGATGTCCCAAGCCCATCAGTATTCAAGAGGTATTTGGACAATGTCCTCATTAATATTCTTTAACTTTTGATTAGACTTGAAGAGGTCAGGCAGTTTGACTCCATGATCTTTGTAGGTTCCTTCCAATTGAACCATTCTATTCTATTCTATTCTATTCTATTCTATTCTATTCTATTCTATTCTATTCTATTCTATTCTATTCTATTCTATTCTATTCTATTCTATTCTATTCTATTTTAATACTTGACACCTTTTAAGAGATACACTTTACTGAGTAGTCTAAGTCTAAATTTAGATTCTTTAGATACTGAATTCCTAAAAAGTCATTTAGATGACTTAGTAGTCAATAGACGACTGGTAGTTATAGTAATATGACTATTATTCATTGAAATATGGAGCACTAAGCTATATTTTTTATGCACATTAAACACAAAAAGAAATATTATTTATTATGGCTCTGGAAAGTGTGATTTTGAACTACAGAAAAGACAAAAACTTGACCATAGCAGAAAGAATAATGAGTTCACTCCCACTCTACACTTACGTCAGCGTACTGTATCACCAGTTGTTACCATGTTCAGAAAATCAGTTCTATGTGAACAGAACAATGTCAGGAAAAAGACAAGTGCTTTCCATAAAAATTAAATGAGTCAAAATTCTGCTTTAGTTGCACAATTTTACCTATACATTGACTCCCTCCCATGTGTGGTGAGCAATAGCATGATTAGATCCGTTATCAAAATATATCTAATACAATTCAACAATCCATTCCTGTCCAGCCAATGCATTTATGCCTATGATTAATTTCAATGATACTTAACTTCAAAAGAGGCTTAATTGTTGCTCTGAAAGTAAATAGACCTGTTCATACTATATGTTTTGCGTAACTGAGACCTGACTAGATGGATTTGCAAAGGCACAAGGGCTGCTCTGAAAGCAATGCCTCCTATTTTATTATTTTGGCCAGTAATGTTGGAGGCTGAACATTCCCACCAATATTCTGTTAGATTTTGTTGCCGTGTGACCGATGGCAGCAGAAGGGCAGTCTGACAAAATGGCGTCTGACATGGAAGTGCGTATGAAACAAAGGTGTGGAATTGAATTCCTCCATGTGGAAAAAATTACACCCATTGACATTCATGGATGTTTGCTGAATGTTTGTGGAGACCAAAGAGTGGATGTGAGCACAGTGAGGTGGTGGATGTTGTGTTTCAGCAGTGGTGACAGCAATGAGAAAGACAAGCCACGTTCTGGACAGTCATGCAGATTTTTATGAGTGCAGCACGCTGGCTTGGGTTCGTGCTGAAAATGCATAACTAATGGTGGTGACTATGTTGAAAAATTGTGTTTTGTAGGTGAGAATTTGCTCTGTCGAACAGTGTTATTGTACTCTGTCTGTTGTAATTTTGCTGAAAATAAACAGGAGGCATTACTTTCAATGTTTGCAAAATGAAAAGAGCAAAGATATTTGTTTCCTGCCTGTAATCACATACGTGAGGTGGACAAGTTAATAAAAGTATGTAAAAGTAGCCCCACCAGTGTCTGTAGCCTCTCTGAAAAGATAAATGTAGAAATAGGGGAGTAATCAATGCATCATTAATAGGTCATATAATATGGATAAGAATCAAGGCAGATCTGGGCATTAAAAGCATGCAGATGAAGGTATCTTCTAAATAGCCTCAATTTACTACAGTCTCCCAGCAGCTTGTAGGCCATGAGACTTCCCTTTAAGGAAAACTGTGATATTTAAGCTACATGAATGACAGCAAAAACTGAAAGGTTCAGACGTGTAGTTTGTAACTGAACATTCACCATGCTGTGATCTTCTCTAAACCACGGCCTAAACAGATTGATCTCTCCAGCTTATTCAAAAATTTGAACTAATAATTTATATTGTGCTTTGGGACCACATGTACAAAAGTAGAAAACAGAAAACGTATTTATATATACACATATATGTATAAGCTCCTTTGTACACCATAACACATAAACCTCCTGTAATCTAGTATTGACTAGTAACTCTGTTGAAATTAATTTAACATTAAGAAATTTCTATTGAAATGTTCTATTTTAAGCATCTCACAGCCAAACTTCTGAACATTGATTTTATTTATCATTGATCTTAGGTGGCAGCTTCTACTGAGTCCATTTGAAATGTTGAGAGTTATAAATGCTTTCTAAGACTGGCATCATTAATACAAAGAGAAGGATCAATATGTAATGTACAGTGCATTACGCCATGTAATAATTAAACTTGACGAATTTGCATTTTATTTACTTGACCACAAAACTATATTCTCTACTTTTCAGCACAGAAGGGGTATGAAGCTTTTCAAAATGAAGCTGGAAATCTTAGTTTGGGGGTAAGTAGAAGAAAGGGCTAGTTAAGCAAGGATTTTTGGCTTCACAGTTAGAATCCTTTATCCCATTCCAGCAGTGAATACAATAACTGGCATGGGTTGGGCAAAGAGTTTGGGATAGGCAGTTTGAGGAAGATGATGATTTTTACGTAAGGGAGGAAGTCAGCAATGTGTGAGTTGCAACCATTAATTGCACTTTCTTCTGAACCTTGGCTTTTTGAATCAAGAGAACATAGTGGGAAAGGCTGTCTTCTGTCTCAGCATTTTGATATTTCTGGTTGTAGTCAGAATATTAGATAAGAAAACTTGCTCTCATGGATAAACTGACTACTAACTGACAAATGTGGTGCAAGTCACTAGAATGACATTTTCCAGGGTATCATCCCTCTATTCAGAGGATGACTTGAACTGTAGATGATGAGACTTGAAGTCACCAGATAGGACCAACAATTTTAGGTGCTCTGCATGTCTCTAAAATCAAGTTACTAAAATTGGTATATTATCTCACAGTGCACAATAATCTCATTGTCCATTAACTCTCTGTATGTAGAATAAAAATAATAAAGAACCATTATCCTCAAAAGTTAGTGAATCTCAAAGAAATATTCATACACTGTTGCTATGAGAAAATAAAAAATCTGTCTTCAAGGTAACTGTATCTAATAACATTTGGGAGTCACATACTGAAAGACAGGGAAGTAATGTATTAACCTGCTTTACTTTATGAGCACATTGCTTATCCAAGGTCTTGGGGAAAAAAGTGAATGGTCATGTAGCTAAAGAATACATTACTTTTCATATAAGGAACAGAAACAAAGCAAAATATTGTGGGCAAGAGATACTATGTATTCTCAGTTCAGTGTTCATGTTGCAACCTGAATCATAAGCTTTTCATATTTTAATCTTTCTGTGAGTCAAATGTTATTCATAATGGAAATGAGGTAGGCACAACTCATGTGAGTCTTTTACATCCAGTGTAAGACAGTCTGTGTTCCTCTAAATTATTAGGGTAGCACCTGAATTGTATGTAGTTTTGTAAAAGAGCCCCATCATAACTGATAACATAAAAATTAGTCATAAACAAAGTAGAAAAAAAGTTGGAAAATCATAACTGAAAGACTGTTAGGAGATATATTCTGATACATATAAACAATTTCAAGTTTTTTTTTGCCATACACGTCTTTTTCTTTGGTGGATTATAAAATCACACAGACTTACATAGGTTATATATAGACTTAAATTCATTTGGAACATGAACACAGAACCCATACAAGACAGGAACTTCAACTTATGTTTTGTCCTTGTTTTTACACCTGATCTTTCTAACCTATATCTTACAACTGTTTGGCAATAAATTATTTTTTTTCCTCACTAACCTTAAAAAGGTGCAAACAAACAGTTACTCTGAGTGAAAGTACAAATTGCATCCACCAGACTATGACTACTCAAAGGCTCCAAGCTGACATGAAAACTATAGAAACAAGGCTGAGAAGGCAAAAGTTACTAGAAAAACCATTTTTCCTCTTTTTTCCCCCCTTCTTTTAGACAATGTACTATGTTTTGTTCAGTTACACTGAGCCAAAAAGATAAATAGAGGGTATGATGGTACTGCTAAGGTTTAATATGATTTACTTCAAGCTCTGGTGTCATTAAACAGTACTGCAGAATGTCCATCACCCCATTTTTTCCCAGGTACCCAATCTGTGGTATTCTATCCATTCAATATAATGTTCCTTGAATGGAAAACATTACAGATATGCGATCCCTATGACTCGGATGGAAGCATTCTTACAGCACAAAAAGAGCCCATATGAATGCACAAGAAATAAAACATTCATGGCAAGAGGCCAAATTGGCTGAACAGAGAGCTCCTAACTGAATTCAAGTGCAAGCAAGGTGTGTAAAGAAGGTAGAAATGGGGACAGGCTGTGCTGGAAAAATATAGAAACATTACATGAGCCTGCAGGAATGGATTTTGGAATTTGGGCTTTGGCTGGAGCTAGAACTGGAAATGGGATGGGGTTTTTTTTTTTTTTTTTTTTTTTTGGCACTTCAGGAGAATAAGGAATATATGGATCCACTAAAGAATGATGGCTTACACCAAGATGATGTGTGAAATGGATAAAGATGAGAACTCTTTGCCTTGGGATGCTGCTTTTGGGTCTCTACTGCCACTAGCAGGAGAATTCAAGAGAAAAATCTAGTATCCACAGTAGAAGAGAAGTGTGTAGTTTGGGACTAATGAGTAAAATGGACCAGTCCATAGGATTGGACGAGATGAATCCAGCAGTGCTGGGACAACTTCTATCGCTTCTGAAAGGCTGTATCAAGTGGAGAAAAGGTAAATATTACACTCACTTTAAAGGCTGAAAGGGAAATCCAGGGTACAGCAGGCCATAAGGTCTTTATTCTGGAAAGATTATGGAGTAGTTCTCATGGCAGCTATGTCCAGGCATCTGAAGGACAAGACATGAATGGGAATGTGCAGTATATATTAGCATGGACAACAGATGCCTGACCAATCTGGTTGCTTTCTATGACCAACTTTGTAGATGAGAAGCAGCAGTTGTTTGTCTTGAATTTATCTATGTTTTCAGCACAGTCTCCTTCTGGCTAAACTGAGGAGGCGATAGCTTATTAGGTAATAGCATGGGGGCATAAGAAACTGTCTGGGTGGTCAGGTATTGTCCAATGATCACAGAATCTCAGAATTGTAGGGGTTGGAAGGGAGCTCTAGAGATCATTGAGTCCAACCCTCCTGCCAAAGCAGGTTTCCTACAGCAGGCCGCACAGGTAGGCAGCCAGATGGGTCTTGAATATCTCCAGAGAAGGAGACTCCACAACCTCCCTGGGCAGCCTGTTCCAGTGTTCCGTCACTCTCACCATGAAGAAGTTCTTTCTCATGTTGCTGCAGAACTTCCTATACTCCAGTTTGTGGCCATTTCCCCTTGTTCTGTCTCCACACACTACTGAAAAGAGGTTGGTGATGTCCCTTTGCCTCCCACACTTAAGATATTTGTAGACATTGATAAGACCCCCTCTCAGTCTTCTTTTCTCAAGGCTGAACAGACCCAGTTGATGATTCAGACTATAATTGTTGTCTAGTTAAAAGTGACATTCCTCAGGCATGACAACTGAGGCTGATGTCTTCGGCCTAAGGCTGAAGGCTAAAAGTCTTCGCAGGTGACCTGGGCAACAGGACAGAATGTGCTCTCATAAATTTCATAAAACACTTCAAAATGAGTAATGCAGTGGATACACTGAAGGACAGACTGCCATCCAGAAGTATTGGGACTGTCTGGAAAAGTGGACCTACAGCAACTTCATGAAGTTCGAAAAAGGGAAAGTCCTGCATTTTGGAAGTATGCAGGACACGTTGACTACAAAAGAGTTTTGCAGAAAAAAAATTTCTTTCTGGTGGGTACTCTGGAAAGGAACAAGGTCCACAACACATGGTATTAGAAAAAGCATAGACAAAAACTCAAGGGAACTGAAGCAAAGGAAGTTTCAATTAGACATAAGGAAACAGTTCTACATAGTGGGAGGTGTTAAGCAATGGCACAGGCTGCCCATGAAAGTGGGGAAAGCTTCATCCTTAGAGATATTAAAATGTTCATTATATGAGGCCATGACAAAGCAGATAGAACCTGGCAGTCAACCATGCTTGGAGCAGGAAGGTGGACTAGATACTCCCAGGCATTGTTCCAAACCTAAATTAATATAAAAGACCAAAACGCAAACTATTTGTTCAACCACAACTGTTCATACATTGAGCTTGAGATTCAGGACTGCCACAAGGCACTTTTTGTTTACCTCAGGAAGTTGAATATGAGAGATGAAGACAACATAGGGCAAAAAGGACTGTTTTCAAATCAGTTTGTGCTTTTGGCTCTTGAAGTAGACCGCATTTTGCTTCATTAAGCCTGCACTAGGAGCAGGTAGAGATGAACAAAGCAGCTCCAGCAGAAAGAGAAATATAATTATGGTGATGCAAATCCGTACCGGAGTTGAATAGCCCTGAATAAGAAGATTGCTACTTAATCTAACCAGAGTGCTATCTTAACAAAATGCCTCAAGGATTTCAGACAGTGTCTCTGCAATCAAGCCACACTATGTTGCGTCATGATTTGAAAACTGTTATTATTAGAAAATTTTCTTATGTCTACAACTTCATCCAGAGAAAGAATCAAAAGTCTTGAAATATTTAAGGGAGCTAAAATTCAATTTTTTTCTACCTTTTCAGTAAAGCTCTGTTGATTTGATGCATAACCCAATGCAATACTACACCTTAAACTAGAGGATAAATAAAATATGCACATGCTAAATTTTTTTCCAGTAGGAAAGTCAAATAAAATGATTCACAACACTTAGTATAGGCACACCAATAGACTGTAGTGGTAGCTCAGTAAATGTGTGGTTATTTCTGTGGGCATGTATCTGATGACTGAAAACAGGGAAAGTGATTTAACTGGGAAATGTTTAGTTAATACTATTACCCTGTTTGGGAAATTTCAGCTGTTAATTTTTCCTAGTGTGACATGGAGGAGAACAAAGAAAACAATAAAAATCAAAATGTATCAAAAAGTACTTAGAGCAACTGGATTACTAAATATAATGTGAAATAGTAAAAATATTAATATGAAATATGAACAATTACTCTACATGAACTTTCTGACAACAAGTGAGAAAACATTTTTCTGGGATATGAGAATGCTCAGATTTCTAAGTGTTTTCTCATACTCAGAGAGGGTAAAATTTGCATTCCTAAAAAGAAATTTCAGGAGTTTTAGAAAAACCATCTTCAGATAATAGGTGAATTGAGTATTTTTTCCAGTGTTCAGTTTTCAAATGTTTCACTTTAATTTTGGTCACTTTTAGGTACATTTGAATTTTGTTTACCTGTCAAAGTAGCTACTTAATATTTTTGAAACTGAAGGAAGAGAGGGATGTTAATAATTTCAAGACATTCTCAGTTTTTTGTCTGTTTGATTTTCTTTTTAATGACACCTAGGCTTTCCTGGAAGAAGTTTTTTATTTGAAAAATGAATGCTTTTCAACACTACCAACATGCTCTGGTAATTTGAAGAAAAAAGAAAAAAAAACACAACCTGCTTTCTCTTCTGCTAGCTTCTATTAGGAGAGGGGGGGAGAAGAGGGAAGAGGTGTTTGTCATCTTTGTCTTCTGTGGTGTATTTTAATCTTGAATAACATTGGGCATCAGCTGTAACATATACAAATTAATCACCTTATAAAATTGTTTACTTTTTTTACATGTCTAAATGACATAAAATTAATTTGACCTGTTTCAGCATTTACAGCTGTGTTGTTGAAGATATTTTATTATGAGGCCAAAAGTCTAAAATCTTATTTTTTTACAGATATTTATTTTGTTTTATTTGAAGACAGAGACCATAGAAAACTCATCTGAAAGAATTTTTAAATTTGTCGTTCTTCTGAGTTCTTCTGCAATGCGTGCATATTAGCAATTGGGCCATGAATTCTAATGTTAGTTTCACAACAGATGACAAGTTTGCTTTTGAAAGTAAAGTCTTTTTTCTTTAAGCACATATTACTAAAACCAAAGAGAAAAATGCAGTTGTTTTCTCTTCTTTGATGACAACCTAGAAAGAAGGTTTGAAATCAGAATTGCTAGTGTGACCAGATTTCTATGTGAATCAATAAAGACAATGAAGAAGATATTAATTAATCTCACATTATAGCATAGCACACATCATCATGGAGATGATATTTGTATTTGTAATAAAACAAATAATCACAATGCAAATCCTATAAAGGAAGGAAAATGATATCTTCTCCATACTCTCATCTGCCACTGTTAGCATTTTGTTAGCTTTACTCTTTTCAGAGCAGTCCATACTAAACTATGAGAAAATGAGCAAAGACAATGCCTAAATTTCATGCATACTTGCATAGACTGAAGACATTATCGTTGTGATACAGAATGGGATTGGAAAAATATGCAGCCATTGGAAGTGGATTAAATGCACATACATTTTGTAATGAGTGACTGTAATGAAAGTCAAATGAATTATAATAAAATATGGAGTTTTAAAAAAGAAAACTACTCAATGCATAATGCTGCTAAGAAAACATTTAACAGTTTTTCACTGCATGCTATTGTCAAAGTAAATAACTACCAAAGACAAACTTACAAAGTGGTTTTAACTCTAATGTGATGCAGACAGTCAGTCATTTAATTTGTTAATTAGTATTATGCCAGAAACTATCTATTCAATATGAAGCAAATATGTTTACAATCTTATCTGCCATCTGTTTAATAGATGGGAGAATACTTAGAGCTGGGATTCTCAAAGAGGGCTGTTGAAAATTTGTTCTACAATTAGTGGAGCAGATTTTTTAATTCTAAAGGAGTTTTTCATGTTCAGGGAGCACCTCTATGAAGGAAGACAGTACATCACAATGCTGCTATTCAAGATCAGTGATTGCTTATAGCTGCGGGTAGCAGATGTTTGAAAAGTGCAGAAGTAAATATATATCTTAAGATTTATTTATTTATTTTTAAGATAATACAGAATTAGATCCAGAATGGTAAAGAAGGTTTGGTGGGGACATTTTTAAGACCAATTTTCATGGCAGTGCAATATAGAGGTCTGGATACTTACAACACTCTTCATCTCTTTCTGTAATCAGCAATTTTGCAAGATTTCTTACAAGAAAGTCCACAATTATGCAGTACACTAGCCATTAAAGTGAATTCTCAAGGTGTTTTTAAACTGCATATTAAACTGGATATTAAATCATCACAGAGGAGATGGATGCAAATAAAAGCTTAGATAATAAAGCATTCTTCCTAGGATTACGACTTCTTTCTATGTCCTATTTCAATGTATTGTAGTTTTGAGGAAGACTATCACACTAATATCACTGTCAATATACATTAAAAGATAGATTTAGCCCAGACATAATTTCTTCCCTTTCTAGAAATATAACATCTTTTCCTCCATCATTTTTAAAGATCAAAAATAAAAAGGTAAATAAAGTCTAAACATTAATTTTTCAAACCTAGGCTTCTTAGTTTTATCATTCTTTTCTAATGGCAATGATTTGACAGAACTGCTTTTTTTTATATCTAATTGATTTTCACAGAGTATGAATGAAACACTGGACACCGAAAGTGAGCAACATATTTTTAATGGAATGCTAAACTAATTATGATTCAAGGATTTTCATGAAACTAAGCAATTTTTCTGAGAAGAAATGAAACAAATGTAAATGCTTTTTACAATGAAATGGAACAATTTTGCCTTTCTCACAATTTTTCAGTGACTATTTGTAAGTACATAAATATATGTAAGCACATAAATAACATATGATGCTTACTAAGTATCCAAACAACATGCATTCAAAAGTTCAAGATATATTTCTTACCAGAGAGGAAAATATTCTCAGATAACATTCTTGAAAATTGTGTCTATTTTGTTTTGAATAGAAGGGATTGTGCTAACTTTCTCCAACTACTTGCTGAAAGCAATAAACTTTTTGTGCAAGATTTACTTAGACCAGGCTGTATACATCTTATTTCCCTGAAACACTGGTAAGCTTCCATAAAGAATAGTGTGTCAACAAGTCAGATGGTCCTGCAGAGAACCATGAGGAATAGGAAATGTTTTATTAGGCCACTTTCTTTCATAGGTCAGCAACATTTGAGATTTGAGCCTTAAGTCTCAGCCTTACATACCACACTGTACATCCACAGTGAAGAAGTATAATGCAGCAATAGGTTTCTGTCTGATGAAGTACTGGAAATATTTCTCTTCTTCATACTTTTAGGCAGTGGGTTAGAGCTTCTCCCTTAAAACTGAGTTTCACACTGCTTCTGAGACAACATTGTAGACAAATTTGCAGCACAGCATTAATTTCAAAAGGATATTCTTAATTTTAAATCCATTATTGTTTTTACTTCAGTTCTGTAAGGAGCTGTGCAGAACTGACCACTTAGGCTGTATATCTCAAAGAGGCTTGGGAAGGGGGAGGGAGAAGGAGGAAGTCTGAGCACTGGGACCCCTCTATGTAAACAGTGTCCTTTGTAGCATGCTCAGCTTAGTCTCTTGACGTTTTTTTTTTTTTGTTATGCCGTTACGTGATGAGAGAGCACGGGGATGGAGAGGTCTGGCTAGTTCAGCATAACAGGATTTCAGTCCTGCTGTTTCCACAGTGGTAAGGTTTAACCTCAAGAATTTCTGCAACTGCTAAATATATGTTACAAAACAAAACAAAACTGAACAAACAAAGCCCCAGCAACTGGTTTGCTCAGGAACTCAGCATCTGTGAGTTGGCTGCAGTGACTTTAGTATGCACACTCCATCCATTCTACCTCTCTTCCTTTACCCTCTTCCCCCCAAAAATTAATTGCATTTCTAGCTAACAAGGTTTAGTTACAGAGGCATCTGACTCCTTCAAATCTTTTGGACACAATACCAAAGTCCAGTAGTAGACATTACAGGATTAAATCCTTTGTAACATTCTAAAAATCAATTCATCTGTTCCTAATAGTGTTTCAATAGTATCCTAGTAACCTTTTCTGTGAAGCTTCATATGGTCCGTATTTGCAAACACTGTTAAAAAAGGCCTTCTTGCATGCAAAAAAAAAAAAAAAAAAAAAAAAAAGCTAAATCTCTTCACAGAGCTGCTGGAGAGGTGCAGACTCCAATGTGGGCAAGTGTATTTGCCAACATGCCATATGGGAGCCATGGTCGGGACTTTTTTTTTTCTAGAATAATTAAATGTTGATGGCAGAGTTCAAATGGATCATTAAAATTCAAAAGTGTAAGAAACAGATTTTTTCTTATGTTGCTGAACGCTCCAGAGGGCTGAATAGCTAGCAGAAGTGAGGCAGGCTGCAGCAGTGATCAGCGTGTGCTGTGATGGTACTAATTTGATCATAATATAGTCATCTCTGAAGATTACAGCTATTCAATTAAATATTCTAATTAACCTGAAGTATTAGGCAAATGATACTAATTACAAATATTCTCCTGAGATTCACAGCAATGAAAATCCCACTTGCAACTGATACTTCTAGCCAATGTTTCGTAACACAATGTCCTATATCATAGGCTTTCAGAATATTAAAATGCAGTTAATTTGCCTAAACCTCATTTGTTTAATGGCATTAGCATTTTGTTTGAAATTGTAATAAACGTACATCCCGCTTTCAAGTAAAATTTAAAATGAGTGTACTCTTGGGGTAACTTAAGATTCCTGTTTACAGACCTAGCACTTTATTCAGTAAGCGGAACAGTTTGAGCTTAACTTTCAGCCATTAAACATATTGAAATTGTTTAAAAATGCTAATAATTTGTCATTTCAAATAAGAAAAAAAAAAGGATATTTTGCAGTAAAATTTCATGATGTTACCCATGTGACCATTTTCCGACTGTGAGGGCCCCAATGCTTGAACTTGCCTTGTAATTTTTTAGTAGAATGTTTGTTTTTTGTATGTTATCAGCTTCCGTTTGTTGTTTTAACTCCCTCTCTAAACAAAGCCACAAGGACCTTATTTTTTGGTTTTGCTACCTTCCTTTCTTTGGTCCCTTTTAGACAACACACTGACCATGGGTTCCAGGTTGGGGCTGCAATGGCATTTGGGGTTCTGCTTCCTGCATGGCACTTTCACCCACCTTGCACACAAGTACTATTCTGCTCATGTTGCTTGCAGGGACAGCTCAACCACTTTCCCAATTACCATTCTGGGCAGATAACTCAGTTGTCTATATGAATTAGGCAGAGTGCTACTTTGAAAATGCAGCACAAGGCAGATAACTGGGCTAAAAAAATACGCGCTCAGAAGCGAGGTTCCTGATCACATTTCGACTTTTATATATTTATTCATTTGTTTTTTTATTTGTTTTAATTTTTAGTGGCATGGATGGGAAAGGCAGATATTACCCACCAATAGAGGTGGCTGCTGCTTAAAATAATCAGTTGCAAACTGCTGTAGAAACAAAACAAGTAGCTGTCTTCAAGTGCTGCTTAGGACCGTCTTTGATGCCCAATGGCCTGTTAGGCAGATGAAGCAATGGGAATACTTCTGTTTTTCTGCATGGTACCTGTTGAACATGTATGAAAATAGCTTTCCCAGTTTTGCTACAGGGTTATCAATATTGTTGCAAAGCATTACCAAAGTTAAACTGATGTGACTTATTTCTCCCTATAAACATCTTCCTCAGACTCAACAGTCCTCCTCTGAAGAGAATTGCAATGTTAACCATGTACCTTTTACATCTGTGTCTGTGGCATTGCTAAGGGTTTAAAATAATAACTAAAAAAAAAGATTGTCTGAATATCATGTATAGAAAAAACTCACACTGTCAAATTGCTATAGCAACATTGCAAAGCTAAACCAAACATGGTAAAAGTGACTAATTTTCATGCTGCAATCAGCAGAAGTATAGTTGAAGATTTGTACTGGAAACACTGGAAGACTTTGTAAAAGAGCAGGCCTTTATATGACAATGTCTAAAATACAAAGAAACACAAGTATATTTCCTCTGATATCAGAAAATTTAGAAGAATTTGTATCTGAAATGTGCTGAAATCACTGAACCTAAACTTGGAGAAGAGGAAAACTGCAGAGATGGCATCATGCTGCCTTATGACCTTTCCTAAAGGAGGAAAGAGACACAAGGGAGCAGATAGTAAACTCAGGCAAATCCCAGACAGACAGCATGCAACTCTTGAGAGATTTCTGAGGACTGGAGTTTTTGTTTGTTTGCTTGATTTTGGTGCTTTGCTTTGATTGCTTACTTTTAATTCTTGAAAGGTTATTTTCCTTTAGTGCTGTAAGAGCTCATTGAAATGATTAAATGTCCTTCTCTTTCTTCTCAGGAATAAGTGCTGGGTTTATATCACCCAATTTTGATTTGACATCTGCTGATAGCTTGCAAATATCAGGTCAGCATACACATTAGAATATTCTACCACTACAGAAGAGAATTTAGAATACATTTAATCGACATATACTCACACAGATTAAAGACTATTTAGCAGAAATCTATGCTTAGACTGTAGTTCCTGGCTGAGATTAAGGAAAATTTGGAGAAGGAAATGGGGAGGTAGAAAGAAATGAGAAGGTTCATGTAGAGTAATATGGCTTCATTTGTCCCCCTTTTTTTTTGTTTGCCTAGATGGACTGGACACACATGGAAGAGCAACAGGAAAGGGAAGAGTGACCCGCATGAGGCAGAGCGCAGTGCAACACGGAAAGCTGACTTCTCAGCATGTGTCATCACTGAGCCCTCTCAGACAGGACAGGGAATTTAAACGAAAATGATGGGCTAGCTCAGAGGTGGCTGAAAAAAGTATTTTTCAGCTCCAGATCTCTGTTTCTTCTGCCATTCTCAGTCTTCATTTACATTTTCAGTAAAACTGAGAGATGAACATATCAAATAAGTAAACACAATTAGGAAACTAACAAGGGAAAACAAGGGGAAAAAAAGGGAGAGAAAGAAAGGTGGGAAAAGAGAGAAAGAGGGATAAAAGGGAGAGGCGTTGCAGAGTGTACATGTACACATTGCCCAAAGTCACCTGAAAACTAGCTGCAGATTGCTAGAAAATCATTACTGTGTTATGAAGAAATGCTATGCATTTCTCTGTAGTTTTAGCCAACGTATGAAATGAATAAGAATAAAATACCATGTTTACATATGACAAAGGAGAATATTTTCACATTTACCTGTAGAATGAGTGAATAAAATGATACAGTCTCTATGCAGAGAGTTAACATAATGCAGTGATCTATGGGTACATTCTTGTGGGGGAGCGAATCTACTGGATTGATTTACTTTTATAAAGGAAATGAATACAGTGATGTAATAAAATTGTCGTGTACTGCATTGATCTTGCTGCAGAGAAAGTGAGGAGGAACTTAAATTTATATAAAATGAATACAATGGAATAATAAATGCACAGGAGAGGATATTAGAGTGAGGTACACATTTAGAAGGGAAGTAAGTAGAGTGTAGTGATCCACTTTTATAAGGGGAGGACATTTAAAGGAATCATTTCCACATCTATAGAAGAAGGGAGCATGGTAGGTTACGCTTTGTAAAGAACTGAACATATAACAATGCAGGAAGTACAATGACAGAAAAACTAATCATGTTATTACTTTTTTATGGCCACAGATATTTCATAGCAATAGCATATGTAAGCAGCTTAATGGAATGACAAAAAGGAAAAAAAAATGTATGTAGGTTGCTCCAAAAGTAATGCATCCTTTTTTTTTTTTTTTTAATTTCCAGAGAAACTACAACAGATACAAAGAGCACAATAACACTGTTTGATAGAGCAAATTCTAAGCTACAAAACATGATTTTTCAACATAGTCACCACCATTTGCTATGCATTTTTTCTAGCCAAACAGGAGCCTGCATGCTGAGCTTGTAAAAATCTGCATCAGCCACTGTTGCTGTCACCACTGCTGAAATACACCACTCACCTCCTCCCTGTGCTGACATCCACTGTTTGGTCTCTATAAATGTTCAGCAAGCATCCATGAATGTCAATGGGTGCCATTTTTTCCGCTTGGAGGAATTCAATTCCACACCTTTGCTTCATACGCACTTCCATGTCAGATGTCATTTTGTCAGCCTGTCCCTCTGTTGTCATCTGTCACATGGCAACAAAATGTAACAGAATATTGTTAGGAAGGTTCAGCCTCTACTGCCATACTGCCAACATCTGCCTCTGACATTATGGGCCAATATAGTAAGATAGGAGGCATTACTTCTGGAGCAGCCCTCATATAAATAATGTATGAAAATGAAGGTCTGACCCGCAGTGTAGGGCTGTGAAGAAAACTCAAGCTGCCTCATGAAACCTACAAGGCATTAAAGTTATCACCATTGAAGATCATCACTCTGATTTCCTCAGTTCAGGTGGTGCAGGTATATTTTACCCCACACCATAAGTAAATGTTTTCCTGTCCACCAGATTCCTAATGAGGAAGCCCACAGTCAGCAGGACCAAGTGAGAGCAGTTTATGCATCTGACCTGCAAGCTCAGTCTAGCAATGGACATGGAGAAGCCCTTGAAACAGCCTGGAGTTTCTTCTTCTAGTGGAGTTGAGATTGCACCCTTTGTGGCTCTTGTGATCCACCTTGAATTCATCCTCTGAGCAGAATTCTTAGAGGAATACTTAAATGGATTACAATTTCTTCTAAGGCACCCCAAGATCATCATCCCATCACCTATGTACACATATAGGGCAAGTGGTCAGTTCATTTTTGCCATTTACTTCTTCGAAGTGTGATGATATAGGCAGGCTCCTTAACGTTTTCCTGCTCGTTCAAACTTAACACAGTCCTCTCTGAAGAAAAGTTTGGCCCATGTTCTGACTAAAACAGTCTATTGTTTTTCTTCTTTTCCTCTCCTGCTGTTGCTTTTCTTCAGACAGTTTATTTCTTCTTGTGCTTTTCCTTTTGTTTTTTCGTTATCAGTGTTCAGATTAGCAAAAAAAATTGCAATTTAGTGAAGCTATAGCCTTGTTAAGTAAAATACAACAAAGCATGAAAATGCATTTCACTAAATAAGAAGTTGTACCTCCATAGTTTTGGAAAAGGCCATATTAAACTACTCATGCATTTAATTCTCTCTAGTCTCCCCTACATCTGAAACTTAACTTTTTCTCTCTGCTAAGCCTGTGAAAAACGTGTTTCCCTGTTCCCTAGATTCAGTGCAATGTATTACTTTAATACATTGCAATAATTCAATGTGAATAAATGCAACTGTTCATATGGGTGAACCTAGAAAGCTATTCCACAGAGTCTGTTGATATTTTACAATTCTCACGAAAAATCAAAGGCTAGCTCACCCTTCCTCCTGGCATTGAAACCTGTATATTACAACAAAGCTCTGGAAGGCATTTTCATTAAGTCAAGTTTGTAGACATCATGGAAAACCATTTCATAAAATCCTGCTTATCAGCAGATCCAGGTTTGATCCTCAGATGTCCTTGGTGTTCTGCATGCCCTATGCCTGTTAGAAGGCTATTAGAAAACAGCAACATGAACTATCTCCAGAAGTCATCAGGGACTGATACAGGTTATGAGTCCCAAATGATAGTTTCAGTTTAGATATCATATAGGTTCTAACAAGTGCTTAAATCAGGGGATCCAAGGCTCTGGTAAGTCCTTTTGAAAATTCTGGACCCAGTTTCAAACCCCTTTTCCGAATTTTGGAGCAGACCAAAGTAACATTACAGAAATGTTGATAAATACAATCTGATATTAGATGAGTGTTTTATGGAATTAATTTCATTGCAAGATTGGGAGGGATTGTTTCTGAAGAGCTCAGGTCAATCTTTTAGAAGAAATGAAGCTAGCATGTGAAACAGTAATCCAGCCATGACCAACCCACGGCCCACAGGTCGCATGCAGCCTGGCAGTTTGGACCCCCATGCGTTGATGGGAATCAGTCTGAGAAGCACTTTATCCTTTACCTGCAACTTGCTGTGGTTCCATCCATTTTATTTTGAAATTCTTCTTAATCCCCCTAAAATTTCAAATTCCCTTTTCTCTAATCATAGCTTTCTCTCTCTGATGCCACTCTAGTGATCCACAGGAATTACTGTCATAACTTTGCTTCCTAAATTGGCAGTGTTTTGCCAACCAGGCCAGCCAAATTGTTGCCTCTGATGATTTTTGGCAGTGAGTTATCTCTCCTTAGGGTCACAAAACTAGCACATTCATAACTAAATTTATCTAAGGGAGAAATACAACATTCAAATAACACTCTTAACCCAGATATCATGAATTTTTAATATTATCATAATGCTTGCAGCTTCCAAACACCTGCTACAGCCAGAAATTCAGAGATTTTTACTCAAAGTGAACTAGACCTCTATACTATTTCATTTTAGTTCTAACATATGCACATTTAAGCTATCTATATGTGACTCATGAACAGTGCTTGCATTTCATGTTGCGTGCAAGCGCATATGAATTTAGGCGCACATATATATAAATTGTGTGATTGTGTGTAAATACTCAGCTATGTGACTCCATGATTGTAATTTAAGTGTATGCATTTTTTCTCTAGAAAAGCAAACATTATAACACATCTTTTATCTGTCTGTATGCTCACACACTAGCAGAGGACCCACAATTATGTAACTATTCTAAAAACAACCCCCACTCCTCTAAAATAACAACTGTGCAACTAATGTAAGAAAAACAATTCTACTCAGAATAAAATCAGTACAAAATCAGGCAAGTGTGAAAGGCTGCAAAGTAACTATTTTGTTACATGTTTTTATGACATAATTATATTGATCTGAAAGACACTCATCCAGAACCACAACCTTTTATACTAGAAGAAAAAGCCTGTATAATCTTTTCAATCACTTGATATTCATGGTCTTACTCTAAGGTCTCTGAATATGTCATGTGTGTAATACCAATGCAAAATTTGGCACTATAGTCACTACCAGCAATATGTTTCAATAAGGTAATTTTCTTGCTGCCTAAGAACATCAGCAGGGTGCAATCCTGAACAAAAACAGACTATGACATCTTATTCAAGCATACATCTGGAGGACAAAACTATACTTTATTAAAGGAAAATGGGATTTCAGGATTGTTTTGACAAGCGATAAAAACATGCACCTCACTTTACATACAGTACAGACTTCTAAATTCAAAGTGCATGTGTAGCCATTGTAAGTAAAGACTGGAAGAAAAACACTGCTGTTCTCACAGGGTTATGCAAACATACAAAAGAAGCCTTACAATATATCTTACGTACATTTTTGTTCTAGGCTATATAATATGAAACTAAGATGTAAACCTACCATTTTCCTGATTTAATCTGTAAAAAAATCCACTTGCGTACTTAAGAAGAAGGCTCACAAGTTTATACTTTGTGCAGCTAACGTACAGATGCTTTCTAGTGCTGGGTATGAGCTTTTGATTCCACCAGGTATGTTTGGTTTTGTTTGTTTTATTTATCTTCATTTTACATGAAGATCTTCCTTTTCTGATTTTCACAACCCTCCCCATAAGATAGCATTTTGTTGGAGGGTCTTTTTAATGAAAGAATAAACAATCTAAATTATGCCTTTTTTAAAAATATATATTTCATGAGAAAGTGTATGCATTTCTACTGTAGGGTTCTTCTTAGAATGTTAAGATACCAGGTCAGATACTGATAGGGCTGAACACAACCCTTGTGAGATATCAAGCACATGGTTCGGAGAGATCATACAATATTTTTCTCACTGATTTCAGCAGGCATAGGAAAACAGTTAGCTTTGAAAAACAACTGCTTTTCTCTAGGGCCACTTTTTATGGTTGAACTTTGAAATGGTCAGTGACCACACGTAAAATCTGCTCCTAAACTTAGAAAATTCTGATTTATTGCTTTGTGCATTAGAAGCCATATTGAAATGGAGAGCATGAATTGAGCAGTTTGGCAAGGTGGCATGCTAAAAGGAGGCTGTGTCATTGTACATCTAAGTGAAAACATCCCTCCTCCCCAAAAATGTCACTGATATTCCCTACCATTTGTACCGTAAATTACCACCAGATTTGTTGTCATTTCTTTATCTGAAAACAGATCTACGCTCTGCTATTTGAAATCTGTAGTATATTTTGTTGCCCAAACCCAAGCACTTTCAGAATATTATACAATATGACAACCCTCACCTCTGGTAATGCTGGATGTAGTACAGAACTGAGCATACTTAATATACACAGTGCCAAGGTTATTTGGAAGATCCTAGCCTAATTTATTTGACTAATAACACTATTAAGCAGCTAATAGGGCGATTTTAACCAAACTGAAATCTTCAAGTTATACAGCATACCTCAATTATCACCTCTGTCAGATCAGAAATTATTTATGACTGCTTTTGACTAGACCCCTTGAAATCCATGCTACATGTTATTACTGCTGTTTCTGCATATTCAAAGTGCCCATCAATACAAAGGGAAAATGTCATCAGCAAACTGGAGGCTTGACAGCAGGACTGAAAGGGATGCATGTTAAAGAAATGACAGTGACAGATACTTTAGAATATTTCTGGCTGTTGAAGTGAGACTTGGACCAAGAGCAATTTGTAAACTGACTTATTATTATTTATTTCACATTAATGTGAAAAACTAGTTGTTTTGGTAAAGAACATGAAATTCTAAAACAAACAAACAAAAACAAAAACAACAACAAAGCTTTATTATAAAGTCATTTACTACCAAAACCACTTTTTTTTTTTTGTTGCTTGTTTTCCCCTGAGGCTAGTAGAGGAGAATGGAAGGATTTAGGAGAGGAGGGTTTGTGTGTTGAGGTTTCATCTACTTTCATTACTGGACATTTCACTTGTATGTCAGTCATTCCCCAAGATTAACACACACAGCATTTTCACTGTTGGATCCTGTAGAATGCATTCAGTAGAGATGTCAGTCCTTGCTGTCTCTGTGCTTTCTAGCAGTCTGTGATTCTCCAGATAGTCTTATCAACTACTTCACTTTCAGCACTATGTCTTCCTGGTTATGTCAGGAACTATAATATTTGGCAATCTCCTTTCTTTTCAAATTCTATCATACTTCAACACACAGTTTCATGGTTCTTTAAATACTTTACAGACATGTCTGAATTATGTACTAGGGAAATGAATTGAGAAGGATCTCAAAATTACTAAATGAGAAAACTTGGGCACTTGCTATATATTATATATTTAAGCATGTATAGTTCAGTACATGGTCTCTTGTATGTGACTAAAATATATCTTTCTGTGACAAACTTAACTGTACTTAACTGTGTACTTAAATATTATGGAGGAAATCATCTTTTCGATCTCAGGTAATGGACCATGCATGTGCTGAAATGTGAAGATTTATACCCCTGGTGTTTCTATATCAGAACTAATGGAACCAAAGAAGTTGTTGCACATTCATTTAAATGCCTGAACTAATATAAATTTATTTTCATCCATCTTTTAAGATTGACCTATATTGTGCAATTTATAGCATCCCTTTTATTGTACAAACTTCTGGAAGAGGGAATGAACAGTGAAAGCTGGTAAACCCTCTGCAGATTGATGATGGAAATCTTTCTTATGGTCTTTGAAAAAGCACAGCACATAGATACAGACAGCAATGAAAAACAATTTGTAGGGTAAGAGATGCATGTATTTGCTGGGGGAGGGTAGGAAGGGATGAAAGCACACATTATATTTTTCCCAGAAGCAGGAGTTGAGCATTTTCAGTAACCAAAATCTTGAGTCTATCTTTTTACCTTTGTATCTACTTCTATGATTCAATGATTCTGTGATTCTACTTCCCTTAATGGAGTGTAAGCAATGTTAGTATCAAATAAAATGTCACTTAATATAATGAATGCAGAAAAGGTCTTATATTTTGATTCAATTCAAGATGTACAGGTGAATGGTGAGGTTGAAGAAAAAGGAGAGGAGGAACAAGACTTTCAAAAACCAGGTTAATATATGAAACAGTTTAAAACAAACATAGCTAAGAGGAATGAACAGAGTAGCAGCAGTGAACAAGCATAGGGAAGCAGCAAAAAAGATGTGCAAATCTACAGAAAGAGGAGGTAGACGTGAGGAAGAGGAGTGCTAGCAGAGCTTAGTGTCAGCACCACGGACTGATACCTCCTGTCTGATTTCTGTTGTGCCCTCTTTATAGAAAATCAACAATACAGTAAAACAGATACTTGAAACATCAACAGTTTCTGAAAAAATGTAAGTAAATATAATAATGAGCATAACTTTAATTAGCACTGTACTGCTGTTTTATAAATAAAAAGCAAATAAATAAAACAGCAATATCTGGCTAACCTCTCAGACTAAAACAGAGGAAATCTGTGAAGTCTACAAGTTTATTTGAAATGTATGAATATAAAGGCTTGCCTCATTCTTTCAGGATCAGGTCTCATTTAAGAAAATATTTATGGTATTCTGAAAAGTATCTAAAAGAACACCTGTAAAATGATGTTCTCAGAATGTTAGGAAATGCAACATTTCATTCAAATTTTTTCTACACATGATCTTTCTCTCTTCTCCCACAGAAATGTTGTCAAAGGCACTTTTTCACAACAGCTTATATATTACTTCTCACAGACCAAGATAACATAGGCTTCATTACAGGAATAAATGTGATATGGTATCATATGGTGCAATATTGTGACTCAAAAATTCTGAGTAGAAACACAAAACATTTCATAAATAACCATAACTTCTTAAAACTGAATAGTAGCCTAATGTTAATGTCCGTATTATCATTTAGGCTAGTTACTGCTGAGTCACACTGGTGAGCTTTGTACTTTATACTAGGGCATATAAGGCTCATTCACTGTTAGAGGAACGTTTTTGGAAGGAAAACCTGTGAACAGGCACAGATATTGTTACTGGATTTGAGTTATCAAAAAAAAAATAAAAATACAAGCACCATGAAGGGATGAATTTGGATACCAACTACATTGTTATGCCAGTGGCATGTCAAGAGCTCAGCCTAACTCACATATGGAAAATAGCTTGGAGATGAAAGCAAACCTGTGTGGTCCAAGCTGCCCATAAGCTACTTTACACAGAAATCTCATAGCTCTCACATATTTAATACAGCTCCACAAGGATTGTATTATAGGCTCTAAGAGATTCAGATAATTAAGAGCCTTTGTTTACAACAGGCATGTGAAGGATTGCATTCCACCAGAACTTCCCAAAATATAAGGATTTCTAAACTTAGAAGAAGCCTCAATTCCTTTAATTTAGCAATTGCTTCCTCCTATTTAAGGTAAATGCTTAGATCTACTGTCTTAAAGTATTATAAGTGCAAGTAAAATTTCCTCATAGCATTTGATGTAATTGTCCTTTACAAAACGCAGATATTTGAACTGAATTAGATAACACATCTGATAATCTCTACCTAGAATCTAAATAATAGACTATTCCTATTTCCCAAGATAAAAAGATGAAGACATACTACTTCCACATGCACGCTTCACAGATAATGATGACAAAGGGCCTGGAGCATCTCCCTTATGAGGAGATGCTGAGTGACCTGGGTCTGTTCAGCCTGGAGAAGAGAAGACTGAGAGGGGATCTTATCAATTTTTATAAATATCTAAAGTGCGAGAGGCAAAGGGAGGAGGACAGACTCTTTTCAGTGGTGTGTGGTGATAGGACAAGGGGAAACGGCCACAAACTGGAGTATAGGAAGTTCCGCACAAATACGCGGAAGAACTTCTTCATGGTGAGATTGATGGAGCACTGGAACAGGCTGCCCAGGGAAGTTGTGGAGTCTCCTTCTCTGGGGACCTTCTCAAGACCCATCTAGATGCCTACCTGTGTGACTTGCCATAGGGAACATGCTTCGGCAGGGCAGTTGGACTCGCTAATCTCTAGAGGTCTCTTCCAACCCCTACAATTCTGTGACTCTGTGATTCCATGATAATTCCTTCAGTTTTCATCACAATTTTTTATAACAATTTTCATTTTCAGATCTGCAAATGGGACTTCAAACCAAATATCATGAGTAACCTTGTTCACTTCATATTTCCTTCTCAGTTTCATTATTCTCTTGTTTCAAATAATCTTGAGAAGCCTGAGATAAGTATCTGAGCTTTTGAATGTTTCTTCAGAGGAATTCAAATAAAGATAGTGAGGTATTAATGGGAAGTGGATTCTTTCTCTAAGAATGGCTCTTGATGTTGTACCACTCTGGTATGACACAAGCACCAGCTGTGGCAGTGTAAAGAATTGCCTGACCCCCTGATTTGTAATTTTATGGCTATGTTTCTGATATATCTCTGTATCTTTCCTTATGGATCACAGCCCATTCATCATAGCATTTGTTTTTACACTGCATACTGCCGAAACAGTCAAGAAAAAGTAAATGTGCCTGAAAAACAACAAAAAAGAAATAGATAGAGGCAAGAAGTTACTCAGAATAAAAGATACCCTCACAGTTGATCAAAGTTAAATTAAAATGAATAACAAGCAGTATAGATAAGAGTGCATCTTTGGTGAGAACCCTGTTATTCAGAACGTGATGGTGACATCAGTCCATCAAGCCTTTAGTTTACTAGGCTAAATAAACAAAACAAATATCTTTCTTTGATTTGTTTCTACTTTTTGCTTGACTTTTCATCCCCATGCCCAGCCTTCACGTGTTTTATTGGCAATTTGTTATAGCCAGCAGAAGACACCGAAGCCTTAGCAACAAGATCTTCTGATGTACAAACAAAATGCATTTAATTTGACTCAGTGTATTACAAGCATTATAATCCCTCTTCTGATTTCAACATGATTGACTAATCTCATCTGCTCAGAGGGATAAGCTTCGTCTCAGCCATGATGACAGGCTTAGAGAATGATAAAAATTAGGGCATTCTCACAGATTATATACTGTAACAACAGATAAGGCTTATGAATAAAGAATTGACTACAGGTGGTTATTTGTAGAAATATACTAGATTAACGGGTTAATGTTAGAGAGATACAATGTCATTTGTAGCTAAATCATAGATACACACAAGTGTGGGAAAATCTTTCTCGCCTGTGTAAACATCAGGGGAGATGAAGCGACTGTAATTTCACACATTTCATAGTTCATTTCACCACTAGTCAGAATGAACAAGTACGTTCACAATAACCCTAATTTGCACTCTAGAAGTTCATCTTGCTAACTGCAACGATGTGAATGGACATTACAGAGAGGCAGAAAAAGGCCTGGGATGAGAAAGCAAGAGAATTACTGTCATGCTATTTTCAAACTGCCTAAAGTGCTTCACTTTAGTCTGCTGTCGTTCCCAGGTAAATTTAGTGCTTATGATTCTTCTGTTCGGATTTGTAAAGAACATATGGTGCAGCAATAACAGAGGAAGTGCATGAGGCAAGGGGTAAGCTTTCTAACCATTAAGCAAGACCGCTATACACACACGTCTTACCAGTAAATGCTAGCCTTGGGTGATTAAAGCTCAGTGCATTGCTGTGAAAAAGTAATGAAACCCAAAAAGTAACATTGCAGGAAATGCAATTACATGCCATCTGCATGCTAGATTCACATTCAGTCTTCCTGGAAAACAAAACAAAACAAAACAAAAACAAAAATATACAAAAAAAAAGAAAAAGAGAAAAAAAAAACCAGATGCACTCCTTCAATCCATTAAGCTTAAATAAATGAATGGAAAAAATAACAATTATTTTGCTTACACAATACAACCTTTTTATCTTGATTTGGAAAAACATTTCCTGCATATTATCTTAATATCATGTCATGCCTACTGATCTGCAAGTACGTAACGGAAATATCTGTGAAACAATATTAGCACAATGTGACAACAAATAATTTCAATTAATTTTATTTCATTAATATTAATATTAGAAAATGATGTCTCAAAAGTAGATATAAAATCACATACGATACATATACAAGTGCATATAATTGTTATCTATACTTTTCTTAACTATTAGAGTGGATATTCTCTTCATAAACAAAGATCTTCCTTCTTATTGTCTACGATTAACTGAAAAATGCTGTTTATTTCTTTATGTTATGTATCAGAACTTGCTGAACATCTCAATTTAAGAAAGCAGAGTTCCATTTAATATTATTCTGTGATGTTAGATAAGTGATTGGTGAAATTGATCGGTTCTTACAATCCTGGAAACACACTTTTCTGCAAAGTAAATTATCATAATAATTTAAAGTGAAACATTACCAAATTTGTCTGAATTAATTCCCAGATGAAGAAACGAGGAAAGAAGTGGTTTTACATTGCATAATAATGATGATAACATTATTTTTCAATAATATTGGTTCACAGACATAATCTACTATGGACAGATTTAGAGACAGGGACTGACATCCTTAAGAGTTTAAGTTTAAACCACTTAAACTTAATGCAAACGGAATGAACAAGCTGGAGAGACTGACTATCTGTTTTGTTTCCATAGGAACTCCTCCCACAGAAAGCTGCCACTAAACACTCATTGGCAAGTAAAAGTGCACATGTAAAGCATGTACACTAGCACACAGACAAAGGGGCTTCCACTGTTGCTACCTGTTTGCTAACCAGCAGGCACATGCAAATACGCCCATGAAGAGTACTGGAGAAGCAATACTGTGTGTCGGTTCAACAAGCTAGGTGTGCCACTTATCTAGAATAATTGACGTGTACTGCTGAGAATGTTCTCCTCAGTAATCATCCTATTTAAAATGTGCACGTTGTGTTTCGGGGCTGCCAATTAAACGTATCCTTCTGTAGTTATTGACATGAGACTAAACCTTATGGTTTAAACAAACAGTAGAACTGCATAAACCAGAAACAGTATGGCAGGTCTGACATTATCCTGGTTCATATGACAATACATCACTATGCCATAATCTGAAGTTATGATGCAACATTTTCCTAAAGGACGTCTTCTGTCTTTTAATATGTGTCAAGTACAATCACACCAAATTAACACAATCTCCTGCAATGAGAATACACAAAAACTTTTTATAAGAAGTGATAAAAATGTAAGGAAAAAGTAGAATCAAGGCTGCAGATTGATGATAATACCGTAAGAGTTACTGAACAACTTAGTTGTCTCACAACATTAACAGATGACAGGTGTACAAGTATAGGTGGTTAGAAGTATGACACCAAAATCATGATAATGAGCCAACATTGAATATTAAGTAAAAAATAAATAAAAAATGAAAAGCATCACAGAAACATCTAGCTTGGATAAGACCTTCAAAATCATCAAGATCAACCATCAACTTGACCTACTGAGTCCCATCACTAAACCATTCTCCCTAGTGTCACCTCCACGTCTCCTAAATACTTCCAGAGATTGGGACTCCATCACTTCCCTGGGCAGCCAATTCCGATGCTTGACTGCCCTCTCAGTGAAGATATTCTCCCTAATGTCCGATCTAAGCCTCCCTGGTGCAACTTGAGACTATCTCCTTGTGTGCTATCACTTGTCACCTGAGAAAATAAACCCTACTCACTGCAACGCCCATTCAGGTAGCTCACAAGAACAATGATGTCTCCCCTCAGCCTTCTCCTCTCCAGACTAAACAACTCCTTATCATATATCTTGTTTTTCAGTCTTTTCACCCAAAACTAAACACAGTACTTGAAGGGCTGTCTCACCAGAGCCACATATAAGGGTACAGTCACTTCCCAGGTCCTGCTGGTCAGAATGCCACTAGCTTTCTTGGCCACCTGGGTATACTGCTGGGTATATCTTTCTCTAGAAGTGCATATTTCCACTCTATATTGCTTGCCAGTGGGCAGACCAGGTGAGCGTTGATGGGAAGAAGGATGTCTTGGCACCACCACCTCTCCTCCAGCTGTTTCTGCTAAATCTGTTTTGAGAAGAGAGGGATCACAGAGAGCCTTGTACTTAAAACTTTTAACACAGGCATGATCTTCCAAGAAGAAAAACATATATTCTTCAGGCCCACCATGCCAGCAGTTCACACCACACCACTTCACAAAAATAACCCGATCCATTTAGTATATAAATGCACTCAGAAAAGAAACTCTGCAGAACCACAATCTCAGCTTCTCTCAAAAATATTCCACAACAACTCAGTTTATGAGTAAAGGCATTTTTCATTCCACCTAGACAGGGAGTAAGGGAGAAGGAAAGTCAAAACTGAGATTTTCTTCCTTCATGACACTGCGTATTATAAATACAGCACAAAGGAACTTTGCTATTATGACTCATGATATAGGAAGTAAAGCCAGCAACTGCAGTCTCCCATATCTGCTTTGATTAATTAGACCTCAGAAGATGAAATAAATGATAAAACACTTTTTTCAGTAAAATACATAAGAACTCCAAAGTGAGGTGTGAGAAACTTACAAAGTACACTACTATAAAAGATTGCAATTTAATTTCCAAATTATCTGAAAAAAACTGTATCTGCAGCAGGATGTTTTTAAGTCCTCCCCAGATCTATCCAGTTGCAACACCAGACAAGGATCATACAGAGATCATGCGTGGAGTAAAGGACTGGCTGAAGTGTGCTGTTATCACTCTACTGATAGCTTTAGTGAAAGCTTGATCTAAATTTCAGTTACATCTATGTCTTGTTGCTCTCTGAAGTTTGAAAATAAGACATACCATGTTTTCCAAGATCTTGCCACAAAGCATCAAAATTCTGTGTAAAGAGAAGATGGTTTGCTATATATCTGGAAATTTTATTCAAGCCCTAAAGACATTTGTTGAGGGTATAAAATGAATAAGAATGTCTATAGGGAATCGTCATCTGTTTGTGGCAGGCAAGAAATTCCAAAAATGTTTAGTCTGTTCTGCTCTGTGCTCCTGCAGAAAAGGTTGTATTTCCTTTTTCAGTGCCCATAATCTTTTTAGAACCTTTCCTTTATTGAGCCCATAAACATCACAGTGGAGCTGCAAATCATCATAGTCTGCAAAAACTCCATCAAGGAAGCTACACAGTAAATGATGCTGAAAAGTTGATGTTCACAACATTAGGCAGTTGACTAACTTCATGATAGTTTTCATGGCACTTGAGGTATTCAGAAATACCGCAAAGGACTAATGGATGACTTGGTCTCCATACGAATTCTCTCTCCACAGGACCAAGATTTGGGGACCTTAAACAAACACAGGTTCCCTACGACTGTTCCTCACTAATCTAATTTTTCTGACACAGGCATTTAACTATGCAAGTGCCTTCAAAATGTTTCACTGAAAATGTCAGTTGTTTTTCTTATATCTGACATACGTTACCATGCCTTAAGAAGAAATTCTGTATAAAAGTTTATTCAATGAAATCTTTTTTGAAATTATATGAAACCCTAACAAATACCAGAACAGAAAATATCTTCCACTTTACTAAGGACTTGTCTGCCATATATCAGTTCAATGTTTTAACCCTTGAAATAACAGAATTAGAAGCAAAAAGGTCTTTTTCAAATTCATTGGGTGATCTGATTTTTATCTTTCAGTTTTGAAATCTCTCTGTTACATCAGGGATATATTCTATCATTATTTTTGAAACTGTAAATATGTTTTTCTATTATCCGTAAGAAGTTGGAGGGATTTTCCATCTACATATTTTGAATATCAATTTTTTTCTGAAAGATTTAATATGATTTGTTATAGACAGACTGGAATAAATCAAAAAGGGATTCTATAAAGTATGTTCAAACACATATTTATTTTAGTACAAGGAATTTTTTTTTAAAATCCAGTGTTTACTTTTTCTTATAAAACTAACTTTAAACATTACCACTAAGCTTTCAAAACATATTAAGAATATTCAAATAAATTAGCTAATTGCTATTAACATCTCCCAGTCAATGGGCACTTTAATTTGTCTTCCTTAGCAAAACCTACCACCAAGTTCTCTTATTTTTAGACTGAATGCTGCAAACCACAGATGACCTTTATTTACATTCTTCTGATAGCATATTTTATGACCATTTGATTTTATATTTTCCAAATCATGAATGAATATAAGTCTGTCTGAATAAATATGATTATTAATAAAGGATAGTAGTACAAGTGTAAGGTAAATAATAATACTATTAATATTTTCTGCTCAGAGCAACAAATGGATAAAAAGACACAACAAGCCAAAACACTTGTACTATGCAATATACATGTTTATAGGTTACAGATTAAATTGCCATCATTTGTTAGCAATAACTTCATAGTGCTATAGAGAATCACCAGTTTTCTCAGATACAAAGTGTATAGCAATTTTTGAGATGTAACAGTTTCTCCTACATCTGAGATGGGAAAAATCCTAAATGTGTAGTGTCCAGCATGTGGGGATGGAGTATAGTGCATAAAATGTCAACAATCCCTTGCAAATGATCAAGCAAAAAGTAATATACATTTCCCGTTAGCATTCTAAATAAATACATGGCTCTAGAAAGCAAGAATAAGAAAATAAATGTTAATTTCTATCCTAAAACCTTAGCAAACTCTATATCTGGTCTCACAGAGTAGTTTCACTAAAATATCTATTTGGATAGAGGCAGAAATCTGTCTTAATGGGTCTTTTAGAAATTCGATTGCATGCAGACAATTCTCAAGTTATCATCAGACAAAAGAAAAGAGAGGAACATGGAGGGATATATTATATAATTAATCTCCTTGCCTTGTCAGATGGAGCACAAGACGACAAAGAAATATAGACCTTGGAATCTAATAAAATGTTTATCTCATTCATGAACAAAAAATATCAGACACAGTCAAGCTGAGCCCAAAGCAAGAAATGCCGATAAGTAGCAGTGGAGAAGTACATAGAATCATAGAATCATAAAGGTTGGAAAAGACCACTGCAGCCATCTAATCCAACCATCAATCCACCACCACCATGCCACATCTACACATTTCTTGAACACCTCCAGGGACGATGACTCCATCACTTCGCTGGGCAGCCTGCTCCAGTGCCTTACCACTCTTTTTGAGAAGTATTTTTTCCTAATATCCAAATTGAACCTCCCCTTGTGCAACTTAAGACCATTAGCTTTTGTTCGTTCACCAAATACCTGAGAGGAGAGACCAACAACCCATCTCGCTATGACTTCCTTTCAGGTAAAGTGTGATAAGGTCTCCCCTGGGCCTCCTCTTCCTTAGACTGAACAATCCCAGTTGTGCTCCAGGTCCTTCACCAGTTTTCTTGCCCTTCTCTGGACAAGCTTCAGGGCCTCAATGTCTTTCTTGTAGTGAGGGGCCCAAATCTGAACACAGTACTCGAGGTCCTGCCTCACCAGTTCCAAGTACAGAGGGAAAATCACCTCTCTAATCCTGCTGACTATACTATTTCTCATACAAGCCAGGATGCCATTGGCTTTCTTGGCCACTTGGGCACACTGCTGGCTCATGTTCAGCCAGCTGTCAACCAGTCCTTTTCCTCAGCAGTCTTCCAGCCACTCTGCCCCTGGCCTATAGAGATGCATGGAGTTGTTGTGACAAAACTGCAGGGCCTGGCACATGGTCTCGTTAAAGCTCACACAATTGGACTCAGCCTATTGATCCAGCCTATCCAGATCTCTCGTTAGGGACTTTCTACCCTCAAGCAGATCAACACTTCCTCCCACCTTAGTGTCATCTACATGGTAGGGCCCTTTATGAAAGAAGCTGATTAGAACCAAGTATAATAGTATTTTATGATGCATATGTGTATTTAAGTACTGTCAGCTCAGTACCACATTCAGCCAACATCAGACAGATATAATTATGTAAGAAATGTTGGTTGTGTTGCCAACCTGCATAGATATTTACCTTCTTAGTACAGGACTTCAAAAGTTTTAACCTTCAAAAGCAGTACTCCTTCAAGAAGAATGTGATACAATGTCAGAATTTTATGCAAATTTAAAATGATATTGCCCATAGATACAAACTTTGGGCCGTGAAAATTATCTCAAGCCATCTACATTAGAGAAGGTCAAGAAAACTTCTGTACTACAGTTGACCCAAGGATCATAGAACCATAGAATGGCTTGGGCTGGAAGGGATCTCAAAGATCATTCAGCTCCAACCCCCCTGCCATGAGCAGGGCTGCCACCCACTAGGTTAGGCTGCCCAGGGCGCCATCCAACTTTGCCTTGAAAAATTCCGGGGACAGGGCAACCGCAACTTCTCTGGGCTTTCTGTTCCAGCACCTCACCATTCTCTGAGGAAAAAATTCCCTCTAACATCTAATCTAAATCACCCCTCTTTTAGTTTAAAACTGTTCCCCCTTGTCCTATCACTATCTACCTGTGTAAAAAGTAGGTCTCACTCCTGATTATAAGCTCACTTTAAGTACTGGAAGGCTGCAATAAATAAGGTAAGGTAAAGATAAGATAAATAAGGTCTCCCCCAAGACTTTTCTCCTCCAAGCTGAACAAGCCCAGCTCCCTCAACCTTTCTCCACAGGAGAGCTGCTCCAGTCCTCTGATCATCTTCATGACCTTCCTCTGGACCCGCTCCAACAGCTCCATGTCTTTCTTGTGCTGAGGGCCCCAGGCCTGGATGTAATACTCCAGATGAGGCCTCACAAGTGCAAGAGTAGAAGAAGACAATCACCTCTCTTACCCTGCTGGCCACACCTCTTTTGACTGAAGACCAGTTCTTCGTTTTTAGCTCACAATGTCCTCTTATCTTTTTCAAATCTATGTCTAGCTCTCAAATTTGAATATAAAAATAATTATTTTTTTATTTTTATCGATCAAAACCTTGTGCTTCTCAAAAAATATCTTGAAAGACTTTGGAGAAGACAACACAAGAGAGAAAAAATAAAAGCAAAACAAAAGAAAAACTATCAACCATCCCACCCTCATACTCGCAAAGCCCATGGTGATAGCAAGCAACAAACATTTTGCATCAGAGCACGATTTTTAATCACCTAGGGATATACAATGAACCAAAGAAGCAAACAAGGGAAAAAAGAAATGCAAATGCAGGTATCACAAAAGAAGGTAGACTATCAATATCCAGCCACACTGAACTAACTATTTGGTTTAACACCAAAAATCTTGACTTAGGTATCTAATTTATAAGCATTTGAGGAAAACATCAGTCCAGTTGGTTTGGTTGGAAGAAATGTGGCTTATCTACACATGCTCTGGGACAAGGTAGCTCTTACGTGTGTTCAATCCCCTGGATGTGCTGCAGCAGAACAATTGCTGTAGTATGTTGGAGACCTTGCAGGAGAATCAGCCTCTCAGGTATTTACTGTTGAATTCCAGATGATTAGAGTAAGTCTTTACAATTCCCTGGGATGGGACCTCTCTCAATGGTAAAAGTGAACATAAAGTCAGGGGCACTGAAAACTGGATCAACTGAAGACTCATGGAGGCATGATGGTATTGGTTTTAAAGATTTATAGAATTACCTGAGTAGGATTTGAAAAAAGCTTCTCTCTGATTATTTATCTTAAAAAATTTTTCTTTTCAGACCATATAGGAATCTCAGTGGTCATGTGCCAGCTAATTCTACACTTGGTATCTAACAGAAAGCAACAAACACACATTTTTAAAAAGAAAATAACTCTTAAACTTTTATGTCTATTTGGTATTTTACTTCAGGCTTCTAAGCCACGGACACTGAGAAGTTTGTTTTCAATTGGAAGTGCAGACTTCTTGATATATTAACATATCATTAAAAGCTGCTGATTATAAATGTAATAATTCTGTCATAAACAAGCAAGGCATTAGAACAATATGAATGCTCTCATGTGACCATTAAAAAATAGCCAAAAAAGCAAAATTTTACCAAAGCAGAGCAGCAATTGCATGTTTGTTATTGCCAAGGGTACAGCAATAACATATATGCTTGTTGCACTGAGGTCACTGACCAATCTTCAGAGCATTGATATAATTACTTTGGCAAATGTGGCGTAACTGACTGAAATTAACTTCTTTAGATGGAATAAGGAAATACATCATTAAAAGTTGTACCTAGCAAAGTTTACAAAGACATTGCAAAGAAAGATTTGGCAGCACTACTATAGAAACACAGAAAATTTGAATTAGTTTCTACTGAGGGCCTCATTTCAGACTGCAGTCTTAGCCCTTCTGTTTTCTCAGGACCCACGTGCATCAACCTGCATCTTATAGCCAGACTCCAACTGTGTCCTTCAAAACAGAGAGACAAATAGATTATTATCTAATTACAGATTTGAAGGAAATTACAGGGGTAAACAAAAAACCTTATCCACAGATAAGTGAATTTCTAAATATACTAAAAAGGTATTTAAAACTGTCACAAATATTCAATTTTGCATTTGATATGATGAACTAAGGACTGAAAAGCAGATGTAGCAATTCCATAGTTAATGACTCAACTTCATATCTTTTGCCTTTCCCTTCTCACTGCTGTAAAACCTGAATCTCTACAGCCTACAGTGAACTGCATTTTAAGTTGTACTCGCATCTTAGCTTTTAAACAACATTAAAGAGTAAATAAATAAAAACAGAACCACTGATGAAATTTGCCTCTTGATCACATTGATTAGAACAATTTGATCTTATCTGTCACCAAAACACTGATCTCATGTAAAGCTGAGGTATGCGACCAATGACTGTTTTTAGGGGTTATAGGGATTATCTTTAGAGTTGTTTCCCACTGATGTTCATCTCCCCATCAGCACTCCTTCCCCTCCAAAAAAACATTCCAGAAGGCAAGTCATGAAATGCACTAAAATAGGCCAATATTAAAAATAGTCATTTTATGTACCTCTTACCATTCCAAAAGAAAAAAAAAAAAAGACAACAACCCTCCCCTCCAGATACTAGAAGCTGCTGCAGTTGAGCATGATGGAAGTTGACACGTTTTATTTACTTAGAAAGTAATCATTTCTCTATCAAAATACAGTGTGATAAGAGACAATAATACTTGATTCATACAAACAATAAAAACCATTGTTTTTCCATTCGCTTAATAAATATATTTGAAGAGAAGATAGTAAACATTTTGAAAGAAGGAAAGAACCACAGAATTTATTTAAAAAAAATACTGTAATAAGAAAAAAAAGTCTTTTGCCCCCACTTCTGTGATTTTTAATGTTACAAAATGCGCCAGATTAAGACATTGGAAATGGAAATGCTATGTTTATCCACAAGACATGTTCAGCGCTGCCAACAGCTATGCAACTTTTCCCAAACAATGTTCCTCAAAGATGACTTGAAAAGACCACAATTAGGGGCAGGAGAATAGTTTAATTTCCATGCCCATTCAATCCCTGGCTTCTCTGCTGAGCCTGCCAACTATTGCCAATTGCAATGGTGGATTTTGTGACATGGACACTTGTCCACTAGGAACTGGACTGAGGCTACAATCCAATGTAATTATTTTCAGTCACTATTGACCTACGAGAAGTTCCAAACAAGAAAATGTAGAAACTTTTCTGCTCTTACTAGTTTGCTTGGCCAATCCTAGCACTGTAGCAGTGACAGCGGAAGTATCCTCTGACAGTTTAAAAACAATTTTGATAATATTTTAGTTGTCTCATCCTCCCCTCTGAATAAATTGATTATCAGGAACAAGAAAAATAAAAAGCAAAAGAGAAAGAAAAAAAGAAAGAGAAAAAAAGAAAGCATCCTTAGTTGAACCATTCATTGTGTGATGTAACACAGAATGAAAATTCCAAGATCCACTTTACAATCATTATCTGTTCACCATTCACCCTTTCCCATCATATCTGAAAAGCTACCTTGAGCATTTTGGCCCAGGTTATAAGTTAAAAAAAA
>WBMW01004597.1:92500-99818 GCA_013396635.1 Penelope pileata | reverse complement strand
AAAAAAAAAAAAAGTAATTTTAATGACATTTATAAGTGCGCAGTGCAATTTTTAAATTTATTCTATACTTAACTAATTTACAGGTAATTCAGTAATGATGGAACTGAAGCTATAGCATGAATGCAAGCAGTTCTGTTTAACTTCAGAGAACAAGTAGCTCTGGCTTCTGTTCGCATGGGAATCTTAGGTGCCACAGTCATAAACCAAGGTTTAATAATTGATGAACAGGTATCAATTAGCCCTAATGTTTATAAGCTAACTTATAGGAAACAAAAAAATATAAATGAAGTACATTATATTATGAGGCTCAAGAGAAGTGTCTAAAAAAAGGAAAAAAATAAAGCAATCGTGAGATAAGATTGCTCTGGCTTTCCACCCAGGAAAGGATAAGAAGGGAAGAGAACATGAGGAGAGACCAACTGCACAGATCCCTCTAGTGGCAATGACAAAAATTCTTGGTGAAATCTGAATGAGGAAGTCACTCAGAGCCAGAAAGTCTGTTTGCAGTGACCAAATGGAATCTGCAGCTAGTAAAGAGGAAAAAGTAGGGTGCAGAGCAGTTGTACAGTTCTTCAGGGTTAGCTGCGTTGCATGGCTACAGAGTGATATCTGCCCACACACTTGGATTAATGTGAATATCCAGATCAATTTGAGACATGTCAAAGTATAAAGTTTATATTGTCCCTACAGGGTTCCTATATAGTGTTGTATTCCTAGAAAGAAAGTAGTCTGTTTCTTTCCTCCTTAGAAATGAACCATTGAATGCTAGAGCATGAGCCTTTGAAAGTCAAAATAGAGCAAAAAAAAAGAGGGAAAAAGAAGCCCAATCTCTAAAACCACCTTCACTGGAAACAAAAGTCAGTTCCTTTCCTACATATTCATAAAGATTCAGACCTTAAAAAAACATAAACTCACAATTCAACAAGTTTTCTTGTTCACAAAAACCATATCAAAAAGCTAGCTTACTTTCCTACACCTTATTGTACCAGTCCAGAACATTAGTCCTACAGTAAATATACATGTATGTAAAAAATACACAAATCAGCCTGCCACCCATATCCATTTAGGATTTATTTTATAGCTGTTTTATAAGTTGAAAAAGAGAAAAGAAGAAAAATATCTGAGTTACAAAATTGGAATAGATTGCAGGCTTGTATAATTTAACATTCAATATGTTTATAATTTCATTGTAAGCTGCGCAATGATTTATACTTTGTCTACAAATGATTTATTGTTTTATGTAGTCTTTTAGGCTCGTCTGGAATAATATATGCTTCCTCTTTAAGTGACCAGTCTTTTCTGAGTCTGAATTTATTTTTGAAATTGACTGTATTTTATGGCTACCTTCAATAGCTAGTACGGGGCTGGGTGAAGTAGCAGTCCTAAGCAGACAGCAGTTACTTGGATAATGTGCGTACCGATCTCCGTGTCAAACCCACATTCTGCATCCTGTGGAGAAGTTTCCCTCTTCTTTTATAATCCTTACTAAATTTATTCCTTTCTAGATATCCATACAACATTCTAGAAATCAATTACAAAATCAGCCTAGAGGAAGGTTATTGCTGCATTCTCTTGAATCCCAAAATATTTTGAATACTGTTTCTTGAGAATTCATTATAAAGTTTATGGAAGACCTTAAATTCAATCGATAATAATGTACGGATATTTTCTACAGCAGTGGCTTGACAGCAGGATTAAAAGATAAATAATAAAATATCATGGAGATTAATTGATGTCATGTTTTAGCTAGAATAGAGTTAACTTTTCTCGTAGAGACACCTATGTTGCTGTTTTTGATTTTTGATGAAAATATTGGTGTTAGCACACTGGTATTATAGTTGTTGCTGAGCAGTGCTTACACTAAGTCAAGGACATTTCATCTTCTTGTGTTGCCCTGCCAGTGAGGAGACTGGGACTGCACAAGGAACTGGGAGGAGACGCACCAGGACAGCTGACCCCAAATGACCAAAGGGATATTGCATACCATTTGGTGTATGCTCAGCAATAAAAGCTGGGGTAAAGGAGTATGAGGGGGTGATGTTGGGAGTAATGGCGTTTGTCTTCTCAAGAAACCACAAGGTGTGATGAGCCCTGCTTTTCTACAAGTGGCTGAAAAACTGATTTTAACAAAGCTGAAATGTGATCCTACCAAATCCCCACAGGATCAGAAAAGCTTGGATAGCAGTCCAAAGAGCAAAAAGGCTACAGAGGGACTACGTTGGTGAGTTTCAGATGCCCCAGGCATTACATGGCAAAGCTACATCTCAGTTGTCTCCAAAGTGGCTTACAGAGAGGGTCTGAGGTGGCTCTGAGTAACTGATTGAACAGTTAGAATATCAAAATTCTACCAGCACCCTGAAAGGGGCATAGGCATCTGTTCCTGCTCAGGGCCACCGGGTCAGCTGAAGGAAAGCTGACATGTGGTTCGGGGAAGTGTGGACAGGACTCATTCTTCTTTTTCCTTCTCTTGGCTCTCAGTGCCAGGTCCTATTCCCAACATCCTTTTGAATGACCTATCCTCAAAGCAACGGGATTTTGATCCGAGGCAACTCTGCAATTGGATGTTGCCTAACTGAAATTCATTATATTGCTTAGGCACTTAGCTGATTTACTATATTTCAGAAAGTTTTCTGAAGTACATATTTCTCCAAGTACACATTATGAATAGACAATGTAGCATTTCTTAATTTTTTTAAACAAAACTTACTCCTTGGGCTGTTATCTACAGTGGATGGCCTCAGACATGCAGCTGGATATACTTTAATCTCTGAAGAAACATTGGTTTTGTATTTCATCAAGTAGGGGTCACACTAAATATCTTACCCTGCATTAGGTAACCATATTGCAGAAATACCTATAATAGACTTAACATTTTTCATGATGATCATGATATCCATTTTCTTTTGATTGTCATTACATTAGTGCCTCACTTGAAGACAAAGGGACAGTCTTTAATTCCGTAAATGTTAAATGCATGTCCTGGCTTACAGAAATATTTTTCTCTTGTTTCAGCTTCATTAGTTCTTTTAATTGAGGGGAAATTTTGGGGAACTTTTCACATATTACTAAAACTCATCTTTAACAAACAAGAGAAAATTGCTTTGAGTGTCTTTTTTTTTTTAATGAGAAACTAACTAGATATCATTGCTTTCGTTTAAAAAAAAAAAGAAAAAAAAAAGCAGCATTACCTTTCCTTCCTTGTCTTGAGCTAGTGAAACACAGTGAAAGAATTGAAACACTGAAACATAATCACAAGCAAGCACACACAGAGTGCAAGTATGTGTTGTTTTTTCATTTTTATGTTAACATTGTAAGTTTAACACTGTGCTGGAGAACATTTAGGAGTATTGTACATTTTTGAGCCAGAAATAAAGTCACATGGCCTGCTAATATCAAAATTTTTTCATTGGATTAAGTACAAAGTATGTCTAAAGGAAAAAGAATCTCTGAATTCTTTCTAACATGAGTGAAAAATATCAATTTTCTACTGAAATTATATTAAAATAATCTAATGCCTCTATCTTTTTAGAGTTTTAATACACAAATGTACGAAGTGGTAGATTTTCCTTTTCTCTGGTAACAATTAATGAAATTGCAATCATTTTGACTGCAAGGAGACTTACATTGCCCAAATGCAGTGCTGTCAGGTCTCAGCTGCATTTTTTGCATGCTGAGTATTACAAAGACTGCTGTAATAAAATTTTGCAGCATGAGGCATCTTTTTAATGAAGATAAATTACTGAGCTGCTTTAGAGAGTAAATACAGATGTATACACCTTGTATCTAGAAAACTATATTGTGGTAGAGCTTCTCACTTTTGTCATTATACAGTTTTGGTTGTGATCTTTCCACACAGATGCTCCATTTAGTCTGACTAGCACCTGTAATAAGAGTCATGAGTCAAAGAATAGGAGACTTTGCAATCAGGAACTGGACTTTTTAGTTTTGATAATGGTTTTGAATGTACAGTTTCATGATCTGGCAGTTCTTATCTCAATGCAGCATGACAGGAAAACAGGAAATAGTATGCCTCTGCTACATGGGCAACAAAGATGATCAAGGGCCTGGAGCATCTCCTGTATGAGAAGTCTGAGAGACTTGGGTCTGTTCAGCCTTGAGAAGAGAAGACTGAGAGGGGATCTGATCAGTGTTTATAAATATCTAAAGTGCAGAAGGCAAACGGATGGGGCCAAGCTCTTTTCAGTGGTGTACAGTGATATGACAAGGAGCAATAGACAAGAACTGGAACACAGGAAGTTCTACACAAACATGCGTAAGAACTTCTTTACAGTGAGGGTGTGAGAAAATGTAAAACGTTGTTTTTGCAGGAACCCCTCAAGGCCTCAAATTTCCCCAACCCTCTCCAAAAGACCCTAAAAACTCTAAAATCCCAGAAGACCCTAAAAATCCTTTAATCCCTACAATGTCTCCCTCAGACCCCTAAAAGGCCTTTGAAAGACATCCCTCCCCCCCCGCCCCGACTAGGGAATGTAAGATGGGGTAAGGTAAGTTTAAATATGGCATATCACATCAAAACAGGGTATAGTTTTGGCTAATTCTTAAGAACACGAACTGAGAGTCAGCACTTCTGAAGGGCACCAGGAGCAGTACCAGCTGACTGACTCTGTGGCCTGGATCTGGACTAGCTCAAAGGTTACTCAAAAAAGGACAATGCATAAACTGACCGCAAAAGAGAAACACTAAGCAGAGAGGGGAGGAGAATCGGGAAGAATTGTAACTAAGTTGTAATCAGGTGTAGGACATTCAGCAGTATCGGATAGGTTGTAGACTGTAAGCCTTGAAGTACTCAACCAATGAGGAAACAGGGCAGGGGGGAAATAAAAGCTGCTGTACATTTCTGCTTGGTGTGCTTACCTGCTAGGTCACCTGCTTTGCATAGTGTCAATAAAGGGCCATTCATCTAATACTCTGCCTGAGCCTAAGTCATTGGCCATGAAGTACTGCTCACAAGTGTTACAGCATACTGGAACTGGCTGCCCAGAGAGGCTGCGAAGTCTCCACTGGAAATATTGAAGACCTGTCTGGACACCAACCTATGCAACCTGCTGTAGGGAACTTGCTTTAGCAGGGGCGTTGGACTAGATTATCTCTGGAGGTCCCTTCCAGCCCCTGCAATTCTGTGACTCTGTGATAGAAGTCAATGGGAAGGAGATGCTCATGCCGTTTTTTTTTATAAAAGCACTACATATACTTTCACTGCTAAACAAATCAGTAATAAAATGAGATATCATTCTTAATGGGAGATTGCCAAGAATTAGAACTGTTTTCTTTCCTAGGACTTTCTTTTCCCTAGGACTAGGCAGGTTTACAGTCACCTCCGTCTCTTTTCTCTTTTTCTCTCCCATCAGAGACAGAGGATGTCCACTGGTTTACAGCAATGTGGAAACAGAGGAGCCCCCTCCAAGCTAGTGCAGCAGCTTCTGTGCAGCAGAATAGCAGCACTATACACAGTGTTGGGCTCTAAAACTGGCTTTTCAGCAAGTTTTGGTTTCTTGAGGCAGAAAAACAGTATCTTATCGAGGCACAGAAAACACGTGGTTTGCCAGGTTCATTAAAGAACTGGTAGCAGATCTGGGAAACTGAGACTAAATATCAGACTTTCAGTATACTCTGGATATTGGTTTAACAGATTCTGAGGGCAATATTTTCATGATCCTTGGTATCGATATGCAAAAATTTCCTTTTTGCAAGCTCAAATTAATCTCTAAATTACTTCACAGTTACGCTAACAGATTTCAGATGCAGAACAACCTTAAACAGGAGTCAGAAATTCTTAGGCACATGGTGTTACACACTGACGTACACAGAGGCTGGCTGTTGCTGGTTTTTGGGCATTTGTTCTGGTATTCCTGCTTTTCAGCAAAACCAAGTGATTGCTATAGGTGTCAGCGGGAGCTGTCTGACTGTGATGGGAGGCAGCACATGGTTCAGAGCCTGGAAACATGGAGCTGAGTTGGACAAGCAGGAATTTAATGATCCTATGTCCAAATCCACCTATTTTCTATAGGATAATGTGGAGCATCCCTTTTGCTGAAAACATGAGAGTACAGCATGAGTTGCTCTGTACTGTCCGGCACTTGCTCTCCTCAGACAGGCAGCCCTCAGGATGATGTTATTCTGAACCCTTGAATGGGAAACACCAGTTGGGAAAGAGTACTTTGATAAACAAGTTCCAAATTAAAATCAAAGAGCTCTCTAGGGAGAGAGCTGCTATTCTAAAGCCTTAAGTTCTCAGGCCATGTGTCCTAGCATTTGCTGGACAGAATTTGGTAGCTCCCCATGTGTTTTATGCTTGAACACTCTGAGTTAACAAGGATGTAAGTAATAACAAAACATTAGCTGAGATACATGCCCTGCTCAGTCAGAGGAACAAATTCAAACTGATTTCATTTTGACAGTAGCATCTGTGCTGCTCAAAACCACTACTTATGTTTCTGTGCCTGGGGAAGCATGGTACACCTCACAGCCCAGGGAGAATGTGGAAAAGGTGACTTTAAGTTGCATTTATGCCTACAGGAAAACAGACTGCTGTCAGGGCTACGTTAATCAAAAGCATAAATTACGAACCTCTGAAAGCTTCTATGGTGCACACACAAACTCACGTGAGGCTTCTAGTCAGCAGCTTCACAGCATACAGCAACTGAGGATCTCCTTACAGAAACATGCTAGAATGGCCAAACTGATCCCAAATGCACTCCCTGAAAACTTTAGTCATCATACGAGACATATTACTGTAATTATATGCAGAGTTCTTACAGCCTCCTAGGTGAGTGAGGGAGTAAACACCTATTGCAGTCAATTTTCCAAAAAGAAAATAATGTGGAATAAATTAATTTCTGTACATGTTTTAGACAAAATTGATGTTTTGCAAATACTGAAATTTGTTATCCAAGTGACATCTTAATCTCAACCAGAACACTGGCCAAAGTTTTAGCTAGGAAAACTAATTCAAACAAGACCAGCCAGCCAAATGCTCTACGTGATCATTAATTAGAGATCTCAGGGCAGAACATTCGATAACTGAATCCCAACAACCTGGAAAAGTGTGGAAACTAGAGAGAGAAGAGGTGACAAAACACGACTGAAATCCATGGCATGCTTATAAGTATCTCACATAGCTGTTGGTCTTAGAAGCAGTTGTTATGCCTCAACCTAGAACAGTTTCTAGTGTCATAATATGATGGCCAAGTAGCACACACAAATTAAAATTGCTCCCCTTTTTATCTCCCCTTTTTATTGTTGTTCTGTTTGTTTTTGGCTGGGTTGATGGTGTTTTATTTCGGGGTTTGGGGTATTT
>WBMW01004597.1:15000-87500 GCA_013396635.1 Penelope pileata | reverse complement strand
TACCTCCCTCAGGAGTAAAATTCTGTCTTGATCCACAGGAAAGATGAAAGAAAGGCAGTAACGGATTTTTTGTTTCATTTTGTTTCCTTTAGCTGAAAGAATAGTTAATTTTCAATTCAGGCAATGCCCTCCTTGCTCATGGAGGTTGACATGTAATGGCGGTTTTAATCTCATGCCTACAATTGCTGTTTCTAATTAATGTAAAGAGACATAAAAGCCAAATTATATACCCCTGAGTAAAAGAGATTAAAATGAAAATACTGCCAATTCAGTTCTAATTTTATTTATAAACTTAATCTGAACCAAATGTCACTTTTTAAACTGATTCTGAATATATCATGCTGACTGTAAAATTATAAAACTCCCACTGATGTATTCAGGAAATTCAGTTGAGCACACTCAGTAATTTCACTTTACTAGTCATTAGGTACAAATTACTGCTCACTATAAAAAATATGAATCAGTTGTCTGCATTTCTTTCTGATTTGGAAACTTAAGATCATGAATCACTTGCAATTATAAACCACATGTAAACCAACAATGTGAATTGTATTCAAAAGCTATGTTTAGCAGTGTATCATTTGCTTTCTGAATGTCATGTATTGAAAGCATCATTCTTAGTAATTTCAGGGTTTTCCCAAAATCTTCCAACTTCAGTTTAGTAGAACCTTTTATCAGGTTCCCCAAGATAGGGAAATCCTTGTTTAAATTGATTACTGAAAATAATTTAATGTTACCTTGCATTTCCAGGTCCAAATTCAGGTCACATGCAACTCTGTAAAAGTAAGCTTAAGAGATAAAAAGAAAAAAAGCCAATGAGCAAATAAAAAGAGAATCAAAACCTTATTTTAGGCTGCATTTTAAGATGTTATCTTGGACAGAAACATCATAATATAAACATACCAATAATATATATGTATACGTAGTATAACAACAGCCATGTATACATGGTATAACAACAGCCTTAGTCAACAACAACTCATTTTAGTATGTTCTTTAGTACAAACATTTCAACATTCATTTAAAAGGATGCATTCTAGCTTTATCACAGAGTATACTAGTCTGCTCTGAGAAAGCGGTGTACTTTTAAAGAAAGGTTGCAAGGAGTTTAGCCTTGCTGTTACATGATCAAGTGCAACTTTTAATGAAAAGTTTTAATTAAAAGTTTGCCAGATTAAATCCAGAGGGCACTACATACATGGTGTAGTCTCCTTAAAGACTTTCTGCTTATAAGAAGACATGTAGTACATTCCTAGTCATCAGCTCACAAGTCTGGAATATTTTTTTAGTACTGAAAATAAACATAGTTCAATGGATCTTGGTATTATGGGTCCAACGGCAGATATTTGTTTGAGCCTTTCACTTCCTGTCTACCCTTCTCAAAATGAAGAGGACTAATTTTAGTTAAATTTTCTTTTCAAAGAACTAAAAGCATTACATGAATTCAATTCTTTTATAAGAGTTAAAAACATTTTTTATTTAGAAGACAGAAAAATTATTAATTTATGCTATGAAAGGATATTTCAAATCTATAATTAGCACATACTATATTCTAAGTAGGGGCTATTTAGATGTTAAAGATCTTTCATAAAATCTTCAAACATATTCATAATCAAAGCTTATTTGCTATTAGCACAAATACAGCGAACATGATTATTAGGCAACTAAGGGATAGGAAGATGTGCCTAGCCTGAATTTCTACTTTATTCATTTTCAGGAAATAGAGTAGGAAAAGTGCTGCGCATTAGCAGAACTGTATATTGATATACGTATTTCCCCACGAAGTATTAAAATGATAAAAAAAAAAAAAAGGGGGGGGTATGTAAAAAAGATCTCTGCTCTCAATGCCCTTCTTGAAGTACATAAGCAGCAGGTTTTATCCAGCTGACTTTAAAACGTCCCGATGGACATAACGCCCCCACTTCTCTGAGAAGTTTATTCTGCTCTACAGTAAAATTATTAAAACTAAATGAAAAGTATTCCCCACCTTTACCAAAACTCAGCTTCAATTTTCCTTGACTTAATTTCATCTCTTTACTCCTATGGGGTCCATGTGCTTAAATAGAACTTCTTTGCCTCATTAGTATTTGCTATTGAGAAATGTATGGATTGTAAATAAACCTACTTCCATGCATCCAGCCCATCATTTTAACCAGTGTAAATACAGTAAAGGATTTTTCACATATATATATATACTAAAACATATGCGCACCTCTTTCTAGGAAAGCTTCTATTTCACGTTTTTGTCCTAAGCCTCTAAACATTGAAGTGTTCCAGAAAGATAATAAGAGAGAGAATTACAGGTTGTTCCTCATCAGAGGTTTGGAGAAGGAATTGGTTACCTACTGAAAGGTAGGATGAGTCAGTAGAGAATTTCCCTTGTCTTTCTTACATTCTCTCATGTTGCAGATACCACTCTCTGTTAAATAAGGACTATGAAATACAGTGAGTCCTTTGGTCTTCCCTCAGATCACATTAAATTCAGACCCATGTGCCAATCCCACACATCTGTTCTGGGAGAGTGGTGCTATTTCTAAGGCAAGAACACACAATAGTAATGAATTTGATGAGAAAAACCTGGCCTCAGTAAATCTTTGCTTTGATTCGGATTTAGCTTTTGCTGATACGTTACTGTAAACCTACTGACTGAAAACATGTAACATTTGCTTTGAGCAACATATAGTAGGAGATACTAGAAGTAAGCTTTTGTCAAGGACTAGAAATGGTTACTTTATTATGGTGCTAAAATCACTACTGTTTGACTCAGATCTATACTTCAGGTGTAAAACTAATGTATCAATTGTGTCTTAATGCTACTTTCTTATCAGCAACAACTACGTATCAGTAACATCAAGACTGTGATGGGTTTACTTACAGTTATCCATTTGCGACATTTTCCCTTACAAACTGAAATGCTTCACTTTACATTTATTTGGATATTTCATTTCGTAGTAAAATAAAGAATATTTTACCTTCTACCCTTTCATAATTTATTCTCATGCTATTCCTTCTTTTAACATAATATTAAGGTCTTCTGTGTCATACTAAGATACTATTTTTTTTCAGAACCTAGAATGGACACAGTCTATATTGTTTTCAATTAATTATTCACCATTAATTCTGACCTAAATTGCTGGGTTTCACTGATAAGTTTTTATGAAGCTAGATGTAGACATGGTGATGACATGTACAATACTTGCTCTACATACATAATTAGCAGAAACATGTTCTTTTTCATTCTCTTGAACCATTATAACATGATAATTTTAGCTTCAGGTACACATTTTTTACTTGCACATAGGGCCAGGCTGTTAAAAACCTAACTAGCTATGTTAAAATTGTTGTGGTAAGCACCTACATAACTTTCTGTAATCTTTTGAGAACTGCATATAGTGTACTCTGTAGGGAAACTATAAAGGCAATAATTATCAAATAAAAGGAAGATCGCAGTCAAATCTAGATGTATCTTCCAATTCACATAAAACAGGCATCCTCCAGTGACCCTGGTATCTAAAAGAAAGTAGACAAGGGAGCTAGAGGACAAGTATCCAGCAGTGAAGGCATGAATAAGCAGGCTCTAGGAAGGAAATGCTTCTTCCAAAACATTTAGTGAAAACTTGCTTCATCAAGTTGCTCCATCAGAAACCCCTGTTGGAACCTTTTATATCTGCCCGGAAATAATGTCCCAAAAAGTCTTTAGCTTGTGCAATGCACAGATTTGTACTACCAAATAAATAAGGCATCGTTATGAATATTTCCTTCTGATACTCCACAGTTTTATTAACAACCATACAATCATGCAATCAATTTCAAGACTTCTGTCTTCATGTTCAGTGTTAGACATTAAACTGGCAAAATAGCATTCAAAATAGCCATTTTGGCCAGCACCTTTGCTGATATGTGTATTGTACCAAATAACAAAAGAAGACTGCAATAAGAAGACAGAGCTTGGAACAAAAAATCCTACTGTGTTACATAGTATAGACTTCACATTTTTAATGTAAAAAATATCATCCTAAACTTGTGGCTTTCAGTACACAATGTAGAATTCGCTTGTTGCACTGAGATTTTTCTCATTAAAATTTTATCCTGTATACTCTGTAGGACTTCTACTGTGGAGCATGTAGGAGTGACAATTATTTTTAACCTTTAAGAGTACCACAATGATAGGAGTGATAAAAGTACAAAGAGAGAAATGTAAGCAGGAAATAGGACAGGAAGATAGACTGATAACATAGCTGAACTGTTTTCATAATTAAAAAGGTGGCAGGGACTGGAACTTGTTTTTTGTTTGTCTAGACTGAACAAACGCATTACATCCTTTTGTATTTTAACATCACGATAGATTTAGTTGTAAAGAAAAACCCATGTTTTTTTTTTTTAATTAGTATCTTAAATTAACTAAGTTTTTAATATTTTAAATTAGATATTAAAAGGATAAAACTTGCTGTTAAAGAACACCTATTACCATTTTTTTCATTTGGGCCCATGCTAATATGAATTCATTTCTCATTCTGAGAAGGAGTTCAAATTTCAATGCAGAGATTACCTCTCATATTTACAAAATGAACAATACTGTTAAAGCATTTTGCTGTCGTGGTAACAGGAAATGTAGCTGTACCATGACTAGAACACTCCATGAGAACAATACAGGAAAGTGAGGTTTGAAAAGAGCTCAAGATAACTTTGAGAGTTTGCCCCAAATAATGAGCACACCTGTATTCACTCACATGTGTACATGCTCCCTACTCCTGCTGAAAATCAAAAAGAAGCTCTCTTCATTTATTGTTTGGAAAATACTGTTTGGAAAAGCATGTGTATGCATGGATTGAAATATATGAGGTAGGCAGAGACAAAGTGTCTGGATACTTCCATGGCATAGAAATTACTACCTCCACTTCAAGGAGAGAGTAGGGCGTATTTCTACCACAATGTGCTAGTTTCAGATCAGTTTCATTTAAAGAGAATCTACTGGATTTAAATTTATCTATCAATATAAACACTGATTGTAATACAATGGCTTTTTTTTTTTAATAATCAGGACTTTTTGACAATAACACCAAAATATGTCTTAAATCTCAAGCCATTGAAAATCTCATCCCTATACTTTAAACTCATTGGAGAATTCTAATGTGCAGGGAAATTTATTTTAAATTATTATTATATCATTTAGATAAATTTTTAGACTTCATTTCACCAGGCTCATTAACTTCTGGGTACAATGGAACAATTTATTAACTCTTCAGTACTGAACTAACCTCATATCCTCCTCCTGCTGCCTCTTCTGTAGTTTTGATATAATCTTGTGTAGTTGAAGTACTTATCCACTGTACTGGGGGAAAAAAAAAAAAAGACTTTTTCCAAGCAAAAAAAATGTTTGCTAATGTCTTAGTTCAGCTGGGACAGAAGCTGTGAAGTTGTTTTTCCTCATAGTGTCTGGTATGATTCTATGTTTTGGTTTTAGGAGTGATAACACTGATGTTTGCACTTGTTACTGGACAGTGCTATACAGAGCCAAGGATTTTTTAACTTCTCAGCATCTTGTACTGCCTGCCAGCAAGGGGGCTGGGTGAGGGGCAGGCACAAGGAACTGGGAGGGGACCGGACCAGGGCAGCTAACCTAAACTGGCCAAAGGAATATTCCATACCATATGACATCATGTGAAGTATAAAACTGAGGGGAGTTAGCTGGGGAGGGGCCATTGCTCAGGGACTGGCTGGGCATCAGTCAACGGGTAGTGAGCAATTGCACTGTGCAACAGTTGTTTTGCATATAATTATCATTACTATTATTTTTACTTTATTTTTCTTCATCTTCTGTCTCAGAAAATAGTTTTTATCACAACTCATAAGTTTTAACTCTTTTTTTCCTATTCTCTCCTCCATCCCACTGGGAGGAGGGGGAGTGAGAGAACGGCTGTGTGGTGTTCAGCTGTTTCTGGGTTAAACCACGACAGCTAATAATTTTCTTAATCATTTATTGAACATGCAGCTTGTTTCCTCATAACTGTTTTGACTGTACTTGACTGTACTTCACTCTTTAACTTCTAATTACACTGAAAAATCACGTATTTATGTTTTTACTCAAAGTTAAGGCAAAATTAACTTTTTGCTTTATAATTTCTTAAAGGTGTTGTAGTTAACACAACAGCTCAATTTTACTTCTCTTTGAAAGACAGCTGAAAAAGATTAACCTCTTGTGCTGGGGTGAATATCAAAGCCACCTATGAAGCATTTCAGAGTTTGAGCGGCTGTGCTTCAAATTGGGAAAGGAAGGATGAAGTGAAGTTTTGAAGTAAATATAGTTCCTAATGTTTTGCTACCTTGTGGAGCACATTGTAGCAGTCTTCTCTTATAATACCGGCCTGCTTCCAGAACCCCATCTCTGGTTAGAAAGCACCCATAAATATGAGCATAGTTGTAGAGAAAACAGGTACATGGGTCTCTCAGAAAGGCTGACAAGCAGAATTTGGGTTCCTACAACTTGCGGGTGATGTATCCTGCATCAGCTGTCCTCAATCAAGCATCATCCTGCTGAGGCATGAAGAGTCAGCAGCACTTACTGCAGGCACACAGGGGCATGCTCCTCACTCAGCTGCACTCCACTAACACTGCCTGCGCCACCCATGAGTGTAAGTGACAGCCAGTCTTGGGAATCTCCCTAAGCAGAGCAGCTGGAGTTCACTTTAAACATTCAATATTGTCCCTCTTTGGACATTTCTGATGCCACACAGATTTTTAAAAACTTCCAGTGATGTATTTACCCTATTATTTGCAATTAGAGACTGTTGTATAACTATGTAATTAAGGACTTTTAAAGACGTTAATTGTTCCTTCCATTGTCCGTCAGGAGCTGTAATAAATGATGTTCAATTGCATAATTAACATAAGTTTATAGCATATTATTCACAAAGCAATTGAGACTTTGCACTTTATAGTGTCTAGATCGGATTTGGAGAATTTGGGCCACTTGTGATCTGTTATGAGGTGCTGAGGACACACCCTCCCAGCATGTAGGCTCTCAGAATTTGCTGCAGGACGATATTCAGGAAAAAGGCATCAGAGAAATAGGAGCTGCTCTCTACATGTGCATGTGTGTTTGTGTATACAGGGGCACAGGGGTAAATTTAGGCTGGTTTCTCCTGTTCTTCACATTACACGTACCTTTGGTTCCCTCCCTCTAACCCAGCAACATCATTATCTCACTTTATTCTTACTGTAGCAAAAGGAACTTCTGCCAAGATTGGGGGAGCTATTTGTATACCCTCTTCAGTAATAAGAAGCAGAAGCAACAACTGCATATCTGAAAATGGGGTTATACTACAACTTGTTTTGAAAGAAATGTACTCTAAAAAATACAGGTCTGAACCATGCTTCTGAAAACACAGAATTTTCATTTAGTCTTTCAGATGAATTATTAAAATGAGTCTAAAACACACAAACTGAAATATTTTTTACTCTTATACTTAAAAACAGGAAGGGTGTGGGGCAAGCACTGCACTAATTCTAAAAAACACTGACAGTGGCTAAACCTTTTCTCCATGCACAAGATGCAGAGGAGACACATTTTGTACTTTAAGGACAGAAATTAGTACTAACTAATTGGTCTCAGTAGGGGTCAGACTCTAATAGTTAAGAGGACTTCAGGTTTTATTCTGTTTTTATTAACTTGCGTTGCTTTTCCCTAAAGCAAACTGCAGAAGCAAGTGACATAATGTAATTCTCAAATTAGCTTGCAGGATGAGATGTACAGAAGAGGTACTGCTCACTCTCCATGGCTCCTGTTTTAATTTGAAGAGCAAGACAGAGAAACCATGCCACTGTTAGACAGCCAAGTAATAGGCAGGTACTTACACTGTGATTTTTCACTTCACAGATATTTTTTTCTAGAGTTCATCTTGTTTTCCGTTATCTGAATTAAAAAGCCATTAGCCATACAGCATTGCATGGAAAAATAACAGGGTACCCATGAAAAGAACAGTTTCCTAGTTAAAGAGCCATCTATACAACAATAAATAGACTTTCAATTTTTCCTTTAAGATACGTGCAACCGCTCCCCCATAGTTCAAGAAGTTTTTGCTCATTACTTACACAGTATGGGAAAGAGATGACTTCATGTATTATAATATCATTTTATGGTAAAACTATACCTAATAATACTATTAGAAGAAAAAAAATTGCCTTGAATTCTAAATACTGACCACAAATCATGTTTACTCTTGCAACACAGGAAAATCTCTTTCTGGTGTTTGATTGCTGCTTAGAAATTGCTGTTTTGAAAAGTAGCGTACAAAACCTATAGAAAAAAATGAGAGATTTTTTTTTTTTTAACAAATGCAGAGGGCAGAAGAGTGCATTTACTTACTAACAGAGACGATCCACACTATTTCTATTCTACATTAAAAAGAAAAAGATCAGTTTTGTTGAGTTACATTGAAAAGGGAAGAAAAAAATAATGATAAATAACTGATTGGTAATTTGCTACTGCCCAGCATACTTAACATCTAGCTAAAGTAATTACTAGCCCTTTAAAAGATGTATATCACAGATACTCTTAAAAGTGCTACTGTGCTTAACATCATTTTACAATGATTTGCAAATCCTTTCAACCAATCGCATAATTTTTTTCATTATTTTTGGAAAGGCACAAGCTTAGATAAAGGCAACCCCTACCAGAACAAAATGCCTGAATAGAATGACAACTTAGATTTAGTTTGACTTCAGGATTCTGTCAGAAAATATTCCACTAGGAATATTAGGAAAATAAGTACGAGTGATTGAAGGAGAAGGATTTAGATTTTTCCATAAAATTCACCGCATCTTGTCACTAAACCTATGTTGTCAAAATTACCATATCAGTGCTTATGATTTCACATGTAACACAATAAAGATCAATGCAATCCTTGCAGGAAATGAAACTTCGATAGAATGGTTAGTAAGGAGTTGTTTCTTGGTTTGTTTGCTTTGTTTTCTTTTAATGTCTCTTTTGAAGGATTCAGTAAAATAGAATTTTACCTTTACTAGCCTCCTGAGAGTAGGAATGGGGAGTCCTAAAGCTTTATTAATTTGTATTAAATAAAATTCCATTGGCAGGAAATGCAGTTGTAAAAAGCAAATGCATTTGTCCTGATATGCATATATAATGTCAATTCCTTTATCCCCAAAAGCTCTTTCAGGAGCATATTAAAGGCACAGACAAACAAGTATCAGAGATTACTTCCAAAGTGAACTCTTTTGGGGAAGACAATAAGCATTGCCAAATGGTGAACCAAAAGAGATACTAACATAATTCAAAGCTTTCAGATTTGATCATATATTAAAGTCTTATATCTCAATTTCTTCTTCTATGAAACACAACATTAAAACAAGGAATGTGATGCACCCCTACAACAGATTCCTGTTGTCTTAATGAATTAGGAAAGTGGTTTATTTATTTCTATAGTAGCTTACTTATTGACACATTTGTGTGTGTGCGCAAAAAGTAATTTCTGGTTAATACTTGAACCATCTGTGCTATTCTAATCCTAAGCTTCTTAGTCTGTACATACAAAGACTTCTATTTTTTCTTTAAGGGGTCTTGAGGATTTTTGGTTCTGCTAAAATTTTCTTCAGATTTCTTATGATTATATGAGTTTTCAACACATTATGAATTTACTGTGTGTGACTACAGATAAAAAAAAACAAGAGATAGCATTAAAATCAGTGAACTCTTAATATCATGCAAAATCAATGGCAAAAACAAAATAGCTATTAGCCATTCATGAAGAATTATATGGCATATGAACTATGTACCACAGGAAACAAAAAAAAGTTATCAGCTTTCTAATACTTTTTACGGGGATTTTAAAGTATTTAAGTGTAATTTCCTTTATGCTTTTATTTTGCTTTACAGTAATTACCATCACTTTGTGATTCAAGGATGCTGCTAAAGTAATCCTATTTAATTTTCTGGCCTTTTTTACACCTCAGAGGAATTAGTGTTTTAATTAAAAAAAAAAAAAAAAGGCAAAAAAAATCAATGTATTTCAAATAAAAGTAATACTTCTTAAGTATTACGGTTCTTTTAAACTATATTTATTCCGTAGGATTTTTTTGCCCTTTAGTTTTTATATATGTACTATATTTCCAAGATAAAGCTGCACCATTGACTACTGAGTTCTGTTTTGATTTATATAGATTTAGGAAAGATGATGAAATTACCTTCTTCAGACTGCATTTTTTGCTACAAAAGTCATCAGACAGAAGTATTCTGTGATTCAGACCAAAATTAAACATGATTTCTTCAACCTGTGAAACAGACATAAGCTTACCTTGTAACTGGGACTAATATTTCTAATAAAACATCCTTTTTAACAAAACTGAAAATCAATAATAAGAGAAGTTTCAAAATTGACACTAGCCTTTTGAGAAACTAGAAATAGATCTTCCTGTCAAAGACTAAAACTGCTCTCCTCTGTCTAGACTGCACTGGGAGCAAAATTATCAGATTTTCATTTCCTCAATTTCACTCCACAGTGGCAAAACGTGCAAGTATTGATTCAACTGCTGAAACAAAAAGCAGGAGAGCTCTTCACCTCAGCAGGGTCAATGGGTTTGTGGGTGTCTAATTATACCTATACAGGGCATATAAATCTTTCTACTAGTCATTACGTGAACATAAGAGTCCAAAGGCATCATTAGAACCCTTTTAGCCAAACACTCATTCTTTTGTTTTATGAGGGGTCAAAGAAACTGGGAGTTAATATTATCATGGCTCATAGATTTTCAAATCTGTGTTTGAATACAAGATATGCTTTGAAGGAAAAGACTGTGAATGTATTCGTGCATGTCTGCTTGCAGGTTGGAGCTCTGTCCATAAAAGCATATAGAGCTTCTTCTCTTTGTACAGAAATTATACAAGATATGCCGTAATGTAAACAGCACAACTACAAAAACCTTCAAATTAATTGTGGTATGTTACAAGTATGGCAATAGTAAAGCTTTTGGTGAGGACTAATATATTTTAAAAAAAAAGTGCTAAGTATGAGCTGAAAATGCTAATTATGACAGGAGTATTTATCTTATTTTTCATCACTGCATATCTCACTCTAATTTATAGAAAGCAGTATGTTTTTCATATACTTACTAAAAGAAGACAATTTGTGAAAAAATGTGATATTGACAGTGCAATAAAACAAGAATCAAAAAGAAAAATAAGTTACTATTACTTCTGAAGAAGTGCATTGCTTTATAGTACTTTGTATACTACTTTTTATACTATGAGTATTCTTCAGGTGATTTACAAGTTACATAACCATGATGGTAAGAGAATTCTAGGAAAACTGTCATACTTTGCAAGCAGAATACACAGATACAGGGTGCTCAGCTTTTTGAACATTAGATGGAGTTAGAGCCTTTCATTTTATCTGTGAGAGTCGTAATAAGATCCTATATCAAGAATGAAAATTATATTTTTGAAGTACTCATTTACTAAGAATTTTATCTCCATCTTAAAAATTGACCTACCTACTTGAACCCAAATACTATGTGAGTAGTTAGCTCAAAGTGTCAAAACAAAGAGGCAACAACTCTCAGTGGTGAGGACACAGCAAATAAAGAAAAATAAAATTATAAATGTTCACACCACTGAAAAGGAAAATATAGACCAGCCCTACATTTTTAAATTAATTGTTTCCAGTGTTATTTTAAGGGATAGGCCAAGACACTGCTCTGAAGTGTCTAGAAGATCAGTGTGACATGCTAAAAACTGTGTATAGGATGATATGGTGAGATTATCCACAACAGCAAGAAACAAGCTTTATGGTCCAGTAGGGGATCCTTTCTGTTCTTTATTTGCTATGCTTCTATGCAAGGCTCCTTCTGAGGCTTGGTGCAGGTGAAACAAAGGCTTGTCCAACACGGTTACTTAAGCATGTTCCTTGGCTGAAAAAACATAACCCTAAGAGCAAACCTCTTCTCCCAAAGCTCCCATCAAAACTACAGTCCCACTGCAAATGAACTGGAGAAAGTAGGTACAGTGAACAGAAACTGGTGAGGAATCTGAAATACCAAACAAAGTTAAAATGGGGACAGTTTGTGCATTGATGTCAGAAGGAAAAAAGATATGCTGCCTCAGCTGGACACCCTGCTATCACAAGAACTTAAATTTCTTCAGAGTTGTGCTGCTAATTGGTCCCAAGCACCTTCCTCAGTCATTAGATGTGCTCATCTATGCTCTCTGTGCCCTGACTCCCCAACTCCTGCTCCAGTCCCTTCCCTTCCCTGGTTCACTATGGAAATTAGAACACTGTCACACCAAGACCCTCCAAGACACCCTCCACAGCTCACTAGTTTGAGCAGAAGACACCTGCTGCTGTCCAAAACTCTTCTCTGGCCAACCACTGAGATGTGTTGAGATCTATGGAGCTGGGCAGGCAACTGCACCACATCTTTTGCTGTTGGGGACCCAGCGTTGCGCACCTCCCATGGGCTGACACAGCAACCTGTCGTCATCCCAAACATCTCTCACAGGAATGGAAGAAAACTCTGGAGCACTCAAACCACATCTGCCATCTGAGCAAGTCATGGCCTGAACCCCAAAAGGCCACAGGGGTTGGGCAAGGAGAAACTGCTGGTCCCAAGCTGGGGGGCCTTCTTCTAGGAGTTGTGACTAATATTTCTGTTATGGCTGTGGCCTCACATTTGTTTCTCTGTCAACACGTGTTGTCATGTGACCAGAACGGAGAGGTGTCTATAATCCCCCACAGATGCAAGACTAGTGCAATTCTTGGATCAATGTCTCAGTGGCTGCCTTTCCATAGGCCTTATCCACTGACCTGTGCAAAAGCTGCATGAAGTAAGTGCTTACCAGCACGGAAGAAACAACATCATACCTCATTGCTCAGTCTCAGGCACTGTGCCTAAATGAAGCAAATGAGACAAAGTATGTGAATTACTGCTAACTACGTGGCCATGCTGGAGATTTGGGCGGCTCAGGCAAGAGTGGATCAGCGGTCAGCCATCGTGTATGTGCTAAAAGTAGCCACAGTGGGACAGTACTTCAATGAGTAGTACAGGGAAAAAGGCAAAATAATCCTTTTTCTGCTGTTTTGTACAGGGAATTTTGGACTCTCAGGCACCTATATACTAGTAAAAAGGCAAGTGATCCCTGAGAAGTCACAAACTCTCTATATATGTGCAACAGAAATAAACGAATATATTGATTGGCAATGTATAAAGAAATGCAAATAACCCATAATTTGAGCAAAAATAAATGGAGTCTAAATGTTATCAAATTCGAATGGAAGTGTATAAAATCATCCAAAAGCATTTCATATACATCTGAAGAGAAGCATGTAAAACTTTGGATAGGAAAGCTATTTATAATCAGTATTAATGGAGAAGATGAGGCAGGATAAAGGGTTCAACATAGATAAAAGTCATATCATTACCAAACTGTTTCAGTTTATATTTCTCAATTTGACATGCCTGCTGACCTTTTACTGTGGAGCTTCATCTTCATGTGTTAAAATTTTCAATTATACGTGGTATTCAAATAAAACATTTATTTCTTTATTTATAAATAGATACTGTTATTTAATCTAAGAATTTAAGAAATTTGACTGGATATCCTTGAACAACTTGGCTTTCTATTTGGCTGTTTTACAGTATTAATTCAGTTTTATTATAAAAGTATGCATTCCTGATTTTAATAATGTCTAATTAGCGTTGATATGTTTCTACAATGAAATCTAAATATGAAACCTTTCAATATGCATTTAAAGCGTAGTGTCAGAAATGCTTATCATAAACTACTGATCCTCTCATTCCACTAGCAAAATCATTTTGTGAAATTCAAAAAAAATTCTTGACAAAGAGATCACAGAATCCAGAGACGAGATTGCAAGCAACATAAGAAATAGCTACTTTTTGCCTCTGAGGCAGAAACAGTTAAAGAATCAGGTGTTTCTGAGGAAAAAGTTCAATCATTGGAGACAGTTCAAGACACAAACTTTCTTCTTGAAGTGAACAAGACATCCATATTCTTTCAGAGTTCTGAATTTTAATTCTAATCACTTTTGTGTTACTGGAATCACTGCACAGATCCCATCTACTTTTCCTGATTCAGGTGAAAGTCCTGTGGTCTTTACTGAATGTACAGGTATATAATCATGTGTATAATCATCAGTGTATAATCACATCACATGATTTTATGATTGAACCAAAGTTGCTTCAGATATTTTCTAGTAGCAGGGACAAGTTGCATTGAATTTAAGTGTTGTCTTCCACAACACATTTGTGTTAGAAGAATCTTCATAGAAATGTGTCCGGAATAGTTAATTTAATCAAACCTCAAATTACAGTGACTTGTTTTAGGAAACTTGTAAGGGTTTCCTTACCATATACATTCTTCTTTACTTAAGAAAGAAATTCATCAGTGTTTTATACTACATAGTTTAAACAATCCTTGGTACATCTTTATTGAAACATTTCCTTGTAAAGGACCAAGAAAACTTTCATATGTTACTTAAAATCCCCCTTATCTTCACTTGAACTTTTCCATCTAAAATCAATCTTTCTTCTTTCCACTGTTGGGATATCATAAGAGAGATTGTTTCCAACAGTCTGATTTTTTAACTTAAAGAGGTTTTTTTTTTTATTTCCTTTTTGTGTATGTGTGAAAAACAATGAAGTGAGGGAAAAAATGAAAAAAAAAAGAGACAAGATAAAGCTCTCATTACAGAGGGATGATTAGTTTTCTTTGCATTCTGTCTTCTTTGCTTGCTACTAAATTCTTCACGAGAAGTGAATTTGTGAGAAGTGGAAGATCAAGCATATTGTATTAGAGTATCAGCCCATGCCATGACCTCAACTGTGGAATAAGCCAAAGACACTACAGTTACTCATAAATAATAATAATAATAAAAGTAAAAATCAAATAAGATAAAAAAAACACAACAAACCAAACATTCTGGAACATGTCCTTTCTGCATACTCCTCACCATACATCTCTTCCACACTCATCCCACAATCCCTTAACATGTTTCTCAATCATTTTCTCATTCATGAAAATAGTCTGTCCATCCATGGATAAATAATACTTCTCCTGAGTGGATCACTCATACATACATAAAGCCTCTCAGGTCCAATAAATACTTTTCTTTCATTGTGACTTTATGAGACATGTTTTAAACTAAATCCAAAATGTGCCTAATAAACTAAATGCTTAGTAAGATGGGCATAGAGAAAAATTGAAGGAAATTTTAAGGACCAATTAAACCAACCACTGCCTGATAAATAAATTTAAGTAACTCAGAAATTCCTTACAGGATTTATGTAATTTCAATTTTACTGTATTATATTAATAGTTCTAGCATAGTATTTCTATGGTACTTAAAAGGTTAATGTCTTAGCCATTTTAGAGTTCATGCTGCAGCTAGATAATATACTTAATGGCAGCAAAGCTTCAAACAAATTTCTTGCAACATTAGCTGCACTTAAAAATACAATCTTATGCTGCTTGCTCTGGTTCAGCAACATTTCAGAATAATTGGAGAGTGCATGTATTTACAGTGGAGAAAATAACATACACTATTAACACCACTTATGACGCTTATCATTACTTTAGACGCAGAATCTGAAAAAATATTAACAAAATTCATGTTCTAAATATATCCTCATTAAATAGCATTCAAACTTGTGGGACTCATAATCCAATGCTTAAACTTTCTACATATACTAACAAATAGGTTCAGATTTCATCAGTGATGATATCCAATATATTTAAAAATGAGTGACTAATGGATGACCTATCTAAGTCACCGTTTACTGAATTTACTTGAAAAAAATTCTATTGAATTCAGTGAGAATTGACTGGCCAGCATTGCCTGGGGCTGGCTGACTTATTTTTATTTCTAATGGGCTTAGCATCCGATTTAATTTGTATGGTGTTCAAACATGGGAGTTTACACATAATTCTCATCACCCACCTTAGGACAATTTCATTGGTAAGCCAGAGAGTGTTGGTGTGTTCTTATTTTCTCCACTCTTCAGAAATCCACTCTTTAGAAAATCTTAATCAAAAGACTACTCTTTAAAGGCAGCCAATGTTGAAGGAAATCTCATTGCAGCTTTGTTCTCCTTAAGTATACTGTCTAGCTGGAGTACAAACTTAAAAGGTTAAGATGTTAACCTTGGCACTGTACTACAGATACTGTTAGACAAATACAGATAATGTAATACGGAGTTTTCTTAAAAGGGTAAGGGGAATGAAGAAAACAACAAAAATGGACTTAAAATCAGTAACATAATCTAATAATCTGAAAAATCTAGCCACATTTGTACCGTGATGGTTTGGGAAGTACATTACAGGCTTATATCCTTGTATCTGTCCTCACAAAGGCGTACACTAAGTATGTGTCTAATTGTTTTCTTTTGGGTGTAATGGTACCCAAACATGTCTCAAGTGTTGCCCTGAATCCTGGCCCAAGTGCTTAATTTCAGCAATCTACTTTTGATCAATCATTATATTATTATATATGGATTGAAAAGACTTAACACATGTAACTAATACATAATGAACACGATCATCATTAAAACTTCTAAAGAAGGGCTCTTTGTGTATAACATATTCAGGACTCACTGTTGGGTATGGTGTTTTGTGTCTGGGGCTTTCAGTCTATTTCAAGTGAAAATATATAATTCCAGGCCACTCTTCCAATACATCACAGCCATTTTCTGCACTTAAGTTGTTTTTCTCTCCATTTTTCCCACAAAATAAAACATCATTACAGCAGGTTTAAAGTGCACTTTAGTGCCTGCAATCTTCCCATGCTATTCTTTAATATTTCATCATTAAATAGCAAAATAACCTGATATGATCCTAATTTAGTGCCAATTACACTGCATTGATCAAAGCGACCTTTTCATACTGGAGCACAAAAATCAATCCCGCTGTACAACAAATGTCAGGGGGATGAGAGCAACATATAATCTGTGACAATCAAAACATTACTTACAAATGAAATCACCAATGACCTGCATGCCAAGGCAATTTTTGCATAATGTGCACCGGTTTTGTTTGCAGCTTTTGTTGGGATTTTTGTTGTTGTTTTGTTCCCCACTATCTGCAGCCAGACATAGTTGTGCTATTTCACAGTTTCACTGCTAACACAGAAAATTGTTGAAGCTCTATGGCTGTTGCCAAAATAACCACACAAAGTAACTATAATCTGTAATGCATCTTAAATGTTCGGTGAAGTGTGATCTCCTGTGAATCTAACTGTCAGACTATCTTCCACTTCCAAAGAGTGGTCAGGTGCTGGAACATGCTTCCCAGGGAGGTGGCTGAATTACCATCCCAAGAGGTGTTCAATGTACGCCTGGATGTGGAAATGAGGGACGTGGTTTAGTGGGTGATGTTGGTGTGGGTGGACAGTTGGACTAGCTGATCTTAGAGGTCTTTGCCAACCTTGATGATTCTATGATTCTGCAATTCCAACAATGCTCCCACATTGAATTTTAGTGATATTCCAAAATACAGCCAAATTGACTTGATAGAGGTAAAGGAAATATTAATGATTACTCAGAGGTCTTCACTCTTATGCTCTCATTCAGTGATTCACAAACCAGGTTTTGACTTAGATATTAGCTCTGCTAAGTTAATGACAAAACTGCAGTGACTTTAACGGTGTCCAGACTTTACAGATTATATCTATGTCCAGTTTGGAGTTCAGATAGGGAGGCAACAGGCTGCACAGGCAATATGGTCTATCATCTGAAGCCAGCAGACACTTGAAGAATCTTTACCTTGTAATTCACAAGAAAGAATTTACTTTAAGTCAATTTTCAGAGTTATTTTATTTAAGAGCCTTTTACCCATGCAATAAAGCTATCTAAACTTCAGCTTGCTTTGAATTCTGGTCATAATGAGTGCATTGGAAATGATCCCTTCATTGAAACAATTCTTATCCATATCCAACAAGATTTAAATTAATCTATGAATCTGTAATTCACAAATTTGTAATTCATGAATTGAAGTTACAAAACAATGAAGTTGAGCAAGGTTGATTAAATCCATTTTTCAGGCATTCCACTGTTGTGAGCATTTCACAGCACAGGACTGTATTTAAACTGTCTTGCACAGGGGTCTTTCTGAAGCATGTAAACTCCTCAGGTGTATAAACTCTTGGAATCTTGCGGTCTTCAAGAACATGAACTTCAAGCACATATACTGTTGCGGTATTCTTCAAGCATTTACACTTACAGAAACATGTGACTGCAGGATGATTATCCATCTGCCCAAAGTACCTGAATAAGATTGACAGAATTTTGGAGCTGAGGTTTGCCAGCAGTAGCTTGTGTGGTCTTGGCAAAGGAATTTAATCTCTGTGTATTTGTTGCTTTCCTGTAAAACAGAGGTAGTATTAATACCTCATACATTCTTTTTCTTCTTCTTCATTTTTTTTTTTTTTCAGTCTTTTTAGTTTTCAGCTGGTTGGTATTCAGTGTCAAAAAAAGGAGTGGTGTCATGAAATATGTTCATTCAAATTCTTTGAAAACGTTTAAGAAGTCTACAGTATTTTGCCCTATTTTGCAAATGTGCTTTTGGTAAAGAATTGTCTCCCAGGATTTGAGGTAATTCCCTTGTGTTTTGTTTGTTTGTTTGTTTTGTTTTGTCTTGTATTCTGTTTCCTAGAAAGAAACTGTTCTAGTTTAAATTATTTATCTGTAAGAAAAATCTCTAAGGCCTGGGTATTTCCCTGCTCATGCGCACCAATCTGCTAATCAACCAAGAATGAGAGGGCACAGGAAAACCTAACTCTTAGTATGGGTCTCAGAAGTGCTTTCTCCTCCAGATGTTTAAGTTGAGACACAAAATAAATAAAAAATAATTAGAGAGAGAGATTCTCAGGGTTTTGTCATCCCTATTATTGTTCTGGGGGTCACAAAACACTTCCTTTTATAACATTTTCAGCAGACCTGTCAGCCTGACCTTGGTGCCTGGAAAGGCTATCTTGAGTGAGATCTCAAGGCATGTGCAGGACAACCAGGGGAAACAGGCCCAGCCAGCAAGGGTTCATGAGCGGTAGGTTCTGCTTGACCAACCTCATCTCCTTCTATGACCAGGTGACCAGCCTGGTGGATACAGGAAAGGATGTTAACATGGTCTATCTGGACTTTAGCAAAACCTTTGACACTGTCTCCCACAATATTCTCCTGGGGAAGCTAGCAGCCCATGGCATGGACAGGTTCACACTTTGCTGGGTAAAAAACTGGCTGGAGGGACGGTCCCAGAGAGTGGTGGTGAATGGAGTTAAATCCAGCTGGTGTCCGGTCATGAGTGGTGTTCCAGAGTGGTCAGTACTGTGGCCCATCCTGTCTGATATCTTTTTTGATGATCTGGATGAGGGGATTGAGTGTAACCTCAGTAAGGTTGCAGATGACACCAAGTTGGGAGGAAGTGTTGATCTGCCTGAGGGTAGGAAGGCCCTACAGAGAGATCTGGACAGGTTGGATCACTGGGCTGAGGCCAATGGGATGAAGTTCAACAAGACCAAGTGCTGGTCCTGCACTTTGGTCACAACAATCCCATGCAACGCTATAGGCTTGGGACAGAGTGGCTGGAAGACTGTGCTGAGGAAAGGGACCTGGGGGTGTTGATTGATGCTCGGCTGAACATGAGCCAGCAGTGTGTCCAGGTGGCCAAGAAGGCCAACAGCATCCTGGCCTGCATCAGAAATACTGTGGCCAGCAGGACCAGGGAGGTGATCATCCCCCTATACTCAGCTCTGGTGAGGCCGCATCTTGACTACTGTGTTCAGGTTTGGGCCCCTCACTACAAAAAAGACATCAAGGCCCTGGAACATGTCCAGAGAAGGGCAACAAAGCTGGTGAGGGGTCTAGAGCACAAGCTTTATGAGCAGTAGCTGAGAGAACTGGGATTGTTTAGTCTGGAGAAGAAGAGGCTCAGGGGAGACCTTATTGCACTCTATGACTACCTGAAAGCAGGTTGTGGTGAGGTGGGTGTTGGTCTCTTTTCCCAAGTAACTAGTGATAGGACTAGAAGCAATGGCCTCAAGTTATGCCAAGGGAGGTTCAGGTTGGATATTAGAAAAAACTTCTCGGAAAGAGTGGTCAGGCACTGGAATAGGCTTCCCAGGGAAGTAGTGGAGTCATCATCCCTGGAGGCATTCAAGAAACATCTAGATAAGGTACTAAGGGACATGATTTAGTGGTTTAGTAGGTAATCTTGGTGGTAGGTGGATGGCTGGACTAGATGATATTGGAGGTCTTTTCCAACCTTGATGATTCTATGATTCTGTGATTCTTACTCTGTCAGATATGGATACCTAAAAAAGTGGAAGATAGTTATGCTTTCTATCCTGCAGGTAAATTAAACCGTTAGTGCACGACTTGAGAGCCTCAGGGGGCCTCTGCATCAATGTTAAATAGCCCTTCGGGGTTCTAAAGGAAAAAGATATATTTTGGAGTCTTTCTTTTAAATTTGTAATTTTTTCCTTGCTAGCTTTCAGTAGTATTTGTTAGAGACACTGTACGTGTTTCATTTACCAAGCTGATTAAACTACTGTTATTTCTCTTGGCCATATAACAAGAATATCTCTCTTCCTAGCAAGTTCATTAGCAAACATGATTTATGACTGACAGTTCCACAACTCTGTATGTAGTCCTGGTAAGAACTAAATAATATTCAAGACCTGTTTATGAACCAAATCCAATTCATTTCATGCTGATGCAGAATTAGTTTCATACTAATGTAAAGGAACAGTATGGGCAGACTGTTAAGGTGACTCTCTTATTTTTAACATGTTCTCCAATGCCATTTGCAGCTTAACAGCCTCACCATAAATGATGTGATTAAGTTTTATACATTTCTGTATATGTGATGTATTTACCCAAACACTGCTCTCACTTTGTATACTGTTTCAGATGTTTAGGACTGAATCAATTGTTTGGAGTAATCACACTTTCCAAAGACAATTCTTTTTTTCAGTGGTAAACTGTAATGCAAACATGACTTAGCATAGCAATGATGAAAATATGAATCTGGGGAAGAATTATTTTTTGCATCACTATATAAAAATTGTAAAGTATACTGACATTAAAAAATCAGTTGAACAGATTAATTAATTCATCATTTTTTCAGATCTAATCAATTCAATATTTTGCACCACTACATTCAAGATATTGGTTCAAAATAGCTGTCCCAACTCAAACTCCATCATGTCCATGTTACTCTTTAACAGCAATTACCTTGAGCAGTGAGTGCAAATGGGAGTATACTGTATCAAAAAATAGCCTGTGTGTTGACTGATCCTTGCATTTTAATAATAGATACTTTATTACATTAAAGAATCATAAATAAAAATATACTTTGTAATTGACCACGTAGGGCTCAGTATAAAAATACTAGCACCTATTTTATAAACCAACATTAAGAACATATCTATCTATCTTAATTTGTGGCCTAAAATAAAGAAAGTAGGTGTTTCATGTACACAAAACTTTTCATTTCATTTCATAGTAAAATATAAGCATAATTACATTAAGTTAAAAGAAAGACTGGATGTTTCACGTCAGTAAACAGTACAATTTATTCCTAGGTCTAGGCTCTATAACTTGTTACTCATCAGACTTGAACAGTATGTGCAACATGATCCATCATCACTTAACATAGAGCAAACTGTCAAATGATATGACGATTGAGAACTAACTCTAAATAGGGTTAAAAAAAATGCATTAGTTACTAACTGTTTGAATAACAGGAAGTCAATGAATTAAAGTAGAATTAAATTTTATATTAAATGAACACAAATGACCTTTATATTTTAATGCATTATATAATCTATTTGAACAGTCAGCAGAGCATTGAAATATTTCAGATGCAGATTGCTAGGGCTACACTGCATTGTCTTGAGGAATGTGCTGGGTAATGCTATCACCAGAGCTTTTAATTTTTAGCATAAGAAGTATTTAAAATTATTGAGTTTCTAATGAGTTTGAATGGCACAATTTCTATGAACATCTGATTTCTTTCTTATCCATATTCTTGTAAATCTATATGCTCAAACTGCATTCAGAAATTTAATCCTCAGATACTGCAGAAAACTAATCATTAGTCATCTACTGTCATTATAAATCATACTTTGTTAGAGAAAATCAGATTTTCCAGGATCCCAAAACGGGAAATGATTCACTTAATTCTTTACAAATTGCACAGGAGATAATATCTGATAATCCATTAAGAGCATCTTAATCAATGTCTATCACTGTAATGTAAAGTATACTGATAACAGTATGCATATTGCTGATTTAGAGTACTGTGATAATGGTTTAGACAAATTTCAAAGCACTTCAAATTAATAGATTGCTTATGTATCAAACCACTATTTTGATTAAAGATGAACAGCTTAAGTATTTTCCATGCATCTGAGCCTAAAAATATCAACACATAGAAATTTTAAAGTATGATAAGATAATCTAAAAGGTGATTAGGAAACCTAGCTTCATTTAAAAATGTATATAGTTCATTTGACCTAATCTAAATGTTGTGGGCTTCAGTAGAAATATTCTTACTGAGTTCAGTGGGCTTTATGGAAGGATTTTGCAGTCTGCTATTAGATCTCTCCTTAAATCACACACAAATAGCATTTTAAAAATATAAGATAGCTTTCAGAGGAATTGAATAGGATCTGTCACACTTATACTATGCTTTAAGCATGTCTTGGAATGAGTTTGCTGTATCTGTATTTATGCACTAAAAAATCTGAACTGACCTGAAGCAGATTAAGTGATTATAGTGTGCAACTCAACAAATTCCAGAAACATGTTTAAAATCCCAGAGTCACTCACATGCTGTTCAACTGTTTATGCACTGTGAAAAATTGCTGTATGACAAGCATGCAGAATAAAACTAGTTTTATAAAGAGTGTATGTAATTTTGTATGTCTTCTGCTAAACCAACCTTTACCGACCTTCTGTCCCATTGTTTGTTCTAAGTAGTTCCTTAAGGTCTTAATGAGGTACAAGTAATTCAGAAAGGGAAACAAATTTTGAATACTTTATATCCAGATCTTTTATAATGCCCTGAAATATTTTCATTTTTTTATGAGATACCACTTCTATCAGACAGTGTCCTTGAGCACAAACTACTGCATTTCCTTGGCAAACATAAGAAAATGTTGGTAATAGAAAATACAGCATTTTTTTCCTTTCAGGACAAAGAGATGGTACTTAATAATAATAATAATAAAAATATCAGTCATACAAAGTCTTCTTCCAGTCTGAACAGAGTGAGCTATTCTAGGACTTCTATTTGTTTAAGAAAGTAAGTCTACATTGATTAAACTAATCATTTTGTTCTAACTGCTCTTTTTAAAGACAACTGCTGATTGCATGACCCTTTCGTAGCTGTAGCTGAGCCCGAGATGGTACAAAATAATCACCTTGCTAGTTGTCGCAACTATTTGCTCATTCTTTAATTAAACATAATATCTAAAACCATATAATTTACATCTAATTGGGAAACATCTTCTGTAGTCAGAAGGAGGTATGGTCTGATGGGAAGGCTTGGGTGTCAACAAGTCCTGAGCTATGGTCCAGCTGTACTAGAGAACCACAGCTGGCGTTGCAGAAATGACCTAATCTTCAGGTTTGAGAGCTTCATGTAGTTATGGAGGATAATTTCAGTTAACCATTGACTTCATGAGCATGTTGTGAGAGCTGGCTAATGTCTACATGATGCTGACCTTTTTTTTTTTTTTAAAAAAGGAGATTTTTAGCACCAACTGTCAGGAACAGCATGGTGTGAGAACAGTCAGGCTGTGGCAAGGCTGGCCTTTAGGTAGATCTGAAGAAGACCTGTAGCTGCAGGCTTGCCTTAAAACAAAAGACCAAACAAAACAAGCAAAACAAAAACCTGTGTTTCACAGTCATGGTGTGATTTGCCACAAAATTTATTTCTGCTGAGTTTAGCAAGTGAATTGTAAGCATAGTAATCAAAATATATGAAAACAACAGAAGTATGTTTAACTAAAGAGAGTCCTGGAGTTGCCCAAACATTGCAATTATGTTTGGTGGAAGAGAGGTAAGGTGGGGAAAACTCCTCTTCACGCCGGCAGAAGAGAAATAAAAGTGTTAACTAAACCTCCAGCAGACCTGACACAGCTCACAGAAAATTCAGAAACGTTTATTTTTGTGAATGTCGTTGGGGCCGGGAAAGGAGAGCATACAGCTTTATTCAATTCATGATGAGACACAGCATAGTATTTGACAAAACCTGGCATTGCTATTTGAACAAATTAATGAAAACTGTGATGGTCCTCATTCACTTATATTCTAAAGTAAACCCAAGCCTGAAGAAAGGCTGGTGATTCAATGTAGATCACCAGCCACTGGACTAATTTAACCTATTCTGCTCTGTTTTTTATGGACAAATTAAATGTATACGTAAAACCAGCATATATGTTACTCAGTACAACTCGAAAACCAACTTTTTCATTAAAGACAGCAGCTTTTGCATAAGGACAAACCAAATGCTAATGAGTCATTATGTAGTGTAACAAATCTAACTTGTTTCTATATTCAGTATACTTTCAAAACTTTATACTATCATGAAACCTCATGCTGCTCTTTAACTGTCTCTGCTTTTTTTTCTCAGAAAGGCTCAAAAGGAGGAAACTTCAGAAACAAAGGAGAAATCTATTGTAATTCATGAATCTGGTTTACCTATCATCAGCAGCGCACTTAACTGAACAGGCCAGCATCCATGCTGCAGTCTAAGTTAATCTCTTGCTTTTCTGATTGAGAGCTCTTTTTCTTGAACAAAGGAAAAAGCATTAAGGTAAAATATGCCCAAAGGTCTTTTTATTGCATATAAAAATTAACCAGGACCCTTTTCTCACACATGGGAATACATACGGCGTTAAATTCAAGACAATGAAAATGACTGCTTGTGCACTGACAAGGAAGTGGCACCTGTATTTAGGGGATAGTATCTTTCTCATCATTAGACTAAAGCTTTATCAGCCATGAATTTTATCTTATTTTTTTATTTTTTTGACACAGCATTCATCATGGTTTGCATATGATTTATGTTTTGGTCTCCCTGCATGTTCTTTCCAGGGAAATTTTCTACAGCTAAAGAGAATTCGTCACAATCTGGTAAATTTACAGAGTGAAATTTCCAATGCAGAAATACTTTATTAACTAGACAGTTCGATGATATCCAGAGGAAATGTGGAAGTGCTGCACAAAGAATCTTCCCCATACACCATACTCTGCCCACTCTAAAAATTAAACAGAACTTAAAGCACCATGTAAAGCTGGGCAATTCTAGCCATCTAGGCCTTGCAGCTTGACACTACATATCTTACATTATCTTTCATGCCATAGCATGATTCAGGCCCATTAGTATGTAAGAATTAGAGCTTGCATGTGTCCAGATTAAGCATATCTGGGTCTCAATTGATTAGAAGTGGCAAAAATACCCAAACATAAAAGTTACCAAATAAGCATATCAATGTCCTTCATGTAGGTTGTCAGGCCTCTTACTACAGTGTAAGCAGGAGCTGGACCTTTCTTTGCGGACAGTTGCCTATGCTGAAGAAAGGGAACTGAGCAGGAGACAGACTGGTATTTTGACAATGACAGAGCTATGGAACTAAACTCTCATTTTGTCTTTTGTGCCTCTCTACTCTCACAATACATAGCTAAAGATCCAAGTTGGGGAATATAGAAATTCTGGAACTCCTGAGGAAAAAAAGCATTCACAGAGAGAATATACAATAAACAAGAGACTGAAACAATAACACAAACTGAATTACAATGAAAACCTAGAGACAAATCCCCTTATTCAAGTTATGACCACTTAGGGCTTACCTGAAGGAGGTGCTACTGGACCTTGTTCTTACCAACAAGGATGGGCTTGTTAGGGAAGTGGAGGTTGGGGGCAGCGATAATGAGATGGTGGAGTTCAAGATCTTGAGTGGAAGAAGCAAAGCAAAAAGTAGGATTGCTACCCTGGACTTCAGGAGAGCCAACTTTGACCTCTTCTAGGGCCTGCTTGGAGGTATTGCGTGGAATAGAGTGTAAAAAGGTAAGCGAGCCTGCGAGAGCTGGTCAGCTTTTAAACAGCACTTCTTTTGAGCTCAGGATTGGTGCATCCCTAAGAGTAACAAATTGGGGAAGGGTGGCAGGAGACCTGCGTGGATGAGCAACGAGCTCATGGATAAGATCAAAGGGAAGAAGAAGGTCTATGAAATGTGGAAAAAGGGCCTGTTCCTCTTGGGAGGAATATAGGAATGTTGTCAGGGCCTGCAGGGATGTGACAAGGAAGGCTAAAGCCCACCTGGAATTGAGGCTGGCAAAGAAGATAAAGGATAATAAGAAGGGTTTTTTTAAGTATGTCAACAGTAAAAGGAAGACTAGGGAAAACGTGTGTCCCCTGCTAAATGAGAGGGGTGTTCTGGTAACGGTGGATGCTGAGAAGGCACAGATACTGAACACCTTCTTTGCTTTGGNTCACCAAGGGGAAGTCATGCTTGACCAACTTGGTGGCTTTCTATGATGTCATCAGTGGCTGGGTAGATGTGGGGAGAGCAGTGGATGTTGTCTACCTTGACTTCAGCAAGGCTTTTGATACTGTATCCCACAACATCCTGATAATGAAGGGGAGGAAGTGTGGGATAGATGAGTGGATGGTGAGGTGTGTTGAGAACTGGCTGACTGGCCGAGCTCAGAGGGTTGTGATCAGTGGCACAGAAGCTGGTTGGAGGCTGTAACTAGTGGTGTTCCCCAGGGATCAGTACTGGGTATGGTCTTGTTCAGTATTTTCATCAACGACCTGGACAAGGGGATAGTGTCCACCCTCAGCAAGTTTGTTGATGATACAAAGCTGGGAGGAGTGGCTGACATGCCAGAAGGCTGTGCTGCCATTCAGCAAGACCTGGACAGGCTGGAGAGCTGGGCAGTAAGAAATTGTATGAGGTTTAGCAAAAGTGAGCATACAGTCTTGCATCTGGGGAGAAATAACCACATGCATCAGCACAGGTTGGGGGACGACCTGCTGGAGACGAGCTCTGTGGAGAAGGACCTGGGGGTTCTGGTGGACAACAGGTTGGCCATGTGCCAGCAGTGTGCCGTGGTGGCCAAGAGGGCCAATGGGATCCTGGGATGCATTAAAAAAAGTGTGGCGAGCAGGCTGAGGGAGGTGATTCTCCCCCTCTACTCTGCCCTGGTCAGGCCTCAGCTGGAGTACTGTGTCCAGTCTTGGGCTCCCCAGTATAAAAAAGACAGGGATCTCCTGGAAAGAGTCCAGCGGAGGGCCACAAACATGATCAAGGGCCTGGAGCATCTCCCTTATGAGGAAAGGTGGGGTAATCTGGGTCTGTTCAGCCTGGAGAAAAGAAGACTGAGAGGGGATCTTATCAATGTCTATAAATATCTGAAGTGCGGGAGGCAAAGAGAAAAGGCCAGACTCCTTTCAGGGATGTGCAGGAGTGTGTGGGGACAGGACAAGGGGAAATGGCCACAAATTGAAACACAGAAAGTTCTGCACAAACATGCATAAGAACTTCACGGTGCGGGTGACAGAGCACTGGAACAGGCTGCCCAGGGAGGCTGTGGAGTCTCCTTCCCTGGAGATATTCAAGACCCTTCTGGATGCCTACCTGTTCGGCCTATTGTAGGGAACCTGCTTCGGCAGGGGGATTGGACTTGATGATCTCTAGATGTCCCTTCCAACCCTTTCAATTCTGTATTTCTGTGTGATTCGGTAGTTCTGTGAAGGCCAATCTCTGCACAGGAATGAATCAGTAATGCAAATACTCTTTGCATCCAGTCCTTGATCCTAGAACATCCCTTTTCTGGCCTGTATGTTTTGATCAGCTGCATAAGCAGTATAGCATAGCACTAATTTCTTCCAAGCAGTCCCTGAAAGACCATAGCTGTCACAAAACAGTTCTGCAATGGATGGTCTAAAAACAGCACTAGTTGTTGGATGTTATACAGATCACTGCTAACTATTGGGCATCTTTCGAGGACAGGTTTCGCTGTTACCTAGTCTACTTTTGAGAAACTAGTATGAGAGATGGAGGTTATTTTTTCTGTCTTCTGCATCTACAAAAAAATTAACCTTGAACTCAATACTTTGATGTCATTTAATCGAAACCTGTGACTCAGCCCCATACTGCCTCCTAGGGCAATACCCAGAAGGGAATTGAAAAACTAAACAACAAAAAAATAAAATTAATAATCAATAAGTAAATTTGAAGAAGATTTTAGATTCTCTTTTACTTTGTGAATCTTTAAGCTTTCACTCTATTTGTCCAGCTTTTCTCTGTGGCTATGACAGTTATACACCTATTCTTCATAAAAGGTGGAAGCCAAATTTCCTTCTTCACTCATTTCTGAAGTCAGAAATTTGAGAAAAGCATCAAACATTATTAAACTTATTCTGAAAATAAATAAAATAAAACTAAAAAACAGAACCAATGATTATGTAATTCCAGCACAAGTTTCATATGAAACTGCCCTTTCATTTATGGGAAAACATAACATTTTTCCTGATATTTCATAAAAAATTATTAGATTTCGGTAGGAATATTCTGATTAAATTGATCCATCAGACTCAAATCTTTCCAGTAGCATATCTGTTTTGATACACCTTCATTCAAAAAGGATTCTTCAAAGCAGAAATTCTGGTGAAAAGGCATCTTTGTCAACATAGCAATCAACAGACCAGCAGAAAGAGCCCTCAAGTTTCACCTGGAAGATTAAGTTTCAAGTCAGGACAAGAGACCTGAATCTACATTTTATGCAAATATCCAAAGCCTCCTTTCCAGTGAATGAGAAAGTTTTTCTCTTTTTTTCTATAGAAACACTTGTTCCCTGACGCTTTTGAAATAGAGAAAAAACTAGAGATTTCCAAAATATTAATAATTTTCTTGTAAAATCAAGAACAATTAACTTTTCCATTTGTTGGGCAGGTATGTTGAATTAAGTCTGTCTATCTAAATCTTTCTCAAAATATGAATTTCAATAGCACAGTTTCCACTCTTTCTTCATTGTTCCTAGATATAAAGGTAGAATTCTTAACTACTGTGTTGATGGAGAACAGAAAAGCTAATTGTGGTATTGCAGGACAAGAAATGTCACACATGAAGAAGTCACAATTTCACAGTAACCTTTACCTTTCGCAGCACAGAAATTGTTACAAAAATCTAGATTATACTGCTGCGATCTCAGAGCCCAAATAGTTCCATAAAAGCACATATTTTAAACATCAGTTGTACTGGGGGTTGTAGCACTGCAAGCATCTGCGGTTCTTTAAATCTAAATTTCATTACATAGAGGAAAAACTTATTACCCCCAATTGGAATTTTTCAATCTGACAAAAATTATTTTAGGCATATTTAATACGCAGTTATGAAATCTACTTGTTCCTAAAGCAAGTTTCATCCAGGCTAATGAGAAAAAGGAATGTAAAGTAAAAAGAAACCTGATTCAAACCTAGAGTCATGAGTCAATTTTTTAATTGACTCAGTTTCATAAAATTTCATGACTAACAACTGTATCAATAAGATCTGCCAGCATCAGTCTCAGGCTGCAGATGAGTTACTGGAACTATGTGAATTGATACCCACTGATATTTACTAATCTATTAAAATTATGAAGTTGTATTCTTAGAATTCAGCTATTGAATATAGATCGAATCCAGGACATTCTTCAAATAGAAGCATAATGTAGTTCAGAAGACAAGCACACCTTAATGTGAAAATCTCTTTTCAGCCTGCACTCTGAAATTAAGTCACCAAGCCACATGCATTTCCTTTAGACAAAAATGCATTTAGCATGGTAGTAACCCCGAGTGCAACAATCTGGGCTGTGTAACAGGGGAAGATACACTGCGAATGGAGCACATCGCAAAAAATATATTTCTCACTGCTTTGCAACCCACGGCACACCTGTGCATCCCATGCAGAGTGGATGAGTGCTGAGTCCCTGCACACCCGTGACCCCCACTGGCACACCTGCCAGCCCTGCCAGCGGGTAGAAGGATCAGAATTAGTTCTGCCCTGCCTTGGGAGGCCAGCCTCATTGCCACTGCTTCTATTCAGACGTCCCTCCGCTGCTCGAGCTCAACTGGAACCATTTAGTATTTGCATTGTTCTGTGTTTTTTATTTGTTTCCTTCCACTCAAGCACATGTTAAAAAGGCGACCCCCCAGCAATCTTTTATTTTTTTTTTTTGCCCCCTTTCACATGACTAAGCGATTATCTTCTTCTTAATCAAAGAGACAGATGAAAAGAGTTTATTAATAAAAGTTCCCCTTCAGGAAGATTAGGAATGAATGATTAGTAAAATACACCCGATTTTACTTATAGACCCCCCTCATAGAGAGGCATCTGTGAAGGGTAGGGATGCCAGAAAAGTGGTGGAGACTCAGGCATCTGGAAGCTGTTTGCGATATGGATTAGAAGTCAGGCTGCACACAGATACTGCCTGCAGCCACAAAAGCCTGCTCTGTGGAGGGGGAAAAAATATGCTGCTTGTTTACAGTGCTACTTTTTCCCTTTCCTTGTTATCTGTTTCATTTCTTCCCTTGCTCCCTTCTCCCTGCACCATTCATGTGCAATTATGTCTACGCAGATATGCCAGCTGGTGGGGCTTGTTAACCGTACCCACCATGTCTAGGAAAAGGAGAAAAGGGGACAGGAGCCGGGCAGACAACACGACATTGTGCACTGGAACCGTGCATTATCTGCTTGCTGTTGCCAAGGCCCACCGGTCGCACCGGGAAACAACCTCAGCCCTGTGGGATTTGGGGAGAGAAGGACAGTGATACATATGTTCTACCACATTCACAGACACACAAAATAAGTGAATTGCAGGCACAAAAAAGATTTGACAAAAATTTAATAAAGAAGAGATTTTAAACCTCAATTAATTCTAGAAAAAGTAGTATTTTCCATGCAAACCTGGTTTTACCGGCACGAGTCTAAGATAGCCATACTGTTTACAAATGTTCAAACCAGACCACCACAAAAATTATTTAAAATCTGGGAGACATTCCTGTGGGTAATTCTATCATATTTGTCTTGTGAAATGAATATTAAAGACATTCAGAGATATTGCGTTTTCATCCTTCTGAAGACAGACTTTTCTTCAAGTTTCTACCTTTTAAATCAAATTCTCCGCTCAAAATCAAATAATAATCAAAAATGTATAAGATAACACTGCTTAAGCTTTACATGCATGCACTAAGACTAACACTAACTTAGTAATGTGCGTCACTTACCTGACTGTGAGCAGACACAAGATCAGTGCTTTGGAGTTACAATTCATTCAGTCTCCCTGAACTCAGATAAAATAAAATCGAAACATTAAACCACTTCAGAAAAAAGTCCCAGGGAATATTTAAAAACAAAAACATCAGTTAAACTTAGTTTCTTTCAGATCTAAATTGATGAGCTGTGTTTCAAAGAGGATAATACATTCTTCCTTTTAATGTTTCCACAACGAAAAAACTGCATTTTGAAGTAAGAGCTTATCTTTATCTTATTTTTTGGCAGCGATGTAATCAAGTATTAAGCTGCCTCAAAAATTCAACTTTTTCTGGGAACTTCTTTGAAAAAAGTGCACTTAGGCAAATGAATTTTTGTACTGACATCCTTCTGAAACTGTCAGCATGTTGTATTATTAGAGAAAGCAAAAAGGAAAAATAATTGTAAGACAGTAACACAAAATCATTGAAACTTCTCCACATAATCACAGTTACAATAGTGACATGGTAGGACTCTGCTATTATTACCACAGTTAATATAGCAGACTATTATAGTTAATCCAAAATTCTTAGATTTAAACTCATGACATTGTATATTCATTTTAGACCCACTGAATTGTAATAGATATGTATTTTAAGCCTCTTAAATGATTATACACTAGATTTATAAGAAATCTCTTCTTTTAAATAAAGGGCTGCAGAAAAAACATGCCTTGTAAACAACATTCTTTATGTCATTTGTGCATATTGTTTTACAGAAAAAAAATAAAATATGATAGACATTTCTTTCCACTGAACATAATGGTGAACAAAACCAATGTCACAGAGGTTTTCCTAGGATGGATTTAATATGATCCCATGACATACTAGTAAAGTGGATTTTACTAGTCAGCACTCGCAAATGCCAGCAAAGATTTTAAACAAAGTGGCAGCATGTACCTACTAATGTAAGCCTTCTCAAAACAGAAGATCACAACACCTTTAAAACACATCTGAAAATGTGAAATAATTTTGTTATAGTCTCAATGCATCCTGTTGCATCTTCTCAGACACAGGCATCATTTATACCATGTCTGAATGGAAAGTGGCAGCTCTCTTCACTTCAGTAGTACAAACTCACTTTCTTTGCTGTCTGCAAATTTATACTTGTCCTTAAACTGGAAGTAAGATGAAATGGTGTCATATTGTCAAACTGCTACAACAGCAGAAAATATCATAGTTGAAGCAAAAAAGAAAACACTGTCTCAGTAGGTCACTGTTCGTGTTAGTGTGAAGAAGCCCTAGGGGAAGGGAGAAAGGGCTGAGTTTTACTGTGGTGCTGTTACCTCACAGTGGTGTTAACATTAAAATACATCCCTGTTCCAGGCAGAATCCAGGTCAAACAATGAGGTTTGCAAAGCATAAAATTTATCACAAGAGTCACAATTGTTCAGGCATCTCTGACAATCTCACATTCATTAGGCCTTCTCTGCATTCAACATGTACATGAAGGAAATTCCCATAAACAACATTTTTGAAAGAACAAATTATAACTCAGAAATCAGTGCATTTTTTTCTAAGAAATATTTATTTAAAGAAAAAAATTGAAACTGCAAAAGATAACATTAACTTCCATATCTAAAACAGGTTAAGGTTTTGTCTTAAGGTTTTTTTACAGATGAAAGAGAGATTTTATAGGATGAGATTTATCTTTTAATGGAATATTCACTTTACAGATCTTATGTTTATTGATATTGTCTTATGTCAAGAAAAACATTTTCAGAAATGTACCAAGGAAGTACTTTTCAAAAGTGCTTATATTAGCTGAAAATATTTCCTGTTCTTTGGAGCCATCTAGCTAATGCATTTACAGAATAAGGAAACTAAGAAATATCCTAATATTTTCCTTTTTTAAAATGGAGATTCTAAGTACAAAATATACCAAGGCTTAGTGTGGTACTGTGTTCAGTTTCGGGCTCCTCACTACAAGAAAGACATTGCAGCCCTGGAGTGTGTCCAAAGAAGGGTGAATGGTCTGGAGCACAAGCCTTACAAAGAGTGGCTGAGGGAACCGAGATTGTTTACTCTGGAGAAGAGGAAGATCAGGAGAGAACTTATTGCTCTTTACAACTACCTGAAAGGAAGTTGGAGCAAGGTGGGAGTGACTAATGATAAAGTGAGAAGTAATGCCTTTAAGTTATGCTAGGAGAGGTTCAGGTTGCATATTAGGAAAAACTTCTTCTCAGAAAGAGTGGTAAGGCATTGGAACTGGCTGCCCGGGGAAGTGGTGGAGTCACCATCCCTGGAGGTATTCAAGAAAAGGGTAAATGTGGCACTTAGGGACATGGTTTAGTGGGTGTCCTAGTTTCTAGCTGAAATAGAAGCTACTTTCTCTCATAGTGTCTGGTACAAAGCTACGTTTTGGTTTTCTAGAAGAAAACAAGCTGATAACATAGAGATTGTTTATATTTCTTGCTTGGCAGTCTTGAACAGAGCCAAGAACATTTCAGTATCTCAGCTTCTTGTATTGCTCTGTCAGCAAAGGGGTTGGGGTGATAGAGGACAGGTGGCACAAGGGGGAGCAGTGCTTTGAACTGTAGAACAAAGAGGGGAAGTAAAGGCCAGAGAATTTTCACATCAGCATGTGTATAGGGCCTAAAGGGAGATAAGAAATAGCCATTTGACTAGGGCAGGATGTTTTGCCCAGCTAGCGGAGCTTATCAGCACAGGCCTCAGGGAAAAAGATAGAACGTACCCATAACTTGAAGATGAAGCCACAGAAAACAAGGCCTAGCCTCTGATTGGAGGAGAGTCTGAATGCAGGTAACCTCAGGACTGCTGATTTGGGGACGTGCAATCACCCATTCAATTTGACTTGGAAGAAGAGGATCAAAAATGGAAGGATCACGTGAAGGAAGGACTGTATGAATAAGCATAGAGAATTACGTAATACAATGAATAGGGAACAGAGTGCAGTGAATATGTAATACTTACTGTAATATAAATGGCATGCTTGCCGGACTATTTCGGGAATGCCTAGGTGGATTGATTGATCCCTGGCATGACCCGCATGCGCTAATAAAGAATACCTGCTAACAAGAGATCAAAATGTCTCATTGTTAATTCTCCAAGGAGCCTTTGCTCCACATCAGGGGGCACAGGGAGCTGGGAGGGGACAGGAACAGAGCAGCTGACCCAAACTGATCAAAGGGATATTTCATACCATATGACATCATGTAAATACGAGGGAGGGGACTTAGGTGGGGATGGGCCGCTGCTTGGGGAACTGACTGGGCATTGGTTGGTGGGTGATGAGCCCTTGCTTAGTGCATCACTTGTTTTGTATATAATTATCATTACTGTTATTTTTATTCTATTTCTCTTTTTCTTTCTTAGTAAATAGTTTTATCTCAAATCATAAATTCTTTTGTTTCCTTTCTGATTCTCTTCCCCATCCCAGCTGGAAAGAAGGGGAGTGAGTGAAAGGCTGTGTGGCATCCAGCCGCTGTCGTCTCAAACCACAACAGTGGGCATGGTAGCGATGGGTTGATGGTTGGACTAGATGATTTTAGAGGTCTTTTCCAACCTCAATGATTCTATGATTCTATGATTTTTAAAAAAATATTTTTAATTCTTTGTTACACATTTTAGATATACTATGGAAATTTGGAGCTGACATACATGAAGTTACATGAACATGTTTGGAGGTACAGAAATGAATGCACACTTTCATATAACCATAAGCAATTAATTTGTCCAATTTTTAACAGACTATCAAGAAGCCAATTTTGCATATTTTTGTGTAATAGAGGGAGCATTTGTTCGCAGTTTTACTTGTACAAAACAAAGATTCCACAATTTTGTCAAACAGTTGTTAAATAAATGACATGTAAATATCAATTGAAATTGCACACGGGAATCTGTACTTATGGCCTACTAGAAAAAATACAGGATTCACTTGACTCAGGAAATACAAAAATTTTATAGCAAAAAAACTTCATGAAACAAATAAAGCCTCTGCTTTTTTAATTATTTCCCTAATGTTGTTCTCATTTCCACAAATTAAAAAACTGATTTTTCTTTCATCATTATATAGAGTGTTTTATATATTTAATCAAATTCTCAAAAGAAACCAAGTGGGCCTGACAAAAGGGAAGGGAACAGAAGGGAAGGGAATCCAAAAGTGAAAAAGTTGTTGTAAATGAGTTTAAAAAATAGATGTCATGAGGTGTTTATGTGTGTGCATAAACACATGTGATGCACGTACACACATACCTGAATCTATGTAACAAATTCAAGAAATTTATTTTAGCTAAGTCTTGACACAGCTTTGTCTGGAGCACTGCATTTTCTATTCACATAGAGTATAAATGAAGATGTTTATAGAAGTATACACCTTACTGTTGTGTGATTGACTTGAGTCCTCTGTTCTGATCATCCCTGCTACAAAGCATCCCCTTTGGATACATTTAATTATTCTAGTTCTGAAGTTACCTGAAATCTCTAATGGTGGTCTGTCTACCCACCTCCACTGGGGGATAAATCCCATACTTGCAAAGAAGAAGAGAAGCAGCATAGGCACTTCCTGTGTTTACAGTCTTTGACTGGGAGCTGATCAGCACCTTAGTAATATCCTATTCTCTTTCACCAGGCAGAGACAAAAATAAATGGTCCTGTTTCTCTTAAAATATCTAAATAGGTAAAACATGGATTACTCTCTTATTGTACCCATCTCCACATTTAAGAAAAAAAAAAGCTATAAAGACACGCTCTTATTCTTTCAAAAACTCTTATTTAAATTTTGATTACTCTCAGGACTAGAAATCCTGTTCTGAAAGTTCTCTGTTTTCAAGTATGGTGATAAAGGAGAGCAACCCTTAAGTTCTCTTCCCCTCCTCCTCCCCCAGTCACAAGGGCAAAGAATACCCATTGTCTTTCAAAACTCCCTTCATGGACTACCAGAAGCATAGTATTTTCATTGTACCTGTTTGTATTGCCTTCGTAGCGGTTAGCACATTCCAAGCGTCTTGCTATTTAAAGTGAAACTAAAGTAATAAATCTTATTTCAGTACTTTTCTTTGTATAATCCCACACAATGTTATTTATCAAGACCTCAAATTATCTACAGTGACACTAATTTTTCAAGAAGGAAAAAATAGGTATCTTTCTAAGGAAAGCATAAATTATTCTCCATTTATTCTGTAGTGTGAGTCCTAACACAGCTATCGTGTCTATGGTTAGCTCTTCGTTCTTGCCAGCATTTATTAGAGAATCTCTCCTTTCTTGTGAAGAAACAAGACTTGCTATTTATTGTTAATTTTCCAACCAACATCTATAGTTTGCCCTTCTGCTTAGATCTCCTTTTCTGCAGCGTGAGATAACATTTTAAGTCAGAATAAATACATCACAAGTCCAAAGTTTTTAACCATATTTGAAACAGGAAATACCAGAACCAAAACTAAACTTCCTACATTCTAGTCCTGAAGTGTAAATAATGCTTGGACTTTGTTATTAAATATATATAAATATATAATATACAAAGGAAGCCAATCAATAAATAGACTGTCCCCAACTCACTGCAGGGCTAGTGTGTACCAACAAGCCACCTCATCCTGTGGCATGGAGGACTAGGGCTGCCTGTAGTGGCAGGGATGTGTCACTTGGGCTGGGTGACAGCTGGTTCTCCACAGACAGCACTGTCAGAGAATCACAGACTTCCCCATGTACAAGCGAAATTAACTTCTGTTAGTCTGACATTTTCTGCAATCAATACTCACAGGGTCCTTGTCTCTAGGATCAAAATTCATAAATCAAAAGCAGAAAGCATGAAATAAGGTATTTGATAAATCCATTAACTGAAGTGTAAGTGTACTTCTGTCACACTGTTTGAAGTCTACAGTAGTGTTGGCATTAACGGGAGAAATCTAACAAACATATTAAGTGAAGCACCAGGTTGTGTTTGTTTGAATGTAAGGCTCAAATGGGTAAATTGAAGGGCGTTACTCTACACAGCAGACAAGTTTGCTTCTCTGGGTCATTTCTGGAGGTAAAAAAAAACACCCACCAACCATTCCTGCTAGAGTACAGATTTTCTGAACACAAGATTCCATCTAAACACAAAATACCAACATTTTCATTTCATTACAGATGCGCTAACTTGATGTCATTGGTTTCAAAAGTTACAAAGAATTCCAAAACACAGATAAGCACCAAGAAGACTTTGGTCAAGCCCAGCAGGCCTAAAAGCCAAGTCCTTCTGAAAGCACAGTGACTACTGTTCACTACTGTTGGGCACCCAAGAATCTCTAAAACAGTGGTACTTGTTGCTTACCTGACTTATACAGGTTTGATTGGCAGAGGTTTGCCCACTGTTGGCTGAGATGATTCTAAAAGACAATGGAGCCTGAAAAGCAGCACATGCCTTCCTCCCTGTTCACACACACACAGAGCCCTCACTGTGTATAGCTGCAGCAATCAGAAACTCAGGGCACTGACTAGCTGTCCCATCCTGGGCAGAAAACGTAGTAGCACTTAATCTACCTTTTCAGTGAGTTTCCTTCTTTTATCCTGTCTATAGGCACTATGTTATGACTAAACCACAATGCGAGTGTAATGAATGCTGAAAGTTAATTCTGCAATATTTAATGGGAAAATAATCATAGAATCATAGAATCATAGAATGGTTCAGGTTGGAAGGGACATTAGAGATCATCTTGTTCCAACCCCCCTGCCATGGGCAAGGACACCTCCCACTAGACCAGGTTGCCCAAAGCCCCATCCAGCCTGGCTTTGAATACTTCCAGGGAGGGAGCATCAACGACTTCCCTGGGCAACCTGTTCCAGTGTCTCACCACCCTCACAGGGAAGAATTTCTTCCTTATATCCAGCCTAAATCTACCCTCTTCCAGTTTATAACCATTACCCCTTGTTCTGTCATTATCTATCCTTGTAAAAAGCCCCTCCCCAGCTTTCCTGTAGGCCCCCTTCAGGTACTGGAAGGCTGCTATCAGGTCCCCCCGCAGCCTTCTCTTCTCCAGGCTGAAGAGTCCCAACTCTCTCAGCCTGTCCTCGTAGGGGAGGTGCTCCAGCCCTCTGATCATCCTCGTGGCCCTCCTCTGGACCCGCTCCAACAGCTCCACATCCTTCTTGTGTTGGGGGCCACAGAACTGGACACAAGACTCCAGGTGAGGTCTCACGAGAGCAGAGTAGAGGGGCAGAATCACCTCCCTCGACCTGCTGGCCACGCTTCTCTTGATGCAGCCCAGGATCCAGTTGGCCTTCTGGGCTGCAAGCGCACACTGCCGGCTCATGTTGAGTTTCTCGTCAACACACACCCCCAAGTCCCTCTCCTCAGGGCTACTCTCAAGCCATAACAATGAATTTGCATTATGGCCATTCATCTTCTCCCATTCAATTTCCTCTCATAGCTAATGTCTTTGATTTGTTTAGATTTTGAACTGGTAGCTGAAGGAATATTCTGTAGCTGAATTTTGCTGAACTGTAAGATTTTCTATAGTTTCAATTTACAATTTGAAATTAATTTCCTGTTTATCTCATAGTTACGCTCATGAGTTATGAGCAAGAAAGGGATCATTTAAATAGCAAAGGTGATGAAAAATGTAAAAAGAAAAAAAAATGCAAACAAGTTTTCATGAATTGGATACCGCCATTTCTCAGCTGAAAATTGTAAAAGGAGCTAGTAATAGTCCAAGGCATCAAAAATAAACTGTGGTCTTTATTGTTATTGAAATATTTTACTATTGCTTCCTCCTGAAGCATTTTTAAGGGAATGTAGTGTCGTTAACAAAGACCTTAAAATTCTTATTAAACTTAAGTAAAAATTGGATTGTAATAGCAAGTCCCCTCTGTCTGCAAGTCAAGAGTGTTGGAACATGGAGCCATGTCCACACCTGGAGTATCTCTGATCTGAGTCTCTTTGAGTCAAAGTAATTCTTCAGCAGCTAAAAATGCACCCCACCTTTTTCATACTCTGAAAACACATTACAAAAAGATTTATCTGGATTTTCAGCATAAAATTAGTGGTAGATGCTTACATTTGAACACAAGTAGGATTATGTCAACAGAACTTTCAATAAAATTATGAAGACTTTATCACAGTTGTGTTTGCAAACTGTCTAATTGCAAAACTTTGTACGTATTATGTGATATGAAAGGTAGAAACAAAAAAAATTATTTTCATTAGGCCATTTTTTATATCACTTCAACTATCATGAAAATATATTTTTCTTATTTAATGCTGTAAAATGAAGACAAAACAGCTGATTTTCTTGTGTAATACAATCTTCCTTAAGCGTTGTTACTAGGTATAACTGTCTGCTAACAATGCAGTTCCTATTTTATCATTTTGGAAATTATGAGAGAAATATTTTCAGCATATCTTATTCTATATTTAGTCACAACCAATCAACAAATAGTTTGATTTTGCTTTCCTCTAATTACAAGCTAGCCGATAATTAGAGCATTTTTTTCTATACGGATCTTCTAAGTCTGTCAATAGCTGTGATTTTCTAAGAGTCTGAATGTACTGTAATAGACCAATGAGAAAGATTTTTTTTTTTGCTATTATGTACATTCAATAAAGTTTTCCCTCTATTAATTCAACAATCTTGTCATTTTCTTTTCTTCTCTAAACAATACTGTCCCTCTTGAGAAGATCCCTGTTAACAGAATAGTCTGCAATTATCTTTAGAGAATAAAATTATTGGGCATATCTATCTTGCCTGACTGTCTAGGTAAAGAGAAACAGAAGATTTTTATTTACAGTTATCGTATACCCCTTGTCATAGAACTATTCTAAAACTAAAAAGCTACTAATATCACTAAGATTCTGATATTTCCTATTATAAAAACATTTCAACTACTGTTGCTTTTTACATCATTCAGAGATGTTTAGCTGTAAGCTTTTGAGAAAAAATTTTTGGAGTCTTGTTACAAGCAGCATAACCCTATATCTCAATTACATCATTTTTAGGAGTATTTTCAGCAATTCCTGAATCTGTGTCTTCCCTTGATGGGAGCTGAGAAGCTACACAGCCACTCATCCTTACCGGCTTCCCAAGTGACAGGATCCCTGTCCCTTTGGACTGTCAGTCAGATTCTTGGTCTGCTGGACTGGCAGACAGCTGGCAGTGTGAGCATTCTGGGAAGCTGAACCAGCAGGCTGCCCATCCACCTGCTGGAAAGCCAGTAAGCCAAATAAGGGCAGTTTTTGTTTTCTCATAACTGCTCTGTTAGCAAAAGACAGCTTTTTCTGCAGTAGGGAAATCCATATTTCAATCAGCTTTTTTCAGTAGCTGCAACTCAAAACTGAATCCAGTAATACTGAAAGTGCTTTCACTTACTGAAACACAAACTTCACTAAGACCACTCACAGCACGATAAGAGAATTTACCTCTTAACACAGCCAGTGTATTCGTCAACTTGGAAACATATACTGAATTTTCCTGTACCATAACCTGTGTCACCAATTGATCCACACTTCTGTAGTGAGGTAAACAGTTGCCTCTCCAGAAGAACACATATATTGTCAGAAATAGGGTAGAAAGAAGAAACAGTTCATAGTTTGTTATTTTTGTGTTTTCTTGCTGCAGGATTTACTTCTCAGCTTCTGAGTCAAATCAATATGAGAAAACCCCCTTCCCTTTGCTCATACACCTGATCTGCAGGTGTAGGGATTGTGAGTCTTCAGCGGCTTTCAGAAGGACTTTGTTTTTACCTCTGAAGAGCCACTTCAGCGAATATATGAAAAAACACACTCGGTAATAATCTTACCATCTAACAGGTAGCTCCCATGCCTCATATCAGCCCCGGACTAGTCTGCCTACTGGTAGTTTGTTCTTCAGTCCTTCCTATTTTACTCAATGTGCTATCTGTCATTACTTCAGTACCCAAAAGCCAAGAATCACAAGGCGATATCCTACCCCTTCAAGTCTCCTTTCTGATTCAGTGCCCACCATTCCAAGGTAAAATGTATAAATCTCATGGCAATACATGTCTGGTATTCTGAGTCCACAGAGGCACAAAACTTTGCAAATGGAATATGCTCCAGGGGGATATGTTTCAGCATTTGACTTGAAATGTCTCCAATTTTCAAAACACGTGTAAAAGCAAATAGATTTGTTTGGTTTTTTGTTTGCTTGTTTTAACTAAAACTACATCTTTCCAGTCCAATGTATACCTTTTTTTTTTTGCTTGTTTTGTTGTTGTTATTGGGTCCTTTGTTGTTGTTTTTACAGCACTTGTATAAACACTATGTTGTGTAAATTTTCAGGCAATTTTCTGTAGAAAAAGGGATGATCAGTTGTTGCTAATGTTATTCAGTACAACTTGGCAATATTCTATAAATATGGCATGTTAAACTCAGAAATCTTCCAGCAGAAACTTACTATGGCACTGACAAGAATATAAAGTGTACAAAGAAGCATAATTTGCCCTGAAATTTAAGAATACATTTAAACTTCTTATAAATGTATCCCATAAACTGTGGGTTGTTTTTTTCCCTATTTTATAAGCTTTTTATGCCCATCGAAGAATATTAGCTGTTGCTACAAATAGACATCCACAAGCCAGGTATTTGCAAGACTCTTGAGGCTTGTTCAATAAAACTGTGAATTTCTGCAACAGGGAAGATCAATTTGAAGGTCTTGCACTACTGAAATATGAGAACTGACTAATTTAAGCTTCCCATTGTTAACAGAAGATCTTTTGCTTTTTCTTTTCATTAAAAATATAACTAAAATATTATGACAAGTGAAATGGGAATCACTGCTTTTTTTCTTCACAGAAACCCTACAGGATTACACTGATAAACCTACTAGTAAGTTTTCATTACAAATTGCTTAAATTTTTGTGGCTCCTTTTGAATAAAATTTTATGTCAGTGCTTTGATTCTAGCAACAAATACTACCTATTTCTAGTTAGCTTTCTTTCCCCTTAAAAAGGGAGGACTCAAGTGCCCTTTTTCTTTTAAGGACACATCTAGTAGCACGTGCTGATTATATATGCTAAAAAAAAATCTTACAGAGAGTTATAATACCAATTCTCTTGACATTCTAAGAACTGTATAGTTTTGAACAGTAATTCACCAATACTAAACATAGACTTTCAGCAGAATTCGATACTATAGCTTCAAGAAAATTTCTGTTTGTTAGCAGCAATCACTGACATAAAAGTACATTCTGCTTTGGCTTGAGTTTTCCTATATGGATTTCTCTATTGCATGAAAAATAAAGCATTGACAAGATAGATGGTCACAGACTATGTGGATGCTGAGACCTTTTTAAAAGTGAGGAGTGGCAGAAAAGAGCCTTATTGTAAACACAAGTGCAGAAGAGCTCCAGCAGTTAGAGTATTTGTCACTGAAAAGCAGCAAGAAGATTAATTAGGGGATGAGAGGATTCATGATGGACACTGCTGCTCTAAAAACACACAGGCAGGTCAATAATGTCTTTGCTAGACTTTTGGTTTCTAATCTGAAATAAAGGAATAAAGGTGAACCATTATTTCATCATCAGCAGTATTCCCTAGCCAAAGCACATGGATTATATCAATACCAATACAGAGACATCTAGTCCTCTACGGCAAGACTGTTTTGTTTTCTTCTAATTATACAAGTCATACTGCATTATGACTGTTGAATTATCTAGAGTTTCACAAAGACTGCTAATAACTTATTACTGTGGTAGTTACTTAAATTTCCATGGTAAAATATAACAGGCATCTCAATTTTCTTTGCTTGCATGGGAATAGCTTTTTAAAAGCAAGAATGAAGAAAAGACTTGCATCATTCCACAACCAAAATAAAGATGTAAAACTAACACAGATTCCTCTTTGAAAACACACCATCATCTCAATAAACTTTGGAGGCAGTAGAATGCGGCGCATTCTCCAGGAGCTTCCAGCAGCTTCCCTTCCCATTCTGCCGCGGCACACTTGCAAGCACACTTGCTCCTGCAAGTGGCTTACAAGACATATCAGAAGTACTGATTATCTTTTTACACACATAAAGTTCACAGTTCTAGTGGTATAAGAAACCTGATGTACATGAAGGTAATACAGCTAGTGGTTCTTGCCTTTTTCTTCAAAACCTTAATGACCAACAGATAAGTTTGGCGGAAGACTATGAAAAGAAGATTAAAATGATATTTTAAACTAGCAGGAAAAAAGTAGATAGGAGTTTGCAATATAGATATAGCTGTTGCAAGCATCAAAACTCATTACCTATTTCTCCTTTAGGTTCAAGCTGAAATAAAGGAGGTTGGTGAAGTGTGGGAACTATTTGCAAACATTTTGAAGTACTGCGGTGCCAGTCCTCAATTCAAATGGAACGCTGTGAGAGAATTATCTGAGTTTTAAACTGCCAGACAAAACAAGCCTTACCTGCTCAACTGACCTCTAGCTTCCACTAGATATCAGCTGAGTCCCTCTCCTTGCAACTTTCTAGCCATTTAACATCAACTTACCATTCACATCACCATGCAGCAAATCTGGTTAGAAATTAATAAAAACAAAAACAAAACAAGTTTTGGAGTTCAAAAGTTAGCTAAGTTGAGTGCAACTTACACTACAACACCTTGCTGTATACAAATTGAAGCTTTCAGTAAGAACTAGTAATAAAAATGTTCTTGTGAGATAATCATATATTTCACTTACTGATGGCTACAAGGTAAAGTTCGTTTTTCTCACTATGCTTATCTTGATAACTGTATGTTGACTTAATTTTTCCTCATTGAGGTAATCTTTTGTTCTAGAGTTTTTTTGCAGTCTGTGGTTGAAAATGTATTTCAAATGATACCCCATGAACCACCCAAGCACATTTAAATGCCATCTACCACATAACAAACACGGATTTCCTGCTAAGAGATGACAGAACTGCAGCAGCTACACTGTGTTATTGTACCATGATGGCAGGCTGCCAATATGTTTATTCACATTTGTAATTTCTGTCACTCATGTAAAAGAGGAATAATCATGTGTTATTAGAATCAAATATTTTGATAAAATCTTAAATATTTATTCAAGATGGTTGTATCATCTTTCTTGAAGCTCTGTGACAAAACAGATTTATTACATGAACATTTAATAAAAATATACAAAATAAAAACCCTGTTATACAGCTATCCATAAACTTCTTTTCTATGTCAGGAAAGGAATTTACCAGTTACACACACAAAAAAAAATCAACGCCCTCTCCCATCAACTGTATGTTGCTTCTTGGATTTTTTAGGTGATTGAGTCATGTCTTTTGCACAGAAAGCAGAAAATAAGTGCATAAAAATTGCACTTTTTGAGCTCAGACCACCATAGATTTTTTAATAAAGAGACAACTTTCCATTCCTTTGAAGACCTACAGCAATGTAATTGCCTATAAAGGCTGATATTGTTACAGCTACTATGCAGAGATAATGAACGAGTGTGACACAAGACACTAGTGAAGTAGAAAACAAGGGGCTGTTGGCACAGTCCCCATGTTCTCTTTATAGGACAATTAGAGACACTCTACATTGTCAAAACACTTTTCAAGATTTATTCACAAGTTTGAGCTAATCAACCGATGATTACTATTGACAAAGGGGAAACTGGATTATCTAAAATTGTGCAAGCGTTTTAGCATTAGTTTAAAACAATGTATGTTATCTATCTTCATTTGAATTTCATGGCAAATAGAGAATTTAAAGAGTATCCAAAAATATTCTGAATATAATATGCTGCTTGCAAGAGAAGTAGAGATATTTATACTTTATCTGTGCTCCCTTGGCTCTTGCTGCACTATATCATCAGTATGTAGTGACATATGGTGTTTTTTTTAATGTCAATCCATCATTTATTACTTACATCTTTCCCTTAAAGAAGCTGAGGTAGAATACAGTAAGCAGTGTGCATACTGCTCTAAAGCACAACCCATTTGCAGAATTATTTTGTTGCTATACATGCAGTTAGATCAAATGCTAATTGGTTTATACCTAAACAAGCCTAGAAAGTGTAAACTTCCACACTGTTCAAAATCATCATTTTTTCTCTACTGTAATGCCTATGCCTTTAATACATGCAGCCAAAAATAATGTTTCTTTCTTTATGTTTTCTAAAAAAAAGCATCATTTACCAGTCAAAAACATCTAAGCATCTAAGAACTCTATTGTATTTCTTACTCTTCAGTCTGTGGATGCAAGTGTACTTTAACACACGACCTTCAGTAGAGACCAGCAGTGGATCACTTTGTAGCAACCTTCTTTCAGGGTACCTCCAAAACACAGCATGTGGGTGCTGCCAATATACCCATTTTCTTTCTGCAGGGTAAGCTTGCCACCATATGGAAACCACATGGACTACTTAGTGGAGGTCAGGCTAACACCAATAGCGTATCTAGATTTTCTATCTCAATTGAAAGAAGTCTGATGGAAAAGAGAATGCACAGTACAACTGCAGGAGAGGAAACATGACTCTTTGTGAACTTTTCTTCGTACTTTAATATAAGCCTAAGCCTTCCACTCAAGGCTGAATCATGAATGGATATTAACTAACCATTTTTACACTAAAGACAATCAACTCTGATGAAGGATTTCAGTAAGCACAAATGCTAACAAAGTCAAAATTGGTTACATGTTTAGTGTATGACTTTCTTGTTTTGCCCCTACTAGCATTAAAAGAACAAGTCGGAGTCCAGTTATAGTGATGCTACTTAAACAGCATGATTTCATTTAAGACAGCAACAATAGATTTACAGAAAAGTAATCTAGTTCCAACTTTCTTTCTCTAGTATGCTCAATGTTTTTGACACAAACAATGTAAGAAGTTGTTTGGCACTTGAAATTCAAATATATTACTTCTAGGAGCATGACACTAGAATTGCAATCACAATTAATGACATGTCAATACTTTTTAAAGAAACATATTGATGTCCAATGGGTAATCGGGTACTTACCAGATACTATGATCATCTTTCAATGAACGCCATCCATCTAAACCGGGCACACAAATTACACCAAAGTTTTGGAGAAGAACACTCAAGGAAAATGTGGAGTAGTACTGAACTAGCATATACAGAACAAGCAAACTACTATATCTTGAAGATATCTTTAGGAAATAGTCCCATGGGTGACAAAAACGGCAAAAAATCTCACTAGATTTTCAAATAAGTTGAAATGTGAGGGGGAAAGTCTTATTCTTATTTTTGCTCATAATTTTCTAAAATGAAAATAATAGGTCTTTTCATTTCAGTTGCCCATTTTCCTCATTATATACTAATACGTGAAATATAGCTATGTTTTCATATATAGCATAAACATGTATTCAATCTCAGCATTCTCCAGTGTGATTTAAAGGCATCTTTTGGTAGCAAAGTTTCACAAATGGAGAATAACACTTAAATAGGTGTATTAAGATTTGCTATTTTCATTTATAATCAGAGATGACTGGCCTTTAAGAACTTAGTTCTCTGACTGAAGCTTTCACAAACTTGGTGGTTTCTACAAGCTTTTAAGCTCTAAATCGTTTCAGTCAATGGTATATCACTCTTTCCCTTGAAACAGCAACGAGCACTGTCAATAGGTAGTACCAACAGTTAGGTCAACTAATAGAAAAAGGTCTTTAACTTAACAGTGAAACTGAGTAAAAAAGCACTAGATACGCATACCCCAGTGTATGTCATCCTTCACAGACCTATACCTAATAAGTTTCATTAGCAGAGTAACACACAGGACTTGCCCAGTCCACTATTTGTACCTTTATTTCTCTTTGAAAAATCATCTGGAGATATGTCTCACTGTGTGCGGACTATCTATCAGACTGCCATATGTCATTTTCAAAGTAATCGGTGAATTACTATGATAATTGAATTGAAACACCAAATACAAGATAGGGAAAGGTAAGATTATGGTAGTTACATTAAGCTCCTGGTAACAGGAATCCTTTAACTTTCAAAATACTGAAGATGATGAAAAGATTTCTGCAAAGTTTACAATTTCCCTAGGGTTTTTAGAATCAATTTCAATTTCTATGGAACTGAATTTGAATGTAAGTTATTCTGATCATGAATATTTATATTCTGAAAAATAAAACTCACTGTCATATATAATTCAGTCACAGTTAAAAAAATATTTTCATCCTGTTTTAATGAAAAAGTATCTGAAAATGTCCTAAAAGCAAAGAAAGAAATGAAATGTCTACTCCATTTACAAAATTCTTTCATTTTCCCCTACAAATTTTCCATCACTGAAACAAAAAAAACCTTATTCCTTCCCTGAAAGACTTCTTCATTAAAAAAAAAAGACTTTCGCCTCGAAGGGACAGGCAATGCTTCTCAATTTTAATATGTTAATTAATTGCCAGTTTATAATTTCTATGGAATTGAATTTGAATTCCATATTAATATTGAATTAATTAACCAAGACTAATTTAATTATAATGAACACCAACACATTTTATCATGATTGGTTACTTATTTTTTAAAATATTGCATAATAAATATTCTAATTTTCTGAGGATTGCCATTGATAGTTTCCACTTTGTTTTATTTTTATATCAACTGAAAAAAATAATTGAGGGTTATTTCTCACCTCACCTGGAAACATTATTGATCGTGGCTGCTCTTAAGACAAGATGAAAAACATTCAGTTTTGTTTTAAGCAGTGTCAGATGTTGTATCTCAGTTTTTTGTAAAACTTGGCTAACTTCACAAAAATTACTGATACTTCCCTCGATGTGAATTTCCATGGAAAAAACAAAAGCTTTTATTTCAGAAAAGAAATAAACAAAAATCGTCTTCCTCTTTTGAGGGGGCACGGGTATGCAAGCAAAAACAAATCAAGGAAATTAAGAAATAATTTTGGAAACTAAGTAAAATCTTTCATGGTGGAAATGCTGAGAGACGACCTGCAACACTTTTGTATGCAGCCTGCATTCCTTAAACATTTATCTCTAGTGTGTTCTTATATCTCAATTTCAGTAACATCTGCAGCACTATGTTATCATGTTACGTCACTAATGTTCAAAGCAAATCTAGTCAATTATGTTTTAAATACAGAGAGAGAGAAAAAAAGAAAAAAGGAAAACTAAACTAAACTGAACATACCAAAAAAAACACAAGCAAAGTGGGCTGGGATAAAAGAGCTCTACTCCTTATAGAGAAGGATGTAGTACCTACCTTCAGCCAGGAAAAGACTTTTTGTGCCCACACCCCATCATTATCTCTCTGATGGCAATAATTTTGGTGGCTTTGTGTGGTGGTGCATGGTTGTTCACTGGTCTTACTGAAGGCTGAGAATAAAATAAATCCACACACTTCCTGGGTTTATGATCTCCATCTTTTCTCCAAAAATACAGAAGATAACGGTTCCCTAGAGAAAATTTACTATTTGGGGGAGGAAGGAGGGAAGGGAATATTACAGCTAAGGTCTTTACTCCTGCTATTAAACCAACTCACAAGAGTCTTGAAGACAAAACTGAAAGCATGCCCTCTTCTAGGGCAATTTATAACTGGAAACAATTGCCAATATACATAAATATATTCCTGCCTATGTTATGAATGATACCTTTGTAAAGCAGCATAACTATTCAATTTATTCATTAGGATCAGCACCATATAACACTACAGCAGTTGGTAATGACTATGAAGATGAATAATAAAGTATTTGTTCATGAAAATATTTGCTACCAGAGAAATCATTTAGTGACAACCAAGTATGAACTGACCTCTTTTAAAAGTTAAATGATTTGCCTACAAAATCTGAATAGGTCAAACTCTGAATCCTCCAACATATGTGAGATAACCTTCCAAAAAGGCACTAAAAATATTCTGTTTTCTTGGCCTACTCTTTGCTTATCATAACTTCAGTGAGGAAAAAAAGTTATGAATCATTGCTTATTGATTACCTTGAGAGCACTTCTTAGAGTGCAACAGCATAGTACGACCATAGCTGTTCACAAAAAGTAGAGTAGGAAGATGCCTACCTCAGAACATATCTTTATTATTTATGCAATTAAGTGTGTGGCTGCATAAAGCTCTGTGCATATGAGAAGTAATATTACATCATCCTGATGTGGGTTTTACTGCTACGTAAATGAAGCCCATATTAAATTTACAAAGGTTACAAAACCATTAGCATTGATGGCTTTTAAGGAGTAAACGTTCACTATGACTCATACTTTGTTCATTTGTGCCATTTGGAAATCAAGTATTCTTAATTGCTGTAATGCACCACAAGTTTCAACGCATCTCAGTAACAGAGGCACATAATTCCCCTGTAATTTGAGTAAAGTATTCTAATTGATTAATTGAGTTTTCTTGTAAGATTGCACAGGAGTTTTAGATGCAAGAAGGTTATCCTTGTTCCATGTAACATAAAAATGCTTGAACGTGCAATGTGAAGTACTGTTATCAGTGCTGGGTGAAAGTATACAGCAATCCAGTCTAAATGAGACTACCATTTTTGCTGGCAACAAGTAGTTTGTACTATCAAACATGCACTATGGGAGGTGAGAGAAGATAAAAGCTTTTTTTAATGCCATTTAACATTTGCTGTCATCCTTGTTCCTTGAGCTGGCTATCATTTATACAATCAATTTTTGTTTCGTTTTTGTTTTACTTGGTGTAGTATCTCTCACAGCATAAAAACATGAAGCAGGAAAATCCTGACATAAACAAATGAAAAAAACAAAACAAAACAAAAAACATTAAGGAGATCCCTCAGTATTAGGTTGACTGCAAAAATGGAGAAAGAAAGAGTGAGAAAGGAACAAGAGAGAAAAAAAGGCTCAACTGCAAAAAAATATAAAGTTCACATTTGCTTTAAAAATGTTCTTAAAAATCAAGTTGGCATAGCAAAATACTTGCAAGTCCATCATGATGACGGACTTGCATCAGATGGCATCAGATGATTTAACTGACGTTAATTCAGGCTACTTATGGGGTCTCTCCAGAAGCTCTCTCATTAAAAGGTTGAGTTGTCTAAGCTTATCCTATTCCAGTTTTCCAGTTGTTAAAATACAGACGTGCTCCAGAAATTATTTCATATATCAAAATGAAATAAGCCGAATATTTAGTGCTTTTTTTAGGATTTCTCTTAATTCTCTTTCTTTTTGTCATACTTTTTAGAAAAGGAGTGTCTTGCCATTGGTGTTTGTTTCAGGTGACAAGTGTTAATATTTCAAGCACATCACGAACCATTGTAAACTTTGTGTTAGATTAAGGTAATGATGTAAAAGTTCATATAAAATATTAGGCTATGAGTAAAGCTTTCAAAGACATTGCTGTCAACAAAATAGTAACATATTTTGCCTATGTTTTAGCCAAGAGAGGAAGAAAGACAAGCCTTTTCCCTTTCCCACCTCCTCACAAGCCCAGGACTGTGAGGAATCTTTCATTCCCTTTCCTCCAGTTTTTCAACTGAGGATGTGATGAAGACACCAGCAAAGTCTTCCCTATCCATTCATTCTGTATGAGTAAAACTACTTGAAGCAATATCATAAAATGACACAGTTGCTGGCCAACATCAATACTGTCTTCATAAGGCATTTGTCTGACTTGTCACTCTCAGTGTATAAAGGATTTGGATTTTCTGGAAAGCACACAGGACCCATTTCTCAGCACAGAGTTCGAGGATGTTTACTGCAGAATTTGAAGCTGGGGCAGTGCCGTCTGAGCCTCAAAAAAGTCCGACTCAGGTAACAGGCTATTGAATTAAAAGCATACAGTCAACACTCGGTTTACTGCAAATGTTTAATTATCTCTTCTTTTCTCTGTCTTCCTTTTGTTGCTTGCTTTTCGTATTTCTCTATTTCTGAAAAATACATGCTTCCTTCCCTCTGCATGGAGTTTATTCCTAACAATGCCTGCCTCTCTGTCACACCAGCTTACAATTTGTATCACCCAATACACTAAGGGCCACAATTCATTTCAGTCATGGTTCAAAGCTATCCTGAAATAATCACAAAGCGACACTGTGAAATTACTGTAAAAAATTGTGCAGCAGTGTCATGACATTTTATAATTGAGACCTCGAGTACTCATAGCTCTATCAAAGCCCATAAGGAGGAGGGGAAAAAATTGTGTTTTGACAGACATAGCTACTTGAGTTGTGCAAGCAAGATTGTATAAAGTCAGCCATGTAGAAAGTTATCAGATGTTCCAGTTTGTGCCCCCATGAAATTGGCACAAATCATCTGGATTTGACTTCAGGAAGGTGGTTAGGAGTAACATGAGAGAGTAAACTAGGAGGTAATGGCCACTCAGTGACTTAACCTATGTCACAGGGCAACTAATGTGTCAGCAAAGAATCAAATAAAGATGAATGAGCTTATCAGAGGACCATGCATTGCCTCATTAGGCCCAATTTAATTAAACAGAGAAACTGTTCATATAGAAAGATTAATAGAGCAGCAACATACAGTAAGTGCTGTAAAAGTAAATCAGAGCAACACACAAATGGTGTTACAGGTGTCTGCTCTGTAATGTTTTCTCTCATAATACCAATAAAATGCATGAAATTTCCAGAATCCCTTGCTAGAAAGTCTCTCCATACCAGCTGGATACGTTTGGTGGGTAAATGGCCGAGCTTGCATGTAATTCAGTAGAGCTGAAGCGGCTGCATGTATAAACAAGCGATTCGGTGAAAATGGACATTTTCATAGACAATCTTCTTCTCTAGAGCTTTCTCTGAGTACGTAAATCAGGTTTCTTTGTTCAGGAAAAGGACTCAAGCATGTCTTCTGAAACATCTGCGATATGAAGTCACTTTCTTTAGATGAGAATACCTCTCTGGTTAAGTATTGGTGAGTGAGGAACCAAAAATATAAGCACATTTAACTGCTTAGGAAAAAAAAAATTGAATAGAGAACTTTGAAAAGCCAGCCTAGGAAATAATTTACTGTGAAGAAAAAAGGAGAAAAGAAGGGGACAGGAGAGAAGGGAAGAAATTAAATGTAAAATAAAACACTTTTATTTAGCAAACCAAATGTTAAGGTAGTTTTCCATTTCTGGATTATAAATGTCAATTTAGAGTTTACTTTCAGTTTGACAGTATTACTTTTATATTCTGGATCACTGTATTTCACTTCAAGGCAACACAGTCTAGCACCACTCTGTCTTTATTTGAATAGGACCAGGCCTACAGCAGCAGAGGTATTTCTCACTAGAACTGTTGTATGTTAGCAAAGGAAAGTATGGAACACTATTGTGGTATCTTTATAATGACAGAAAATTGACATTTGCAATGGGAAAGGATAGGAGGGAAAGCCTTTGCTGTGAAGTAATGAAGGCATCTACATATTTAAAAAGCTGGAGTATTCTCCGAGTACCCTATTTTTCAACCCTGGGAGGAATTGGTTATTTTAAGATAGGAGTTTGGACCCTCAAAACCAAAAGAGATAAGCAGAATGAAACATTCAGGTAATTTTATCTGTGATTTGAACTCCAAACTTTTTTATTTTCTCACCTTCATTACATCTGCCAGCCTATGCAAAAACTTCTCTCTGCTAATTACTCCTCTAAATAACAACAGCAGAAGTAGTAGCAGCTTGCACCTCACATTTTACAGGTACCCTTTTACATGGATAGATAGTGATAGGTCAAGGGGGAATGGTTTCAAGCTGAAAGAGGGAAGGTTTAGATTGGATGTCAGGGGCAAGTTTGTCACTGAGACGATGGTGAGGTGCTGGAACAGGCTGCCTGGAGACGTTGCGGATGCCCCGTCTCCAGAGGTGTTCAAGGACAGGTTGGATGGGGCCCTGGGCAACCTGAGCTTGTAGCAGATCTGGAGGTTTGTGGCCATGCTTGTGGCAGGGAGATTGGAACTTGATAATCCTTGGGGTCCCTTCCAACCCAGGCCAATCTATTATTGTATGATTTTAATTAGCATAGAAGGGAGAATTCAAGAAGTAGCAGTATGTTTTGTGAATTTTCCCCATCACTGTCACACCCTTTTCTTTGGACTGAACCAACAGAAAGACCATAAACGCAAGAAATCCATTCCCAACAGCATCTAAAATTTCACAGGAGAAATGTTCTTCTTCCTCTCATCCTAAGCAAAGGAGTATAGGCACAGAGAGTACCACAAATACAGGTCACTGAGATGTTCTATAGCAATTATAAATCAAAAGAAACGCATGTAAAACCAACAAAAAAAAAATCAAGTTAAAACTTTCTGTGAGTACCAAGTGCTTTTGTCCCAGTGCTCATCCAGAAGGAGGTAGCTGGGGATGTTCTCCACTGTGGCTCTGGAGGTACATCCCTGACTTTCTTTTATCGTCACTTTGGGAATGACTCCTGCCTTACCTTCTGCTCAAAATACAGAAGCTGGGTTGGAAATGCCTCCAGAGCCTTTCAAAACAGTAGGTCAGTTCTATTCTGCATCCACACAAGAAGCAAGTGCTTCTTTCCCCTCCTGTGGCTCTTCCGATCTTTTGGTTTAAGGAGAAGAGTCATCTACTGTCAGCATTAATGGTAAATCATCATGTGCATGTATAAACTGAGTCCAGACAAACAGGAGTATTTTTATCTGGGATTACTCCCTCAAGGAACACGTTTGAGCCAGATTTTCGGCTGCCTGCACTTTTGCCCTACTGTTCATATGGCACAATGCCCACTTGTAGTCTGGTCAGAGCCTAGGGCATAATTGCCAAATCAACAGTGGTTTAGATATGTAGCATCACTACAGAGGAAATTATATTTCCCCCAATGTGGAAATCCTTCCTTTTTGCATCACTGTGCAATCATCAATTTCTTTCATCATGACAGAGGCGAGCCATGTTTCAAAGATGCATAAAAATCAAATAAAAAAAAATTGAAAATAGAAAAAAAAGCCATGAAGGAACTACTGCTTGATGCAGATAAGGTAGGTTTTTTAACAAAAAGTCTCAGAGTACCTATGAAAATACTGTCATCTTGTATAAGTTTGAAAGGCATTACTCACTAGTGAGGAGTGAAAAAGAAATGAGTGGGAGTAGATAAGATAAAACTATCTTCTGTTCAAAGCTGATGCAAAAGGAGCATATGATGTATTTTGTGATAATTTCTTTACTCTTAAACATACCAAGTATCTTACATAAAGACCAAAAGAAAATTAAAATTTCCTCTCACCTGCTGTCTGTTCTCATCTATGAAACAAAATGAATGCTATGATTTTTTGGGCTGTGAACAGAAATCTGGAAATTCAGCTCAGTCATAGCAGAGCTGGCAGTGATCCTGCAGGTTTTCCTTTAAGAGATTGTAGTTAGCATGGTGTTATCAATAAGTCTGAGAGAATCTATTTCCTTTCTGTGTGCATGAATCATTGCTCCTTCCACGAATGCTCCATTTAGTCATTAGTGCTTTGTTAGTTAGGGACACCTACCATAAACAGGCACAGCAGGAGTATTCATTTCATTTTCCATGGTGAGACAAGGGAGAGAGAGACGTAAGATGAAAAGCCGCATGTGTGAGAATCCAAGTGTTGATATCATAATTTCATCTCACTACAGCTCAAGTCAGACAAGTCTTCCGGAAACAATGAGAAAAACTTCAAAAAACAGCTCTTCAACTCATTAAATTCCCTCCAAAGTCCCATCACTCATACACAGACACACTCCTGTAACTCCCATCATTCCTTCACAATCGGCAATGTCTATGGCTACATGAGTTCCCTGTACAAAGATGTGCCTCTTGTAAATTTTATCTTCTGCAAATGTTATCTTATGTTACTTTTATTCCTAAAAGTATTTTCATTCTGGAATGAATTAACATAGGCTTTACAGCAGGATTAAGCTACTTCTCTTCATCTTCTCCTCTCCTCACAAGAAAGACCTGAATTCACTAAGATCAGATTTTGCAATACAACAAAAGGAAAATAGAATAGAACAGTTTCAATTGGAAAGAACCTGCAAAAACCATCAAGTTCAACTGTCAGACTACTTCAAGGCTGACCCTAAATTAAAGCATTTCTTTCAGAATATTATTCAAACACCTTTTAAACAAGGACATCAACCACCTCTCTAGGAAGACTGTTCCAGCATCTGACCAATATCATTGCCGCCTGTGGTATCCCAGAGTTGCCAGCACAAGGTTCATTCCACCCAGTAAGTACACCCATGGACAGTTAGGTTCCTGTTTCATTGGTATAAGGATTAGGTCATCTTAAATACATGCAGTTACACTGATGGCTTATTAGAACTTTTTTCCTTTCCTAAATTTGCGTGTCATATTACTCCCAGCAAACTAAAGAGAATCTATTAAAAATAAATGCTTATTTTTGAGTGGGGGGTGGTGCTAAATGGAATAACATAATGTTAACGTTTTATCTGCAGTGAAACTAGATACATTCCAACAGTTTCAATTTATATTCTATTCCAGAATATAGGTAAAACAAATTCCAATGACAGAATTTAAATTAGCACATGCTTTGTGCACAATAGAGAAAACATCCCTTCTCCGCATCTTGAAATCAAAAGTGATTTTGTATAGGCAACTCTGATATATGTTTGCAAACATCCCCTAAAATGTCATTACACTGTGGAAGGATTAAAAACATTGAATCATGTGGTGACCTTTCAGTAGAACAGAGAGTTTAACCCTCGAGCGAAATTTACTGTTGAGAGTTCACTGTCTCTTAATTTAGTGCACTTCTTACTATCAAACAGAATGTACAACTACTTTTTTGCCTTTTATTACCACCAAATTAATTATGTTAGAGTCACTATTTGGGTAAAAGTAGCATACTCTGAAACATGTTTGGCATGTTTTGTGTCTCTACTGGCTAATGCGTCTCATAACAAATCAACATATATAACACTCGGGATACTTTCATTTACCCTTCTCTCTTTGTTTGCTTTTTAATTTCTGCATGGTTATCTAGCGTTCAGCTATACAGGAACAGAAACAAACTCAAAAAGGAATGATATGAGGGAAGGAGGGAGGGAGGGAGGAAGGAAGGAAAAAGGAAAAAGGAAAAAGCAAACCTCCTAAACAATGTCTCTTTCTGTGACAGCAATTCTCTCTTACCAGCCTCAAGTGTTTAACATATTGAAACAGTTCATCTTCCTTCAATGAACTTTAATAACTCTGCCAGGTAAGAAGCTATGCTCCATACTTCTTCATGTTGTCTTTTCCCTTCAACATATCTATACTGATCTCCTCATCTGGCCAACTTCACAGCTCCGTTATTTGGAGACTAGTGAGCACAGTTATTACCATCATCAATAACCTGTCCCACTTTCTCCTCTTCATTTCTCAACTCTTCTCTTTCCCCTTCAAAATCTAATAATAGCTCCTCGCCATGATAGCTGATCAATACAAGAGGGCACCTGTTCACTTTACTCAACACACCATGCTAAAGTAACATGACAAAGGAACAAATATGATTCTGCCTGAATTGTGTCAAGTAACAAGAAAACTATCCAGGAAGTTTCCCTTCAGGGCAAATTTCAGGAAACACTACCGATAACCAATTTTTAGACATAGAACTAATCTCTTTCATCTCCTTTTCTCTTTTGCTTCAGGTATGATAGCTGAAAACATTAATACAGACAAACTTCAGCTGGTTGTTTCAGCACTGGAGCTGCAGCAGTCTGCAAGCCAGCCTCCTGTGTTAGCACCTAAATCACCATAAGGACTGAAATGGGGATAGCACAGAGTCCACTGTCATATATTGTGGGGCCATTCATATGCACACACAGATTGGCTTCAGTGAAATGACAAGTAGCAAAATGTTCACACATCTACTTCGCCTGGCAATTTCTTAAAGAAATGTTCATTTGTGTTTTAAAGAATTGCTCCATATTGAACATTTTCCACAGGAATGCACGGCCGCATTATTATCATTTATTCACTGACCATTGCAGACAAAACATTTTAGTGTACATAATACACATTGAATGTATATTTGAAATGTATGTTCACATACACAGACTCTAAAAATGTAGTGCATAGTTTAAGCATTCTGATAAATCAGTGAAAATATTTGATATAAAATACTACTACTCAAGTAAATCAGAACCACTGAATTGTATTCCAGGCAGGAGAATGATTCCTAAAGGAAATTAGTGCTTCTGAAAGGAATAAGTCATTTTAGTTTATCTGATTATTGTCAATGATTTGCCTGGGTAAATTCTTATTAATAAAAGAGTTAGAAATAGATCTAAAATTTTCATATGAAAGAATATTATATACTAGTCTGACTACTTCATTTCCATCATCCCAAATAAATCACTGTAATTAATCAAGGTTTTGCAGCCTTCTCTGTGCAGAGGTCATATGTCTCTGTCAAAAAATCAAGGCATTCTCTATACAACAGTTTTAATACAGTCTAAAACAAAAGTAAAAGGTGACACAAATAAGTGCCATACTACATGATCAGATTTAACTTGTCTTCCTTTCCCATTGCAATTTTGTGTTTCAGAAATTAAAATATTTGTATATTGCTTTTGTAAACTGACAATTCTAAACCAGAGATATCTCATTTTATTTTCTATGCAATAATAAACCATCATTGTAAGAATTTAGGTGTAACAACATGCTTTGGAAAATGCTAGCAGCTGGCTAAGCATGATTTGACTTTTTAAATACATAGCCTGAAACAAATCAGAAGAAGCTTGTCTTAATGTTATTTCAGAACACATTCGCATCATAGCAACAGAAACTTTAGGACACTACTAAATTTTACCTTCCATTTTTAATTCTAATCAACATTTTCATGTGACTTTTATGCTACTGAAATGGCAACAAAAAGATAACTTAAGAGGTTGGCTGGTATTAGAAAATATATCATGCAATGTTAGAGAAGTGTTATCTTTTTATTCTAATTATTGGAAATAATTGGGAAAAAAACATAGAAAAGAAAAAAAATAATATTGCCACTGAATGTAGTTAAGTCCTTTCCCCTATGATTCTCCGTTTCTGTGTGCCATTAATCAAAATCAAAATTTTTTCACTTTAATAATGGTAATGCATCATTTCTTGATTTACTGTAGTACAACATTTACAAGTTTAGATAAATTCAAATGCAGGTCTCGGGCTATGATAGTTCAGAGAGTATAGTGTTATTCTGTGACTAAATACATCAATGTCTAATACTTCCCTACAAATGCCTGTATATTTCTCATATTTTTATTACACCAACCACAAATTGTAGCTCTAGCTAGATGACTAAGAAATATTTTCTCTTGTGATGATATTGTCATTTTATTTTGAATTCTGAACTGTGGGAGATGAGGAAAACTTTGCAATATATACAACTAAGTTTATTCAATTTTTAAAATAGCTCTTTCTTCTTCCCATTTGTCTAAATTAAATACTTATGCTACCATACATACAAAACCCAGTGCAAGCCTTTTTGGACTTAATGGGGAAGATATTTTTTCTCTCAGTAAGTAAACAACTTTTCTGTATTCATCTATTTTCTATATTTAAGACAAGTTATTACATTTTTTCGTGTGCTGGAGAGTCAGTACTGCTTTGCTCATTTGATTTGCTTTTTTATGACTAGCTGAACGTCAGCCTTTCCGCACTCTCTGGTATTTCTGACTGGCTGCAGTGACACCTACTGATGGCAGAATCAGTGAATTGAGGGTGAGGATGGCCAGTCCAGTTCATGAAATTTCACAGTGTTTCAGAGAGAGATTAATACAAAAGGAACCCATTTGCCACAGACATCACAACCATCCCTAAAGCTTTTTATCAATGTTAATTGAGAATTGATATTCTCTTCACTCAACAATAGCAAAACAAGGAGCAGACCTTATGGCAAGAGCTGGTGAGGATCTGACCAATTCTCTCATTTTTTAATATTTTTATTTCCAACGTGTTTTTGTAATAACTATTCTGCCTCCCTAGGTTCACCATAAACATTTCAAAAGGCACCCAGGAATCTCCTTTCCCACCTCTCCCACACTTTAGTCCACATAATACTATCGTTAGCAAAGAGTGCATCTCTGGCTGCAGCCAAAACCACAACACAACTGACAAAATAATTACTCCAAGCGACACTGCATTCTGCTCACAGTTAAGTGTTTTTTAAAAAATAACATTAATTTCCACTCTTAGAACATCTGTGACCCATTCACAGGGCTGCTACACTAAAGCAACATTATTGCTTTTAAGTCAAAACCTCTTTCCACTCCACTCCAGAGACTCACATGTAAGTTCCTCTCCCCAACACACGTATGAACAGGACATGTATCTTGTTCTTTTTACCTTTCTGACTTGGTAAAATGACAGAAAGTATCTTAATTTAAGACAGTGAATCCCAGGATGCACATTTTCACTCTGCTCTGGCAAAATGTGTCTTCATTCAGTGTTATTATTTTCCAGTTATCGTGTGGTAGCACTGAGACAACTTTTCAATTCTTCATATTATTTAAGCTGTACATTTTCTCTATTTAATCTTACATTTTCTTTCCTCTTAAAGCATAAAGGAGAACTGTTCATTCTTTTCTCTATGGCATGAGTCTTTTTCACTTAACGTTGGCCCTGTGTCAAATATTCCTGTGATATTAGTGTAAAAACTTTACAAAGTAAAAAGCCACTGGTGGGAACAACACACCGAATACCAGATTCCTTTCAGTAGCAACAAACTGTAATCCTGCAGAGGAGTTCAAACAAAGGTGTAAACAAAACATGAAAATTTAGAGTATTCTCTTTTTTCACCTGAAATATGAGAACTCTGCACGTATATCTTTACTTATATAGTATACGCTGCAGTTATAAAGCTGGCAAATAAAAGATGAACACTAAACAATTTAAACAAGTAATAAGATCTTAATTTGCACAAACTGTCAAAAGCATTGTCGACAATGTTGCACGTGACAAAACTCCATCACTTCATCACTATTGCCTCAGAACAATATGAGTTAGCTTTGAATAGCTGTCCTTAAAATACAGCAATAGAAAACAAATGAGAGTCACCCATTAGCACAATCTCAAAAAGTTAGAGAGATGCGCTCTAGGAACCAATTACAGTGTTTGCTACTCGCTAGTGCCACCACATGGATTGATATTTGAATATAATCCAACCACTGCAGATCCAGGGAACTGCCTGTAAATAATACAGTGTATGCCATACTTTAATAAGGCGGCAGAGAAAGATATATAATCTTCTCTCCTCTGTGTGAAGCTCAGAATGCTTCCTCGTGAAAGTGGAGATGTCCCATTTCTAAGAGCATGAATGTACTGTAGTAAAAGCAGAACAGTCAAACTGCTTTATTTCTCCAATAAAAGAAAGAACCATTTGGTAAAAGGATGCATTACACATTTTCTATTTAAATCAGTTTATAAGAAACAGATGTTAAGTTTCCTTTGGTAAGAAAAAAGAGGAGTTATAAATGAATTAAAGTGACTTCTCAGTGGATCTCCTACTCTTCTTTGTTCCTTTAAAACTTCACATCAGAAGTGAAGCAAACTGAAATATAAGGTGGTATAATAAGACAGTGTAAGAAGGACAAAATATATTTAACTGCTGGTGCCTTAAAACATGTCAAAACATCCTGTCCTACAGCACAAGAACCAGACATGTGCAATGCAAATACTGATTAAAACAAAGGGACTGTCAAGCATAATATATATATATGGCATTTCTTTACGCTGGCAAATACAGAAGAGACACAGACAAAATCATTGTGAAACCAACCTGCTGTGGTGTAATTTCAGTTTCCTGTCCAGCTGAAGGCACAGCACAAGCTGGCTGCAACACTTGTACAGAACAGGTTTACAGGAAACATGTTCTAGAGAACGCATTTAACAGTATGTAAGACACTCAGCCAGTTCTAGGCTTTCTCTGTAGTTCTTTTTGCTATTTGCTCTACTTAAGAGTTGTTGGCATCCCTACACCCCCCCAGCATGTCACTAATGTCTTCATAAAAGCTTTCATTAAATATCAGCCCGATGGTCTCAGGACAGTGTTTCACACTCAGCCATTTCGGCGCAGGCAGGCTCGGGCTCCATGCAGGAATGCTGTCTCCCACATGGCTCCACTGAACTCATCCTTAACGATCTATTCCCACTTACCTAACTTCAACACTATTTTTTTTGCCTGAGACTGCACTAATGAATCCAATAAATAAAGCATTGTATCACCCATGCGGTATAGACATTAATTTTAGAACAAAACATTAATCAATTTAAATTTATGTACTAATGCAGACACAATCAATTTGAAGTTCTTATGACAATTAGCAAAGCTTTTGCTACTTCCCTAAAACACACTGACCCATCAATTATGGTTTGCATCAAACTAATACTAATGGTACTTCCTTCTTCCTTAGGCTGCTGATAACCTACCCGATTGGTCAACTTCAATGCAGCAGATCAATTAATATAAATTATACATGCACGGAAAGATGGGTTAATATCATAAGTTCATTTAATTAATTGTGTTTGATTAAATGAGGTACTTTCATTAGCCCTCTTAGCCATGAACCATATATACATCATAATCCTTTTACAAGCTTAGCCGCCCAGACACAGACCTGACATTGGGAGCATATTCAAATTACCAGCCGCAGCCATGCAAACCTCCCTGCATAATTAACAACTAAACGAGCTGCAGTCACTTAAGCTGAAAAGAAAACTGTTCACATCAACCTCTCTGATACTGTTTAAATTGAAGATGTCATGGGTAAAACAAAGGTGAACAGACAATGGTAATTAAAAATTAAAAAGGACAAGGGGGATTTGCTACTAATGGAAGCAAAGTGAAAAGAGGGCTAAAGGCCTGGTTCTTAAAAAAAAAAAAAAAAAAAAAAAAAAAAAAAACAAAAAAAAAAAAAAAACCGAAAGAAAAAAAAAGGAAAAGGATGCTAGTGTTAGGTGATTCTGCTCTTGCTCTCATACAAGCAAGCCAGGACAAACAGTAAATGTCAGCCTTCAGAAGGAAAATGATCACTTAGCACAGAGATCACTCTACAGCTGGATGAACATATAAGGAACACTACATTAGCAGCAAATGGAATACTAACACAGGCACACCCAAGCACTTTGGTTTTGCTCCGTATGGGAAGCTAACTGTTTCTATGGGAAACACTGAGTTTTCCCCACTTTAAAGAAAAGTCTAAAGAGCAGCTTAAGACTTGCCTCCTTGACTCACCTGCCTGCTGTGAAAGGAATTCCTTACAATGATCTTTCCTAGAAATAACATACACAGGTCTCAACATGAAAAATACATACATCTGAAGGATGATTTTTTTCTCTTTCTTGGTTCAGTATCTGCTCTTCCTGGCACTGTTTCAATCACAGCTGCACTCAGGACATAGCAAATGTTGTGCCTATACAGCAGCAAGAATATGAGCACGAATATGAAACCTCAGAATAACTTACAGACTAGAATAAGCAGCGACTCTCTGAAACAAAAATATTGGGATGATTTCTTAATGACACTCAACATGTTAAATACAAAAGGGACATATGACAAATGACCATGAACATACAGTTTTCAGTTGTTGGCTCATGATCTCCAGTAAAAAGGCATATTCATTGCTGTTGTATCCCAAGCAGAACAGCACAGGTATGATTTTCAAACAAGCAGCATCTTTTGAATGCATTGTGGAGTTTTCTCAATAATTTTAATATAAGCAATTAGTTAACACAAATAACACTTCAGACATAATTCAAAGGCGGCATGAAGTTAGAAGTTCATGGTGGTATATAATAAAAAGTTCAAATTTTGAGGAAATGAAACTCTTTCAAAATTAATTTCAGCATCTACCCTTCCATGCAAATCTCATTACAGTGGAATTTTTTTTGAATTTCAGGTACCTGAGTAAATTCACAAAAAGAGCTAGTAGTCTTCCTGTCCACAAATGTTGTCTTGTGTAAATGGGGAAAGGGTTCTCTGTGGCAAAACAGTTTCAGGTGAGGGAGATGACAGAGGAGACTCTTGAGTAAAGGTGACTAGCTGTAATTTCCAAAAGACATAAATTAATTTTCAGTTAGTTGTCCTGCACAGAAACTCACTCCTTACCGTCAAAGTCATGCAGGTTGTCCTTATCTTCAGCACAATGTAGTTGTACAACGAGGTGCTCCAGTGCAAAACCTCTGCAGTAGAAGAAGCTGTTATATAAATGACATTTAGACATATATTTCAGCTATGAGCCCTCCTATGAAAAAAATTCTTACTTACATCAGTGTAAAACAAATTGCCACCTTAAAATACATAAAAAGCAGAAGTTTATGTGAGAGTCCAGTGTGTCTGTATCCAGAAACATTCCATGGTTCCTGTTTGAAATATGACAGTCTGAGACCATGCCTTGGTCTTGTCACATAAACACATTACTTGCATCCTTCTCTTAGATCATGGGGTTGTGTTTTGGTGTTCATGAGGAAGACCATAACGTTGTTTCAAAATCAAGAACTGTTTTGTTACTTTACACACTGAACTAAATATCAGCCATTTATTCTGCATCATAGTCTGTGTTATGTTCCTGAGACAGAATGGACTTGTGAAGGAGAAAGACTACATGGGAATTGCACTGCTGTCATGTGGAATTTTTTTTTATCTAAATTTTCAAATGCTTAGATTGAAAAAATGTACCAGTACGAACTGGTACTTTACAGCATATATTTTTCTTTAAGCCTATGGTGGTTTTCTTCTTTTCAATGGAGATGAAGTAATTCACTTTTTTCACAAGCTTAAATAGATGTGCAGTACAGATATCTTGGGAATTGTAACTTGCAATTCCTCATGCTCACAAAAGCAAGTATAATTAGGACTTGATATCTTACTAGTTTTATTTAGGCCACGTTTCTGTGCTTTAGCGGAGAAGCAGATTTGAACCCAAATGTTTGTGAAGTTCCCACTGTAGCACACAGGTGTGTAATGAAGAAACAAACTGCACATTGTTTCAGGGTGAGAAAGAAGGAGAAATACAGTCTGAGGATAGTGCATATCAAGCAATATAGAAAAATATCCAAGGAATCATGGTTTTATATAAATAGTTTTAAGAGTACTCCAAATAGATGCTTAATTCATCTAATGACATCCTTGATCTTGGTATACTTTGGCTTCCTTCTCATACACACTTGTTTACAAAATGTAACCTTTAAGAATTCAGTTCCTGGAGTTTAACTAATCTGCTTTCTCTACTAAAACATGAATAATATGCCTAAGTACTGATAATTCAGTATTGAAAAATAAATTGCACTTTAAGCCAAACAATTAACCCACAATTTCAAAATGCTGCTATGTGTCAATGAACGCTGCAAGCAGAAATAATGACGCTGGTCCCTCTGCTCCCTCATCTTAAGATCTATGAAAATTTCACAAGATCAAGTAATATTAAACGAAATGCTGCTAACTCAAACTCCATCCAACCAGTCATCATAAAAACACTTACTCCAAGTTTTAAAATTATTCTGTAGTGGCTGTTCCTTGGGATATTCCCACATCAGATGTACTAAGCACTCCCATTGGCACTATATGTGTCAAAAGCTGTAAATTACATCCTCAGGGAAATATACTGCAATTCAACATGGCTTGTGCAGAATTTGGAACTAATTTAACATCTCTATTCCACTGAAAACTCCCAACTACTCTTTTATAACAAAGGTATAACAAATGGTTCAAATCTGCTTTCTATAATGGTAGGGAGAATCACAGAACCACAGGATTGTAAGGGTTGGAAGGGACCTCAGGAGATCATCGAGTCCACCTCCCCTGCCAAAGCAGGTTCCCTACAGCAGGCCGCTAAGGTAGGCATCCAGACAGGTCTTGAATATCTCCAGGGAAGGAGACTCCACAGCCTCCCTGGGCAACCTGTTCCAGTGCTCCGTCACCCGCACCGTGAAGAAGTTCTTCTTCATGTTAGAGTGGAACTTCCTATGCTCCTGTTTAAGGCCATTGCCCCTCGCCCTGTCCCCACAGACAACTGAAAAAACATTGCCCATGTCCATTTGCCTCCCGCACTTCAGATATTTGTAGACATTGATAAGATCTCCTCTCAGTCTTCTTTTCTCCAGGCTGAACAGACCCAGATTACCAAGTCTCTCCTCATAGGGGAGATGCTCCAGGCCCTTGATCATCTTTGTGGCCCTCCGATGGACTCTTTCCAGGAGATCCCTGTCTTTTTTATACTGGGGAGCCCAAAACTGGACACAGTACTCCAGCTGAGGCCTGGCCAGGGCAGAGTAGAGGGGTAGAATCACCTCCCTCAGCCTGCTGGCAATGCTGTTTTTAATGCACCCCAGGATCCCATTCGCCCTCTTGGCCACCAGGGCACACTGCTGGCTCATGGCCAACCTGTTGTCCACCAGGACCCCCAGGTCCTTCTCCACAGAGCTCCTCTCCAGCAGGTCATCCCCCAAGCTGTACTGATGCATGTGGTTATTCCTTCCCAGGTGCAAAACTCTACACTTGCTTTTGTTAAACCTCATACAATTTCTTACTGCCCAGCTCTCCAGCCTGTCCAGGTCTTGCTGAATGGCAGCACAGCCTTCTGGCATGTCAGCCACTCCTCCCAGCTTTGTATCATCAACAAACTTGCTGAGGGTGGAGACTATCCCTTCATCAAGGTCGTTGATGAAGATGTTCAAGATTGAACCCAGCACCGATCCCTGGGGAACACCACTAGTTACAGGTCGCTAACCGGACTCTTTGCCATTGATCACTATCCTCTCAGCTCGGCCAGTCAGCCAGTTCTCAACACACCTCACCATCCGCTCATCTATCCCACACTTCCTCCCCTTCATTATCAGGGTGTTGTGGGATACAGTATCAAAAGCCTTGCTGAAGTCAAGGTAGACAACATCCACTGCTCTCCCCACATCTACCCAGCCGGTGATTTCGTCATAGAAGGCTACCAGATAGGTCAAACACAATTTCCCCTTGGTGGCCCATGCTGACTAATCCTGATAACCTTCTTCTCTTCCAATTGCTTGGAGATGGCATCCAGAATAAGCTGCTCCATCACCTTTCTGGGGATGGAGGTGAGGCTGACTGGCCTGTAGTTTCCTGGATCCTCCTTCTTGCCCTTTTTGAAGATCAGAGTGACATTGGCTATCCTCCAGTCTTCAGGCACCTCTTCCATTCTCCAAGAGCTGTCAAAGATGATAGAGAGCAGTTTGGCAATTATCATCACCTCTGCCATCTCCCTCAGCACACGTGGATGGATCCCATCAGGGCCCATAGATTTGCGTGCATTGATCCCAGCCAGATGCTCCCAGACCATCCCCTCCTTGACCAGAGGCAAGCCCTCAGTTTCCCAGACTCTCTCTCTTACCTCCATGGTCCAGGAATCCTGAGGGGGAGTCTTTGTAGTGAAGACCAAAGCAAAGAAGGCATTCAATATCTCTGCCTTCTCAGCATTCCCCGTTATCAGGACACCCCCCCGGTTTAGCAGGGGACCCACATTTTCCCTAGACTTCCTTTTACTGTTGACATACTTAAAAAAACCCTTCAGAAAAGTAAGAAAAGTTGCTAATATCGTCTTATTGTAAACTACTCCACCCTCTGACCTCAAATATCACAGATCAATCCATTTTCATGGGCTAACAGTTTTAAACTGAATGAAGGTGCATTTTGATTAGGTATTAGGGAGAAATTCTTCACTATGAGGGTGGTGAGGCACTGGAACAGGTTGTCCAGAGAAGCTGTAGATGCTCCATTCCTGGAGGTGTTCAAGGCCAGGTTGGATGGGAATTTGAGTAACATGATCTACTGGAAGATTTCCTTGCCCATGGCAGGAGGGATGGAATGAGATAAGGCCCCTTCCAACTCAAATTACTCCATGATTCAATGGAGTATATTCAGTAAAATGTAGAAAACAAACTTGAAATCCTACTGTAAAGATGGGGAAAGTTGAAACATCAATAACAAGAAAATCAACTGCATTTTTAAGTCTTTCTCATGAGCTGAAAAGATGCTGTGGTTTGATCCAGCAGATGGCTAAGTACCATACAGTCATTCACACACACCTCCCACCCCCAGTGGGATAGGGGAGAAAATTAGGAGAAAATACAGTAAAACTTGTGGATTGAGATAAAAACTATTTACTAAGACAGGACAGAAGAGGAAGTAAATAGAAATAGCAGTAATTATACACAACGTGATACATAAAGCAATTACTCACCACCTACCGACTGACGCCCAGCCAGTCCCCAAGCAGCAGTCCCTACCTGCCTAAGTCCCCTCCCTCATATTAACATGATGTCATACGGTATGGAACATCCCTTTGGTCAGTTTGGGTCAGCTGTCCTGGTCCTGCCCCCTCCCAGCTCCTTGTGCAGCCACCAACCCCTTCGCTGGCAGAGCAATACAAGAAGCTGAGAGACTGAAACATCCTTGGCTCTGTTCAACGCTGCCCAGCAACAAATATAAACAATCAGTATGTTATCAGGGTTTTTTTGATTCTAGAATCAAAACATAGCCTCATACTGGACACTACGAGAAAGACGGCTTCTGTCCAGCTAGAAACTAATACACTATGTAACTACTTTATATAACACTGTATAACTAATGTTTTTTCTTTCCAATTAAAATGTACATAGGTTTCTCCAAAAATAATATCTCCTATTTATTTTCATGGAAACTACAACAGATACAAAAAGCACAATAACACTATTTGATAGAGAAAATTCTCAGCTATAAAACACTCTTTTTCAACATAGTCACCACCATCAGCTGCGCATTTTCACCAGCAATGAAAAAGAGTCCGCATGCCACACTCATAAAATCTTCATCAGTGAAGGTAACCCACTGTCACTGTCACCACTGCTGAAATGCACCACCCACTGCCTCACTGTGCTCACATTCACTGTTTGGTCTCCATAAACATTTAGCAATTGTTGATGAATGTCAATGGATTCAGTTTTTTCTGCATGGAAGAATTCAATGGCACACCTTTGCTTCATACGCACTTCAGATGCCATTTTGCCAGACTGCCCCTCTGCTGCCATCTGTCACACAGCAATGACATGGAATGGGCTATTGGCAGGAAGGTTAAACCTCTGCCATACTACCAACATCTGCCTCTGACGTTGTGGGCCAACATAATAAAATAGGAGGCAATACTTTCAGAGCAGCCCTTGTAATATATGTGTTCTGTAACACAGGAAGATATCACTGAGAATTGCAGAGAATTCACACACAGGTGTTAGTGAGGTTGTCAACAACTGTAGAAAAAATACAAAGTCCTGAACTTGGAGAGAAAGTCTTTTGGTACATATTTTTTTTCAGTGAGAGATTGGATGATCCTTAGCTTAATAATTTACATTGTAATCTTCCTTGTTTCAAAGCACTGTCTACTTTCTACATTTTATTCATACTGTTATGCTGTTAGAATAGACTTTTTGCCTTCTTAATAAAAAGTGTTTTGATCTAGTTTCCCATACACACATGCATTTACAATTAAAACTAACAAGAAAGCGTCAGGTAAATAAAAAAAATAAAAAATAAAAAATAAAAAAGTAAAGGGAGCATAGGAGCATATCCAACATATTCTATAAAAAAAAGCAACATCAACTTCAGAGTACAGTTAATGTTTTATCTAGTTGGTTCTTTTAACAAGAATTTGCTGTGTTATCAGGGATTATTAGATACATTTCAAAGCCTACCAGGTAGTTATTACATTTTAATAGTTAAAAATATAAAAGATATTGAAAAACGGTTTCAAACAACCATCAACTGGCATTCAAACTGATTTTATATCTGTCAGCAAATTAATATGTAACATTACATGTGCTGAAAAGTCTTTTAAAAATATTATTGGCATTGATATGTCCAAAGTACTGTGTCTTGCATTTATGCAGACCTGTTTAGCACTTTTTGTTCTGGAAAAAGTCTTCCTGAAAAATTTCCCTTTATATCTTTGAAGATTTGAATACTGCTAACTGGTATCATCAACAACACATCTTGCAAGCTATCCTACAGACATCGTTGAAGCTGATGCAACTTCTTGCAAAATATACATTTAAGCACATAATCTTTTTCACGACAGAAGCTAAATAAGTATTTTACTGAGAAATTTTTACCGTCTCAGAAAATATTTTCTCATTGACTATGCTTAGATGTACTTCTGAATAAATAAATTTGATTTTTTTTTTTTTGTCTTGTAGATATATTAAATGAATATTCTTATTTTAGGGAACACAGAAAGAAGAGGCTGAGGATCTCAACAACATTAGAGTTTATGAAAATGAAGAAAGAAGGTAAGCTTTCTAAGAAATACATATTAACAGTTTCACACAGAGGAGTAAACTGCAAATGAAAGTTCTCCATGAGAATTAAAATCAGGCTGTTACTTTTATAAAAAAATTTGTGCGCACGTGTGCACTACATAAATGAAAGAAATGGGAAGAATGGGCTTTAATAACCAAGAAATAACATTTGTTCCTGTTTTCTGAAACCAAAGGATTTAGCTCAGCAGAAGAACTCAATCTATGGCTGCTCATAGAGAAAATTAATTATTTTAAATGGCCTTCCTAAACTTCCCCAGATATTTTCCTTAGTAAAGACAGACAGAACTTTCCTCACATCTGAACTAAAAGAGACTCAAGAGACTAAAAGAGACTAAAAGAGTCTGTGCAAGATATGTACAGTCAAATCCCACGATAACATAAACTCAGGCAGCACAATGAAAATCAAAGACTGTACATCAGTTTACAGCAATTTGAAATTCAGATCTCATATACAATTCACGTTATGTTACAGGCCTAATGGCACACTCAGAGGTGTTAAAAATACAAAACATCATGGGCATCACAGTCACTTCACACCCCAAAGAAGCTGAATCCTAAGTAACTAAACAAGTTCTCTCACAGAAGTTAGAATTCACCATCCTATGGGGCCACAGGATCAGAGCATTCATATTTCCACAAAATAAAATGTTTATAGGCAATTTGTAAATCTTTTCACCAAATAAATTGGACTGAATTCATTTATGTATTTGTTTATATATGCCATGTTTAAAAGCTTTTATATTTCAGCAGCACTCTTTGGAATAAGAATGTTAAGTGCCTTTAAAGCTCAAAACGCCGATTTAGAAACCAGTCAGTTATTGAGATTCTTCTTTCTTTGAATCATCAGCTTTTTATGTATTTAAAATAAAATCAGACTATTGCCATTACTTCTGAGGCTAGAAGAGCTGGTGTGTTATATAGAACTCACTGGAGCGTGCCTTTCTTTCAAGCTTTCTAAGTAATAGCATTGCTCCAGTTTTTGTATTAAAAACATAGAAAAAAAGTCTTGATTTTTTAAACCATATAGTGTGGATCAGATTTCCTCAATTTATTTTAAAAGGCCATTTTTGGTCACAGGATTGGCACGGCTGGAAAAAAAGAGACAGGATGAAGGGGAACAACTGTCTCTCCTTAAAAATCATAAAATTCTTTACAAGAATCTGACAAGGGAAATAGAAACCCCCAAACTTTACATTATTTTGTTTTTTGACAAGTGAACCCTTTTCCATTTTTAGTTAGGTTTACATTAGTCTTGTCAAGTATCACTGTTAACACTGACAGCTTTATTATTTCTAAATTTCTTTTACTGCTTTTGGAAACACTATTTGCACCACATAGGCGAACGTAATTATAACACAATGATAGGGGTGTAGAGAGCAATATTTACGTTGCTATATGTTAAGAATGAAATTTGGCAGTGCAAGCACTGCATTTTCTAAGTCCTTGTGTGCATGTACTGTAAGAGGACCATATTTTTCTCTTTGAGGCAACAGTTTATAAAGCAGCAGATTCATGGTCAAAAATGTTTTTGGCCATGATTGAAAGAAGCATGAAAACATATTGCCTGTTTCAGTAAAACTCATCTTGCACAATTCTTTTGAAACTGTTCAACATCAACATTGTACTCTGCTGAGAGAAAACATTTACTGGATTATAGAAAATAAACTACTTGTAAATGAAAGCCTCCCCTCCCACACACAAATACATGTAAGCATGCTTTGCACTCTTAAATGTGTATTTTATTAACAGTGCTCAATGAGAAAATCCATTGTAGTATTCACCAAGGAAAAACAGTACTGAAACCATAGGTGATTTGCAAATTCATTTTATGAAATTTAAAACTTAATGAAATGAACTGTTGAGATATTTAGCGTGTCATCTAACTGCTGGCAAGCAGATTGGAGGACCAAAATGTAAAGCAATCTGACCCCATCACTCTTGTACCAATGTTTCTGTAAATGGAGTGGAAGCAATATGACACATGTAAGCAAATGATCATAGTGCTCCATGGCCATTAGCATAAAAAAGCATTGAAAACTCAAAAGAACACCATGTATCAACAATTATAATTCCAAAATATTCATTGCTAAATTCCAAATTACACAAGAAGACTTATCATGACTTCATGAAATTTCTAAAATGACAATTGAGAACATTGACTTGGCTAAAAGGAGAAACATTGTGATTAGAAACACAGACTGGAGATCAAGTACTGAGATACGGTTAGCCCCAGCTTGCAGCCATGACAGTCTGCCAGGTTTCCAGCTGTTACCAGCTCAAAAAACATCAAATTAAATTCAGCAGAAGCAAAATTAATTCAGTGGTTGAGTAAAAAGAAAGAAGATCCAATGCCTTACCCTCTGTATTAAACTATTGTATAGTCCAGGACTTTTCAGATGAAGGCTGAACACCCAATTTTTTCATATTTTTTTCCTTTTGATCTTGGGAAAATCACTGATGGTTCCACATACCTAAATTTGAAACTAGGACAACTCCCATACCTGAAATCTGCACTGTCACATGCACACATTAACGTTTAGGAAGGACTTACAAACCTAGTGAAGGTCACCAGACATATTTCAGAAAATGTAATACTTGGACAAAAATCAAGTTGCAGCAATGGAAGTTCATCTCCATAGGGTTTTGAAACATCTGAATTGGAAGGAAATTTGCTGGCTCCTGCTAAAGAATAAAACTGAATCTAAACAATATTTCTTCTTCCTGTATGTACTACTACAGAGAGTGAAATTCAAAAAACAAGGTATGAAGAGAAATCATTTCTTCAGAGACCTTGGCAGCTTAGTATAGAAGTGTTGTGGTAATGCAGTAGTATTCCTCTACCATCTGAAAAGAAGGGATTCGCTTTCTCAAAACTGTTATCTTAGTGATATTAATAGATCCAACAATAACACGAGCACTTAGCTACTGCTGAAACTTCTGGCAGAAGACTTCAAGGAAAAATGTGATTAAATCGATGTGCTGGCAATCTATGGAAATGTGCCTATAATTATCTTTCTCTTAGTGCGTTAATTTTAATTTACTTTATTTAACACTCAAAGAAATATTAGAATTCATCGATGTGTTGCTTGTGCC
>WBMW01004597.1:7500-10000 GCA_013396635.1 Penelope pileata | reverse complement strand
AATGAGCTGAACTGTCACGGCACAAGTTGAATACACATTCAGGCTGTGACAGTATGAAATCTCCAAGCTGAAGTTATTTCAGTCATTTGGTTAAAGTAAAATTTGAGCCTTAATATGCTTTAACCCCAGGAGGCCCAAGGGCTGATAGCAGTGCCTATCCTATCCACTGCCTCATATGTACCTTCTGTTTGTACCCTCCCCGCTTTGACTTGTTTTGGATATCAAGGTCTCATTGCTTTAATTGTTAATCAGTTTAATTACCAAAACATTACAATGTCTAAAGAGTAAAGAGTTAAGTTTGTGTTTCAAGGCTAGTATGTGAATGGGCTGTAAGTTTATATAAACTCAGAAGTAACGAATGATGTTTTAAAATAAATTTTATTTCAACCTAAAGTATTCTGTATTTTCTGAATTGTTAATGCTAGATCTTGGATGATTGACCATGAGCTAAACATTGCTGCAGCTATAATTTTTGGTAAATTCTACACCTTTTTTCTTGTAAGGTACATATGGTATATATCATCTGAGTTACAGAAACAGTTGTTTGAAAATTGGAGGCTTAGAAACACAGGAGTTTTATTCTCTTCTTCCTCTTCCCTGGATGCCTTAGAACCTGTGTAAGCACACAGGAAACAAGTACAAAACAATCCAATCATAGCAACAGGATGGCCTCCTGCTACTGTATTTATTCCTTACAAAATAGTGACAGAATTACAAGGTTCCGCAAAAGTCTTTATGGAAAACTGTTACTTCTGCAATTTATTCTCTTTTGACTAATTCACACCAACTTCCCAATTACACCTTAATGGACACTGTGCCTTGTGCTCAGAAAGTTAGCCTGATAATGCCAAGAGTTATTCTAGCTGGTCACTCAAAGCAAGCACATCCAAAAGGAGAAACCAGATGGAAAACACAAATTCCTCTGAGTTAGACAAATACAAAGACAGCTGTATAGAACAAGCCACAACAGTAACTTTGAGAGTGCCCTTTGTATTTTCCAAGCAACTTACTTACATTTCATGAAAACTGCCAAACTTCAGAAGTTTGAAAGTACATCCCAAGCTATTTCTCTGAAGTTTATTTCATATGCAGTTGGGTTCTAACTAAGGTCTCATAAAATACTTTTATGGAATTGCTTTTCTTAGAAAGATTACACAAAGTCAGTGTTCGTAATTTTTATTTCCTTTTCCTTCAAGAGGTAATTAATAAGAAATAAATCAAACTTCTTACTGCTCAATTCACATTTTCTATAAGAGTATAAAAAGGATTCCAATCAATTTTTTATTTTAGCTGATTTCTGGCTCTCACTTCAAAGTTACTTAGAATCAAACATTTCATTTCAGTACTACTTTACAGTTAATTCATATAAATATGCTGGTCTCAATATTTATCTTTCATGAATTTCATTGTGAGGGGTTTTTTTTGCAAGTCATTTTTCAGCTTCAGACTCATGTAAAGAGTCTGAAGAAGAAAGCAAAGCATGACACAAATATCCATATGATGAGACATCAAAACCAAATACTAAGAATGCAATAGAAGTCAGAAAGAAAAAAAAAAAAATATGTACCAGTGGTGGATTTTTCCAAGGCTTTTCACTCTGGCTTTTCTTGTGCTGTTTTCTAGCACAATTCAGACAGGCTTGGGAGACAGCACAATCAACTCACTACCATGCTAGGTTGCTTCAGCAGGGCAGTTCATATACTCCTAAACCATCAATACCACAGGAGAGAGCACTGGCCATCTCTGCACTGTTAATGGTGCAAGCTGCAACAAGATCTTGACCATCCTGGAGAGGACTCATCTGCTGAAGCGGTGCAGGAAAATGCTGTGCCTACCAGGACTGATGTGGCAGCAGAAGCAGAAGCTTGCACTCTGGACAAGCTAATAGGTCCAAAATCTTAGCTAAGTCCATATCACTTTTTGCAGTGCCATCTGGACAGGACTCTGAGGTTACCAGCTTGAGCTCATCCAGCTCAGCCCAGTCAACTCTTGCTTTTTTGCAGCATTCCTTTGACTGGAATGGCTTCCTTCCACATTACAACCACATTTTCCTTCTGGCAGTGTCTTGGCTGATTTTCTCAACAGAGTATTTTTCCTCCCTCTGACGTATTCAGTATTTTGAAAAGAAGGTTGGCATGTCCCTTGTGTGAACTAAGGACCAGTTAACATTTGTGCTACATTTATAACATTAGTGTCATTTCAAGAACCAGCTTTCTGTTTTCAGTTCCTCTGTCATTATCATAGCATCTTAGACTAGTTTAAGCATTAATTGTGCTGGACTAGATGGTATGTTTACTGACATGGAGTATTACAGATTAGCAAAGTAGAACCAAATTGTTGCATCTCAGATAAAAAAAGCAACAAAACCAACAACAAATAAAAAAAAAAACTCTTGAAAGTTTTTAATAGAAGCAAATTTTCCTTCAAAATCTTAGCCTTTCCACAATAAACAAAACAAGTTTATCTTGTAAAATCCTGCATCAGTAGCCATGGAATTTAT
>WBMW01004597.1:0-2500 GCA_013396635.1 Penelope pileata | reverse complement strand
GACATTCCTGGTGTGGCACAGGTACCCTTACATAGGCCACAGAACATTAAGTCAATGTACCCTTTAAAGACCGGAGAACTACCTGCTATGCTGAAGTGATACTACTGCTCCTGCAGATTAAATTTCCAAAAATGCTGTGATTTGATTTAGACAGGCTCCTGGAGAATGTAACACATAAGTGTTCAGTTGATTAACAATAATGCCTATTTTTCTGAAATTGCAAAGAAAAATACACATACACACACACCCTTAAGCAACTCTCTACTCATCATTTTAAATATTTAATCCACAAAAAAATCAAGGAAAACAAGGTACTTTCCCTCACTCTCCATGGACAAATACTCCATAGCTATGAGTAAGGATCAAACGGAGCATTTTCATACAAATAATTAAAAAACAATAAGCAACACAGCTGAAAGTTTCCAAAGTGTATGTAGGTACAGAACTAAAAGTCTAATATGTCAAAGAACATGTTCATCAAAATTAGACAGTATCTTCTAGGGACTCTAGTTACACTTTGTTTAAATACTCCAGTGCTTTCTGAGTGGAAAAGCAAGAAAAAGCAATAGAGACACTGTGTCCTAGAGTAAAGGAGGGCAAAAGTGCACTGGTTAGTTGCAGCAGTGAGAAAATCACAGTTGCCTGTTTCTTACAGTCTTTCTGTAGGTAGGTTTGCTGCTGGCCAAGGCACACAATATCAGTTCAGCCTAGATGGCTACCCTAAATACCAAGCTATTTGATAAGAGAAAGGAAGATACAGGATCCTCCAGAAGTACTTCTAACATTGAAAAATGTCCAGGTAGATAGAATATTTAGTGAATTCAACATAATTCAAAATCAGCTGAAAGAAGAAACAAGCAGCAGTTCTCAACCAATTTGGACATTACTATTTCTCTTCACCAACGTAACTCATATAATACACACCTAAACAGTAGTTGTGGAGAGGTAGATAGCAATAAACCTAAGGTATGAATTCACACACCATATTCATCATACACATAGCTTAATCTCCAGACTCCTTACCTTCTACTACCCAAATAAACTCTATGGGCGAAGAAAATGCACTACTAAATACAATCAATTTTATTTTCTCTCAAAGTGATACAGGTACCGGAATATTTGGATAAGAGAGTTTTCATTATTTTGTATATTTATTCCTTGCTTTTTCTGAACTAATAGAACTTACTCAGAATTTTAAATCTTTTACTTTCTGTCATATCCCAACAATTACTCTTTACTAAGCAGAGCCTCAATATCATCTATGCCATCCTAATGGGCAAACTACTGTCTCTAAACAAATTTTATTCAAAAATGAAACGTATTAATTCAATTTCACATTCCACAGCTCTGCGTGAACAATTAATATACAATCAGCTTCCACTTAACTTTTATTTTTTATACTATTCAATAACTTTAATGGAAATTTTAATGCAAACATTCCACAAATGTCCTGATTCCACAGCAAATTTTATGAGNGCTCTCTACTCTGCCCTCATGAGGCCCCATCTGGAGAACTGCATCCAGGTCTGGGGCCCCCAATACAGGAAAGAGGTGGAGCTGTTGTAGAGGGTCCAGAGGAGGGCCACCTAGATGATCAGGGGGCTGGAGCACCTCTCCTACAAAGACAGGCTGAGAGAGCTGGGCTCGTTCAGCATGGAGAAGAGAAGGCTGCAGGGAGACCTCATTGCAGCCTTCCAGTATCTAAAGAGAGATTATAAACAGGAGGGGAACCAACTTTTTACACTAGTAGATAATGACAGGACAAAGGGAAGTGGTTTTAAGCTGAAGGAGGGAAGGTTTAGATTGGATGTCAGGGGGAAGTTCTTCACTGAGAGAGTGGTGAGGTGCTTGCACAGGCTGCCCAGAGAGGTTTTTCAAAGCAGCCAATTATTCCTTCCTCTTTCAAAGCAGCCAATTATTCCTTCCTTTAGTGGCTGATTTAGTATAACTTTTATGAAGACAGTAGATTTCATGTTTTAGTACACAGGACAGTCACATTCTAGATGCTAAGATGCAAGACAAACAGAAATCAATATCCCCTCCAACCTTAGTATGAATTTTGTCAACTTCTAATTATTATCTTGCTTGTGGGAAAGATCAAAGAATAATTGAGGTTCTTGGTCTTGATGTCACAGAATGGATAGTGAAGGAGGCAAAGGGACATGGCCAGACTCATTTCAGGGCTGTGTGGGGACAGGACAAAGGGAAATGGTGACAAAGTGGAACACAGGTAGTTCTGCACCAATATGTGTAAGAACTTCACGGTGAGGGTGATGGAGCACTGGAATAGGCTGCCCAGGGAGACTGTGGAGTCTCCTTCTCTGGAGATATTCAAGACCTGTCTGGACGCCTACCTGGGTGACCTGCTGTAATGAACCTGCTTTGGCAGAGGGGTTGGACTCAATGATCTCCTGAGGTCCCTTCCAACTCCTACAATTCTGTGATTCTGTGATTTCAATCGTGAGCAGATATAATCCCAGATGTCACAGAATCACAGAAT
>WBMW01004596.1:113008-163021 GCA_013396635.1 Penelope pileata | reverse complement strand
ATTTTGTTTTCATATAAACTTGTTACTTTATGGTTTATTTTGTGATAAGTGATCCGATCCCTCTTGACCATCCCTGTTGACATCCATCTTGCAGTGCTTGGCTTTAAACGGGTTGGGTTCATGGTTTAAATTTTGGTTAGCCCTGAAGTGGTCAGGCAGCTGGAATCTCTGTAGGTTCCTTCTGAGTGAACTGAACCATCCCATCCCATCCCATCCCATCCCATCCCATCCCATCCCATCCCATCCCATCCCATCCCCATTCCGTCCCGTCTGGTCCCATCCCGGTGGCCGCAGCTCCGCGACGCGGTGGCACCAGGTGGCAGCATCGCCCCGGCCACCGGCCCGGTGTCCCCGCACCGGGGGGGCCGCAGCGGGGAGCGGTGGGGAGGGGTAGCTGCAGCGGGTGTCCCCACCCCGGGGCTGGGCAGAGGGGCCTCGTCCCTTCTCCTTTGTCCCTTGTCCCCAGGGACAGGGGAAGGTGCAGCACTTTGGTGACATGGGGTGGCCTTACCATATCCCGGGCAGCACCAGTCCCCTTTTGGGGGGCACTCTGACCCCCCCTCCCCAGCATAGGGCATCTGCGGGATGCTGGGATGCAGGACACGGGAACGGAGACATGGGAACAGGGATATGGGACATGGAAACAAGGACACAGGATAGCGGATGTGGGACAGAGGACATGAGATGAAAGCCGCCTTCTGCCCTCCCCACGCTGAAGCCAAGTGGTGGCAGTGCTGCAGGTGGCCTTGGGGACACGGTTCCATGGCACGAGCCGGGCACCAGCGCCCTGCGGCACGGCACGGCCCCGCACTCGCCCCTCCCTGCCCGTCTGCCCGATCCCATCCATCCGCGCTCTCCCCCTGCCACCCTGCATCAGTGTCACGGTGGGGAACAGCCCCGGTGGCTGTGGCTGGGGGTCCTGGTGGCCACCCCTGACCCTAACGCGTGGTGACAGCGGGGCGGCCGAGCAGATGTTCCCTGCCACCGGCACCGCGCCGCGGGGACACGGGGCACAGACACGATGGGCTGTGACAAGGCACAGTGCTGGTCCCAGAGCAGCGCTGCAGCCCCCGTCCTGCACCCTCAAGGCAGGGCTCAGTGCAAGAGCTGCGGGTTTGGGACAGCCATGTCCCAGGTGCCACATGTCCCAAATGCCACATGTCCCAAAACGCCACCGCTGCAGCCATAAAGCGGCCAGAGCTCTGGCTGTTACCTGGTGACAAAGCTGATGTTGGCCATAAAGCGTGAGCGCTGTGCCAAGGTGGGCGGGGGAACCCTGGGGATGGTGGGTCCCCAGGTGTCCCCAGGTGTCCCTGGTTGTCCCTGGGTGTCCCCAGGCAGGGGATGCTGTGGGATGGTGGCACCCAAGGTGGGCGCTGGGGCCAATGCATGAGGGATGCCACTTTGGGGTGGCTGGCTGTGTTTTAATGGTTTTATTGCTCGGTGCCAGGGCTGGGCAGGCCTTAATGAAGGAGACGGATGGCTGAAGAGCCTGCAGCCATCACGGGGTGACTGAATGGCTGGGTGCATGTGATCAGCCCAGCAGTGTGGATGTGGCTCGCAAGCAGAGCACCCGCAGCCTGGTGTCCCCAGCGGGTGCAGCACAGGGGGAGCAGAGCCCACAGCCCTGGGGACCCCATCAGTCCCCAATGTCTGTGCTGTGCTGGTGCCCCAGGGCTGGAGCGGGTCCCAGCTCCGTCCAACAGCAGCACATCACCAAAGTGTCTCCCGGTGGCTCAGCTCCAGCGCGGGGCACGGTGAGCTCGGGGTTCACCCAGCCATCCCCACCTGGAGGGGAGGGCGTGGGGGGCCACGGGGACAGCAGCATCGAGCTCCTCGCTGCAGCGTGTGACAACCAGGTGTTTTACAGCATTTGCTACCTGTGATCATCCATCACAGCAATCGATAGCGTTCCTGCAGAGTTTTATTAATGATCTTGTCACCGGGCTGGTGCCGGGTGCCGGGGGTTGTCGAGAATGATAGATCATTAAGAGCTCTCGCTGCTATTTATTCTCCAGTGACCTTGTCTCTCTCCATTGTTGCTTGCTTAAGAGTTATGAATGTGAGACATGATAATTTGATATTGATCTATTTGGTAAGTTAAGAAATTTACTGCACCGCTGATGTTTTAACGCAGGACCCGCTCGGTCCCCCCGCCCTCCCCAGCGCTTGCGCTGACCCCAGTGAAGGAGCTCCGTGGAATTACCCCTGCTCCCTGTCCCCCTCGCCCTTCCCAGCCCCGTGGCCAGGGTCCCTGTGTGTCCCCGTGCTGGGGATGGAGCTGTAGGACTGTCCCCAGTGCCATGGATCTGCCCAGCAGAGCACGCGTGGAGCCACGCAGGGACACACAGCTGTAAGGCAGTGCCTGCCGATGCCACCCGTCCTGCAGGAAATCGATGGCCTTCAGACGTGGGTGGTGGTGTCACACACACACAGGGTGTGCATGGTGTCATTTGTGCTGTCCCCGGTGCCTCCAACATCCTGCTCCAGCCATGTCCCCATGGCCAGCGGTGCCATCCTGCTCTGTGTCCCCATGCACAGCGGTGCCACCACCCCTGCCACTGCCCCACGCCAGCACCCCGGTGGCAGAGATGCTCTGGGTCATCCGGTGCTGCTGACTTCATTTATTTGTGCTTCTCTCATTGCTGCTCTGTCACTTCTGCAGGGAACGGGAGGCAGATGGAGCCCGGTGTCGGTAGGGTGCCCACTCTCCCCAGGTTATGGGGTGTCCCTGGGGGCACCCAGAGGCTGCAGCTCTCCCCCTATAAAGCAAACCATGGGAAAAGGCAATGAGTCCATGGGAAAGGGCAGAGTGGGGGTGGAATTACGTGGCACCACCGCAGTGGGCTGAGGTTTAATCTTTATCAAAGAGTGATCCCATCTGGCCCAGCCCAGTGGGGCAGGGCAGTGGGCAGCACCCCCCGCTCCCCCTACCCACAGCTGTGACCCACGGTGGGCACTGGGGCTCCCCACGGGCAGCTGCTGTCACCCACCCCTGGGCTCTGTCCTTTCTGCTTCTCACTGCTGAGGACTGCTGCTCCAGCCAAAGAGGAGACCGTGCAGCGTGAATCCTAGTTTTATGGGGCCTTATTTCACGGGTGGGAGTGCACGATCCCAGAGCTGCCCCTGGGATTCCTGCTGCCCCATCAGCACCATTTCGGGGGGGCCCTGAGCACGGAGCTCCCTGGGCTGCAGTCCCGGCCCTAGGAGGGGTAGAAGCGCTGCAGCAGCTCCTTCTTGTTGACTTTGCCCATCTGGTTGCGCGGGATCTCCTCCACCACGATCAGCTCCGTCGGGATGCTGTAGGGTGCCATGCTCTCCCTGCAACACAGACGTGTGCTGCATTACAGCCACCCCAAAGCCGCGCTTCCAGCCCCTCCCCAGAGCTCCCAGCAGAGATGCTCAGCTCCTGCGGGGCCGCCGTGCCGGTGACAGCTGCGTGTGACGTCCCCGTGCCCTTTGCAGGGCACAGTGGGGATGCTGCTGTGCCTCCTGTGCTGTGTGTCACCGAGCTGGGGCTGTGCCCGGCGCCGGCAGCGTGCTGGCACTGGTGGCAAGGCGAGGTGCCAGGGCTGCAGGGACATCGCCTGCCGCCCGCCCCGGCCATATGGACGGCCCCGACGTGCGGTGCCGTGCAGGGACCCACGCTGGGCAGGGCCATGTGTCTCCTGCCAGGGAGCCCGAGCAAAGGGCCGAGCCGATGGGAGTGATGCGGAGCATGAAGGGGGGAGGCAGGGCGAGGGGAGTGGTGCCCGCAGCCGGAGCAGCGCTGGAGAGGGGTGTGGGGCTGTCACAACATCCTTCACGCAAAAGCCGCTTGGATGCCGGGAAGGATGTTGGTTGGGGACTGGGCTCTGCTGGAGGCCCCTTGCCATGGAGCTCAGGGCTGAGCGGGCCCCATGGCACTGTGCAGATCTCCCCCTGCTCACCACCACCCTGTGCTGGGGACAGGGGGGTACCGGGTGGGGAACCCCACGGTGGCACACACTGAGCCCGGGCAGGAAGGAGAATCTCTGCCTGCAAGAAGACATCAGCACCACGGCACAAAGGCAGCTGGAGGGCTGCAGGAGCCCCGCAGCACCGGCAGCCATAGGGGGACCCCAGCCCCTCTGCCCCAGCGTAGGTTGGGGCTCTTTGCTCCCCCCTCTCCCCACCATGCTGCTGTTCTGCCAGCCAGCACCGTCCCTGTGCCTGATGCACCGTGTCCCCCAGCCGCGATTTTTGCAGATCCAGGGGAAATCTTTCCCTGGCTGCCACACAGCCCCCGGTGAAACAGAGCTGCTGCTGCACACCAAGCAGCATCCGCCTCCCGAAAACACCCGCAGCGCTCACCTGGCCCACTCCTTCAGGTCCTTCACCGACAGCATCTCGCCCCTCCGCAGCTGCACCACGGCGCTGACCCGCTGCCCCCACACCATGTCGGGGGGCCCGATGACAGCCACGTCTGCGGGGAGAGGAGGGGGCTCAGCATCCCCACCTGCCAGCAAGGAGGGCGGCACGGGGTGCTGGGACAGGGCAGCACCAGGGAGCTCTGCTGATGCAGCTCCCAAGGAGAGGGCACTGCACCCACCCCCGTGTGGGGTCATCCACAAGGTCAGCCTAGATTTAATTACAGACTCATTTCCACGGGCAGACAGAGCTGCTGGCTGCACCCAGCTGCAGCACGGCCCCAGGACCCCAATGTCCCCGTGCACCTGTGATGTGTGGGTGCGCGAGCAGCTGCCGCTCCACCTCCAGCGCGCTGATCTTGAAGCCGCCGTTCTTGATGATGTCCACCGAGGTGCGGCCCTTGATCCAGTACACGCCGTCCTGGTAGGATGCTGTGTCCCCTGGGAAAGAAACGCGGGGTCCCTGAGTGCTGCTGCCCTCCCGCAGCCCAGTGATGCACCGTGTGCAGCACGGTGATGGGCAGTGGGCGCTCAGCATCTCCGAGGGACCCCAAGGATCCCAGGGATGGGCCAGCCTTCCCCTGGGGATGCGGGCACTGGGCCACCAGTGATGAACATTAAGGTGGGGGGCAATGTCAAGAGGATGGGAGTGCCCCCAGCAAGGCTCTGTCGCTCCCTGGGGCACGGGGGTGAGCTGGCCATTGGCTGCTGGGAGATGGAGGAGATGGAGGAGATGGAGGAGATGAAGGAGATGGAGGAGAGGTCGTGTGGGCACAACCTGGCTAAGTGCTCAACCAGCTGTTGTGCTTTAAGAGCTGCTTAAGGTGATGACTCACATCCTGCCAACAGCCTCGGCCAACCGGTGGGCGACAAGGGGGGGTCGGGACATGGCGTTTCAGAGCCTCCGCGGTGGCACCAGGAGCCCTCAGCTCTGCCCCAGCCTCGCCCCAATGGCTGCTGTGACCAAGTGCCTCCTGCGAGCCCCAGTGCTGCCAGGCTCCTGGCACTGCTCCCAGCCAGGGACCCCAGCGGGACGGCAGGGCACAGCGGCCCCATGGTGGCACGGCCGGGCTGGCAGCACCGCCTGCTCCAGCAGCGGGCTCGGCGCCGTGCCAGCGGGCTCAGCTGGGCAGCAGCTGCCTCCAGGCTGGGGGATGCGGAGCTCTGTGGCCCCGCGTGTCCCAGCACAGCCGCGGGCAGGGGATGCTGGCAGCTGCCCCTGGAGATGTGCCCGCATGTGGGATGCAGAACGGGCTCTTTGGATGCAGAACGGGCTCTTTGGAGCCGTGTGCCATACAGCAAGGGGAGGAGGTGATGGGTGACAGCTCTGGATAGAGCATGGATGGGGGGGTTGGATGGAGAGGAGCCCCCTCCTTGCTGCTCCCCTGCAGCCACAGCCACTGCTGTACATCAGTGCCCTCCAGCACCCGCAGCACGCCCAGCACCACGCTCAGCTTTATTACTGGCGAGCTGGACGAGCTCTGCAACCCTCTCTGTTCCTTTCCATCCCCTCTCCTGCACACCATGGTTCCGCTGTCACTCCCTGTGCTGACAGCACTCTGGGGCCCCCAGAACAGCCCCATTACCCTCTGCCCCGTGCCATCTGCCACCAGCCCGGCGCATCCCACAACAAAGCGCTTCGTGGCTCCCAGGCCAGCGGGGATTTCCCGTGCCACCACGGCTGCTGTCTGCAAAGCCTGACGACTGCCCCACGTGCTGCCTTTGGGGGATGCACAGAGCATCCTTTCCAACGCTGACACCGCTCCGGGGCGCACCTGCCCGCAGCCCTGCTGCCAGCACTCCATCCCCACGGCTCCCCGGGCGTTTTCCGCTCCATTACGCAGGCTGCCACCTTCACAGGGCTGCACGTTGCTGTTTCCCACCCAGCAGCACTCGGTTAGTGCAGGCACCCTGCTCCCAGGCTGGCAGGAGACACCGGAGGGGACAGGTGGTGTTTTGGAGTGCCATGCAATGCCACCTCCCTGCTGCCCCGTGGTCCCAGCGCAGGGACATGAGGGCACATGGACGTGGTTTGTGACACCCTGAGCTCAGAGCTGTGTGACCCCGCTCCTGCACCATCATCTCCAGCTGAGGGACACTGCTGTCCCCTGGCCACCTCTCCCCGTGCAGGACCTGCAGGGAGCACACAGGCACTGCTTCCTTCCTTCCAGCCACCAGCGGGGGAAGGAGACATGGGGCACTGACAGACTGCAGCCTGCGACCCCCTGCCCCGTGCTGCTTGCACCCGGACAGCCCCCGCCGCGCTCCTGCCACGAACAAAGCAGACAGCAGCAGCCTCTGGCACGCGGCGCAGCACCGGGGCGCAGCTGATGCTGCCGAGGCCGTGGGATTATTGTTTCCCTGACAGCAGCCGTCACTGCTACCTTTGGATTTGTTTCAAGATGCTCAGTGGGCATCTGTTCAGCGAAATGCTCCGGGCTCTGCCGAGCTGCATACTGAAGAGGCTGCTGCTGGGGGCAGGGTGCCCTGGCAGGGTGGCTGGGACATGCTGAGGGGAACAGGATGGGGCCGAGCATCCCCAGGACGGGGCCAGGCATCACTGCCCACATGGCACATGGCATGAAGCCAGATGTGTGCATCCCCATCCTCCCATGGGCTCCCTGGGTACCACCGTGCTCCGGGCATGGCTCAGCCCAGGGATGCACTGCAGCACCGGGCGCTGGGAAAAGGCATAAGAGTTTCCACACATCACCTTTGTCTTAAAAATGAGGGTTATGGGCAAAAGCACTTCTGCCTTGGCAATGGCTGCTGTGCCCAGGGGAACGCTTAGCAGTGGGCAAGCTGCAATGGAAACCCTATTTCCAAACTCAAACCCCAGAGACCTCAGCAATGAGCAATGAGTTTCTTCATTTTTGTTGCAAAAGTTGCAGAAGTTGCAAAATGATCATTGCAAAGCCCATTCTGGGACAGATGTCACCAGGATGCCTCGAAGGACGTGACTGGATTAATCAAGGGTGCATAAGAAATATTTAATCCTGTCATCATTAGTTGTCCAGTGCCAAGCACTCTCAGGTCAGACTGAGCGAAGTGAGAATCTCTCTCGTTTGCCTGGGACTGGGCTGAATATTTAACTTCAGACTGCGTGCACTGGTGGTGGGTGCCCCATCCCTGGAGGTGCCCCAGGCCAGGCTGGACGGGCCCTGGGCAGCCTGAGCTGGGGGGCACCCAGCCCACAGCAGGGGTAGGGCTGGAGGGCTTTGGGTCCCTTCCAACCCAACCATTCTATGGTTCTATGAGCTTTAAGGACCCTTCCAATCCAAGCCATTCTGTGGTTCCATTAGCTTTAAGGACCCTTCCAATCCAAGCCATTCTGTGGTTCCATGAGCTTTAAGGACCCTTCCAACCCAAGCCATTCTATGGCAGTGACGCTCCTGCAGCCTCTGGTCCCTCCATCCCTGCTGGCACAAGCTACCTGCACAGCTCCAGCCCCAGAAGCAATGCTCAAAGCAAGTCTCTTCCCGCTGCCTCCAGCCTCCCCTGCCTGAGAGAAGCCGTGGGAGGAGATGGAGGCAGACAAACAATCAGAAGGTGAGCGCTGAAGGACATCTCCAGGAATTAGATAATCTGTCCCCTCCGCAGCAAAGGGACAGGGGCTGCGCGACACGCGCGTGCTGCGGACATAAACCTTTCCCTCCCCACCACACAATGAAAACTGCATCAATAGATCCCCCATCTGCTCACATACATCACACACTTCACTCCAGTTTATTAGCTGGAATAAATCATAAATATTTCATTATACATCAACGACGCTCGACTCCGGGAAGGCGCAATCCATCACCTCGACACTCCTCGCGACCTGCCGCCACGCAATAAGCTTTCCAGTCTATTAAACAAGATTGATACAGTGTGCTAGGATGGACTGGGGGAATTTATGGAGCGCCAGGAGAGGGAAGGACTGAACGCATGGTGCTGCGTGGACACACTGGAGCTGCTCCTGTTACATGCTTGGACCCAGCCAAGGGTGGGGTGCCAGCATCCTGCAGCTCTGTGTAGCTCCTGCCTCCTTCTAAGGACACCCCTTCTTCTGCCTGCGTGGAAGTGAAGATGTTCTCCAGCTCAGCCAAGCCCCATCCCCTGCACTGCACTGCTAGGATGGGTTGGAGGTGGCTTCCTGGGGGGGACTGATGCGGCCGCGCAGTGGTGATGGACGCAGAGGTATCTACTTAATGAAATGCTAAATGAGAGGCTGAGGAGCAGAAGCAACTTTAGGTTGATGGATTGTGTGGGAATGAGCAATGTGTGTCACTGCTGACAGCCATCTCGGCTACAAACAGGCTGCTCCAGAGGTTACCAGAACAAATTGTAGATAATTAACAGCAATTAGTGCTTCTGAAACGCAGGATTTTGGCTTGGTGGCAGAGGCCTGTTGTGCAGCAGCATACATCCTGCCTCACAGTCATCTGTCCTGGGAGCAGAGGGCTCTCTGCTCACCTCTTCCAACCCAGCACTCAGCAGGCACAGAGCCCCGCAGCATCCTCCCCTTCCAAGCACGCAGGGCAAGACGAGAGAAACTCCCAAACCATCGAGAACCACAGCTCTACAGCCCCGAAGAACAGGAGGATCAACACAGAGGACCCCAGAAGGCACATGACAGGAGGCAGCATCATTAATAAAGCATCAAAGCTGCTGGGGGGGGGGACAGAGCAAGAGAGGGAGAGTTTGGGACTTCTTTAAAAAACGCATGCACATTGATAACGCAGCAATTATTCAGGAGGAAGCCATCTCCCTCTCCAGCACCTCCTGTTTGCTTGGGTGCTGCCACAAGTGCCAAAACGCCCTCACACATGGAGATGGGGCAGACTGCTCCCACCCCCCCTCCCCAGCAGTACTGGGGAGCTGGGGGGGCTGCCATGCTTTGCAGGGCACCGTGCACCGAGGCACAGCAGGATTGTGACGCTGCTGCAGCTCCGTACCTGCACGGAATCCAGAGGTAATTTAATGGCTCACAAGAAAGGAAATAAATCTATTAGAGCAGAATCGCTGTTTGTTTACGCATCTTGCCACGAACATCACCACGAGCAGCAGCAGCAGCAGGTGTATGTGCAAGCACCATTTATTTACATAATAAAATTGCCAAGTAGATTTGTAGCTCAGGGGCATCCTCGCCTCTCCGTGCGTGTGCCCAACTCCCATTAGCACTAATGGCAGCTGCCGTGCGCTCAGTGAGCAGAGAGCAGACCCTGCAACCGCCCCCACGGCTCCTGCCAGGAGCTGGAAGGCTTCAGCCACCCCAGTGCATGGGTCCCTGTCCCCTGAGTGCTGGGTGGTGAGCACTGCCCTGTGCCTGGGAGCTGCTTCGCGCTCCTCCCCACCTGTGAGAGCTGTTGGGCTGCTGCTGAGCTGCCTGCACCTGGCAGGGAAGGGGTTAAGCAACCGATTCCCCACTCTCAAACTTCTGCAGAGATCCCTGGAGCATCCAGCGCTGGGGAAAAAGAAAACAGAAATAATAACAATAAAAAAAAAAAAAAACAGGCTGGAATGAATTCCTGTCATGCTCTGCAAGGGGAAGTTTGTTTGTATTCCACACACAGCCGCGCTGAGCCGGCTGTCAGAGCCACGCTGGGAGAAAGGGCAAAGCCCTGCCGAGATGAAAGAGCGTGAAGCGCTGCTACAGCCTCCCCTGGCATTTACACCTGGAAAAAAAAATCACTCAAGGGCATCTCACAAAGAGCTGTGCTAATAAGGGCTGCACGGGAGGCACCGGCAGCATCACGGTGCCTGGGGGGCGAGAGCTGCAGATAAGGCACATCTGATGGGCAGGCAGTAATCCCCAGCCCTGCTCCCACGGGCTGCTCCAGGCAGGGGACAGGGCAAGGGGACCTGCTGCTGGCCAGGGGGGTGCAGCTACCTGTGTCTTGGCTGATAAATCTGTGATACCTTCACCTCTCAGCTGCATCTTTAAAGGCTTCTTGAGCTCACTGCATCTCTCTGGCAGCAGGGCGAGCAGCCAGGATGATGCTGCTGACCCCAGCTCTACCCCTGCTCGCACATCCTAGCTCCTTTACAACCCTGCATCTGTGGCGTCACTCAGCACCGTGCCTTCATGCCGGATTCACCCCCAGGGTGCATCTCTGGTCGCTCTGGTTTTAAAGGTGTTGCAAAGAGAAAAATGCACAGGAAAGATGTTGGTCAATTTTTGTCCAATTTGCATGCTGTGCAAATTGCGATGAGCGCAGCTGTGGGACAGCAGGGATGAAGTTGTGGCGGACACAGCAGGTGGACTCTTGGTTGTATACCAAAGTCTGGAGCCTTGGGTTCTGCACTTACAAACTCAAGGCTGGCAATGTTGTTGGCAGCTCTCTAAAACCCACAGATGAACAGACCCAGCAGCTCCATCTGCAGACACCCTAACAGAGCTTGGAAGGCATCACTCACTGCATCTCCTCCCAATTCAGCCTCCACTCCCCTTGCTGCAAGATGGGCATCCCAAATGGCCAGGGAACACACAGCCCATCTCCACACTGTTGTTTCAGGGCCTCGGGGATTGCTGCATATGGTCCCTGCTCCATCCTTGGCTCCAGAGCTCCTCACAGGACATATGCCAGCAGACAACAGCCTGGGCACCAGCTTTCAGCAAGGGGAGGGCAGTGCTGAATGGATGAACAGAACAATGGACCTCGGCAGGGCTGGGGTGCCTGCTGGATCCCAGCTGGATCCCAGCTGCCCTTGGCAAGGCCCCAACACACTGATGGCCATCGCTGAGATACCCCAGATGGACGGTCCCAGTTTGGGGCAGCAGGACACTGGTGGTGTTTGGATCTTGCTCACACTGTCCAGCCACGTTCCTTGGTCCCTACAGACCTCGCTGCCCATTTTCTCAAGCTATTACAGAATCATTAGCGTCGGAGAAGACCTCTAAGATCACCACGTCCAACCCAACCTATGCCCTCGGAGCCATGTCCCCAAGTGCCACATCCCCATGGTTCTGGAACACCTCCAGGGACAGTGACCCCACCGTCTCCCTGAAGAGCCTGTTTCAATATTGACCACTCATTCAGAGAAGAAATCTTCCCTAAAATCCAATCCGAACCGCCATCACCCCAAGACTGGCTGCTCTAAGGGCAATACCTTTCTATCACAGAAAGCAGCAGATAAAACAGCCAAACCTTTGAACACTTCTGCAAGCCAGACAGCCAAGACTTTGTAGGTTGGCTCATCATTAGCAGGAACTCATGGGTGACTGATATGACACAAGCAGGCTGGGCGGGGGGACCCCCCCGCTGCTTACAGCCAGAATTACCGCAGATGGGTTTGCCCAGAGGAAAAGCCAGAAAAGAAAAGGGGTAAGTAAAAACGAAAAATGGGTTTTTTTCCACATTAGCATTTAAATATTTATAGAAATCCCTGCAGACAACAAGATGAAAAAGAAAACTCAAAGAGTAATAAATAAGTAAATGCTGCAAGGTGTGGCGGCCCAGCTGAACGCGGCGGCTTTGAAGAGCGCGGTAACCATGCGTGCACGGCTAAAAATAATAACTGCAATAATAAAAAGATTCAGCTCGACCCCTCTGCTTTGGCTTCCACCCTCTGCACAACAGCTGAGGGATGGATGACAGCTGAGCCGAGGAAGCACGGCCTCCTCCTCCTCCGTGCAGCAACCTGGAGACAAACTATTAAACACAGCGGAGATAACGAAGGGAGGATGTTGACTGAGGGGCAGCGGTGGGACACGCAGCAGGATATCTGCCTTAAACTGTTTGCTTAAACATACAGAAGCCTGCACTTCTGCTTACAGCACGGTACCATTAGTCATAAGTAAATAAGTTCTCAGTGGTGTTGAGTGAAGCCCATGGGGACGGCACTCGCACCCGGGGATGCTCCGTCCCAGCAGCGGAGCAGCGCGTGCTGGAGCCTCTCCCTGACAGTGATGCTCAGCCCTTCTCCAAGCCCTGCTGCCAGCCTGGGCTCAAGCACCAACAAAAGAGAGCTGAGGACAAAACAAGGCAGATAGATGGGCAATGGGTGGAAGAAAGCTCTGCTTTCAGCAAGTTTTTGTGAGCTGGAGTGCTGTCTGGGTGCTGGGTGATCCCTCCACCACCAGCCTCTGTCCTGCCCCTGACCTTCCCACCCTGATGCTCTCTGCTGGAGTGCCGTAAATCCACCTGTAGACAACTCTGCAGCTTCCATCCTTCCTGCTCAGTGCTTCCCAAACCACTGTGCTCAGGGCTCTCCCAGTGACAGTGAAGACAAAACACAGACACATCCTCCCTGTGCCCAGCGCCTGAACCATGAGCTCAGGTCTGGTGAAAACCCGACCATCCCCCAGATGCCAGGAGTTCTGGCACTGCCTGTGGTGGGACCTTTCCCTCTGGGTTTTTTTATGTGCACAGCAGGATCCATGCTAGTTATGCAGTGTTTTGGAGATGGGGGTACCTGCTGTTCCCATGCCCTTCAGCCGGGGTGCAATTGCTCTGCAACTCTGAAAATGGGACTCTGTGCACTGGAGGTTCTCGAAAAAGTAAATGGTTGGCATCCAAGATGCAACCAGAGCAGAGCTTTGTGGAAGAGTAAACAAATTCTGTGCCAAAAGCTGCTCTCATTGACAGCTACAGAAATCCAAAGTCACTCCTCGAAATGCTGGAAACACTGGACTGCAAGGAAATACAGGGCTTGATGTCACTGTGCTCTAATAACCATCAGACCTCCAGCCATCAGGTAAACCCACCAACACTGTCTCCATATCGCTAAAGAATAAACACCTTTAAGGTTTTACTTATAGAAACACCTCTGAAACGTGGGCTGGAAGGAGTCTGAGCCCACCTCCCTGCTGGCCTGGCTCCACCACACAGCACAAGGGTATCCTATAGGCTCCTGTAGCCTCTTCCCCCTCCCATGAAGACCCAATGGGAAGGTCCAGGAAAAGCTCCCAGTGCTTTTCAGCTCAAATCTTTGATCACAAAGATTTGCCTGGCCCACGAGCTGGGAGAGGAGCTCCTTCAGCCCAGCCACCACCTCACCTGATGGCTCACTGACTGGCAAGTCACAGCGTCTGCACCGCACTAGAATGAAGGAATCATTTTTTAAAAACTAGAATTTGCATCAACTGAATTTATGACTTGGAGAGATGCTGCAAACAAACAGAAAACCTGCAGTTTAGGATGCTAATCAGATGCATTTCTATTTATAATCTGCCTTGATCAGGAGAAAGTATTTTCTGTTTCAGGTGTCAGTGCTGCTCCCACAAACGTAAGCAATTCCCTCGGCAGGGAAACACCTGCCTGCCTCTGGAGATGGGCGAGGGCCAGGCAGGATGCCTGTGCTGGAGCTGCCTGGCTTGGGAAGCTGCCCCTCTGAAGCTGCAGAATGCCAAGGAGGGATGAAGGCACAACAGATCCGCTCTGTTCTTCAGCCTTCACAGCATGGACGTGGTCTTCTGGGCCATAGGAAGTTGGGTTAGGGGGGAGTCTGGGAGTACTGTGACCTGCATAAAGGCACCTAGCAAAAATTCATCAACCAGGCAGGACGTTGCAAAGAGACTAACAGCTACCAACGTGGTTTTTTAAATGCAACTTAAAGAAAGAAACTTAAAAGATGAGTCATCATTGTGAAACACACATCCAACAAGTTAAATAACTCTTACTTCCTTAACAACTTGTTAATCAGAGCGCATTGATTCTTGAATCAGATCCTACCACCACCGAGCTTTCTGTCTTCTCCCTCCTGATGCATGCATTAAGAGAGTTTTGTTCTGACAGATACAATATAGCAATCAATAAAATCTTATTCTATGGAGCTCAGATACATGGATTTGTTGCAGGATTTATGCACTGCTCCCAAGCCCGGCGCTATTTCATGTCTCAGCCTTAGCCTGTAATTGAAAATAAATCTCTCTGAAAACACCAGATTCTAATTTTCTGGAAGTATGGGCAAATGTGGCTGGGAGCTGGGCTGCCCTTGGGGAGAGGCTGCTCTCTGACCTATCATCCCCACTGTGCTCCCCACTGGACTGCAGGAAAACACCCAGAAAAATGAGGAGCACCCAGCACCACGCAGCTCCTGCAAACCCACCCACTGTCCCCGTGCCTGTGAGCACAGAGCAGCTCGCTGCCCGATGGGCATCACCCCTGGGCAGGGATGGCACAGCCTGGCAGTGCCAGAGCCTGAGCGATGGGATGGATGGAGAGGGGAGCGGGATGCCCGCGGGGCTGCTGGCTGCTGCCTTCCCCGGGCTCCTGGAGTGCATCGGGTGATGGCTCAGTGGGATGCAGCTTTGCTTGGAAATTCCCTCTCCTTGCAAGGTGCAGGACAGCAGGGCAGGGACCGCTGTGCAGGATGCAGGTGGCTGCAGCACTGCCCTGGGGGCTCGGTGCTGCTCAGAGGTCTGGCAGCAGGTGGGCACCCAGCACTGGAAACGGCTGCAGGGGACTTTGATCTAAGCAGCTCTGTCAACAGCATTAATACCATAAAAATAATCAAATTCACTCAAATGGAAATGGAGAGAGAGGCAGACAGTGGTGCAAATCCGAGAGAATAAAGAGGAAAGGAGTAACAGTAAATCACCTCTGCAACACCTCTCATCACAGCTGGGATCTTGAATTCATCAAAAGGTCACCGCAGCACCACGCTGCTTTGCTTCCTGCGCCACGCACACACATCTGCTCCCTCCCACTGCAGGCACTGAGTGGGACATGCACAGAGGGATGTCTGCACGGGCATCCTGCACACACGGTGCTTGCTCTGCTGCTCAGGGGAGCACACAGCTCTGCAGTTGTTGCACAGAGCTCTGCATCGCCCCAGAGCTCCCCGGGAGCTGCTGGGATGGTGCTGGTCAGAGCCTACAGCAGTGACGTCCCTCCTGCCACAGGGGGAATGGCCATGCCCAGCGCTCACCATGATGCTGCTTTCTTTGGTGAGACAGTTCCATCGGGGGAAAGGGATTTTCATAAAGCAGCTGTCAGTCAGAAAGGAAAATGAGTGCTGCCATGGAGGTGTTCACTCTGCTGTTGTTTTTTCCTCTGGTTTCTGTACTTTCTGAATAAACACACAGTAGCGTGATTTACAGGAACTGCAAGCAGGAAGGGAGAACTGGCCTGAGGAAGGGACTGGGAAATGAGTGATCTGCAGCCAGAGAAGGCCTGAAAATCAAAGATTCCTTTGTGAGCCTTAAATTGCAGTAAGCAACCTGGAAAACGCTCTGGGCTCCAGGGTCCCAGCCTAACCCAAATCACAGAACCAGGGGAGGAAATGAGATCCACCCTTCCCTCTGTGTGTGCAGAATGAGCGCAGACACCCAAGTGGAGGCCCACGCTGCTTACATCCTCCTCTGGGAGCAGGGAAACACAAGATCAAATGCTGCAGAGGACTGCAGGAACACACTGCCCTATGGCTGTGCCCACACCGTGCAGTGCCCTCCCAGCAGCAGATCCACTGAGAAGTGCAGCACGAGCAGCGCTTGCGGTTCCCTTGCAGCCATCACTCTCCATGTGCTGACCCGCTGCTTTTTGGGACTGCCGTTAGCAATCAGCAGAGTGCTGAATTGCAGCTGCCGAGCTCCCAGCGCTGCGTCCCCGCTCGCTCCCTCCAAATCTCGAGGCTGAGCCACACCTCTACATCCCGGAGAAGCACAGGGGACACAGCATTGCCTGCCACTGCCCTGCCAGCTGCCATGGGCATGCCCCTGTCACTTGGTGGTGACCCACACTGCGGCCACTGCCCCTTTGGCAGCGAGAGGAACACATGCATCACCTTGGTTTCCAGCAGCCTCACCTTGCTCAGCCCGCAGAGAGCCCTGGCAGCGGCCAGGCGTTGCCTCCAGTTCGCTGTCCCCTCCCAGGCTCACCAGCTCTGCTCACCCTGAGGAATTCCCCTCTATGTCCCAGCACGTGGCACAGCTCCTGCAGTTCTGTTAACCACACAATCATGAAGGTTGGAGAAGACCTCTCAGATCCCCAAGCCCAACCCCAGCCCATCCCACCACGCCACTGAGCCATGTCCCCAAGTGCCACATCCCCATGGTTCTGGAACACCTCCAGGGATGGTGACTTCACCACTTCCCTGGGCAGCCGTGCCAGTGCCTGAGTGCTCTGTGGAGAAGAAATGGTTCCTAATACCCAACCCATTCGGAGTGGGGGAATGGGGTGGGGAGGAGGGTGAGGAGCTGCCATCCTCCAGTGCTGCTGCTGGCACCCTCCAGCCCGTCCCCAGCCGCAGGCGCTGCCACCACTCCCTCCTGCCTCCCCGCTCAGCAAGCGAAAGGGTTAAGTTTAATTTATACTGATTTCTATTTAATATCATTCTCTCCCCGTAGGAGCCGGCAGCTGTGAGCTGATTGTACTCTCTCATTATGCAGTCTGTATCACTAATGGCCTGTGACAAAGGCATGCCATCTTCCAGGCCTTACCCCCGAGAGCCAATTAAACACACATACTCCCTTCCTGTTTGCAGCGCATTACAATGAAATTAAACTGAATTTCAAAATCATTTTCTCCTAAAGACATCTCTTTGCAATAATTAATGCATGCTATTCCTTTGCATCTGAAATATTCATCAGGAGCGTCGACGACAAAAATGTTTGAAGCTGATTGCCCACACCCAGCGCTGCTGCAGGAGCTCGGGCGCGGGATGGGACCCACGGTGACATGGGATGGGCACAGCAGTGATGCATCACTGCTCCTTCACAGTGTGCCAATAAATAAAGATGGCAAAGAGGGCATCAGAAAGCCAGTTCCATGCCCCTGCCTCAATGGCATTGCTGTGAAAGGTGGGAATGGGAAAGTCAGAGCTGCTTCTGCGTTGGGGTTGGGTGGCAATCAGTATCCCGCCCCTGTGCACTTGTAGGGTCAATGGGTGGCTGGGCTCCCAAGACACCCGTGCTGCATGTGTGCCCCCCAAACAGCACAAGGCCAGGAAAGATGTTGGTCTACCTGACCTTGAAAGGGCTCTTCCAACGCTGACAACTCTCTGATTCTAGGAAGGAGGGCAGCCAGAGATAGGAACGTTGTGGGGCCGGAGCCTGCAGAGCCATCTCTGGGCACTCACGTGGACCCGGGGCTGCTTCATAATTTAATCCAAGTGACAGAGCCATCCTGGGGACAGCCACCTCTGAGCAGGAGCCTGAGCCCTGGTGCTGCACATGCAGAGTGGGAGGCATGACTCCAAGGCCATGACTTACTCATGGGCTGTCGCATCTATTTCGCTTGGGAAAAGCCTTCAGCACAGCGTCCTCTTGGATCTGTTACCCCACATTCTGAGCTCGATCGGCCCTACGAGCTCCCTCCCATCCCTGGTGCCCACATTGCTCTGGGTGGGGGCCGACACCCCCGCGATCGCTGTAGCAGAGCTTCACCATTCCTGTTTGCAATCATCTGATAATATCTGCTGAGGTGCACAACAGACCCACCTGCACTACGTGCCATTATTCTCAGAGCATCACCTCCTGGTGCAATGTGATTTGAAAGAATCCAACACCAGAGGTGCTCCCATCCCTGCAAACGTGAAAATGTTTCCAAAACATTTCTTGCTCATAGTCAAAAGGGAAAGGCAAATCCCGAGGAAACCCAGAAAAGGAAATGTTTCATTTGAATTTCATAAACACAGCACATAAAAATAAAGTAAGCCTTGGATTCAGTACAGAAGGTCTCTGCATTTGGAAGACGCAGACTTTCCATTGAAAAAAACATCAGAACGTGCCATCCTGGCAGTTCCAAACCTTCCTTCCCGACCTGCTCCTGCACCAGGGACACTCCCCGGGACCCCTCCCCGGAAAGCTCAGCTTTCCAGGCACGAGGATCCTGTGACTGAAGAAGGGAAACTCCACGAAAAATTCCAAAGCAGCCCCATGGCCAAGCCCCATGGCTGCAGACATACAGCTGCCCTTACAGGTACAGACCTGCGTTTGACACCCAGCAGTGGGTGAGAGCAGAGCTGCCCCTGGGACGGGGACGAAGCCATATCCCAAAGGCATACCCCAAACCCAAGCAGCGTGTGGCAGCCCCAGGGGCAGCAGCAGGAGGAGGCAGCTGAGGTTAGGATTAGGGTTAGGGAGCAGCAGGAGGCAGCCGAGCTGCTGCCCTCCCCGGGACGCGGCGCGGTACCTGTTCGGAACCAGCCGTCAGGTGTGAAAGCCTCTCTCGTCTCCCTGGGTCTGTTCCAGTACTCGCGGAACACCGAGGGCCCCCTGACCAGCAGCTCCCCTTCCTGGCCTTCCAGACCCGGCGTCACCTGGAGCAAAGAAAGAATGAATGCGGGGCAGCCCAATGCCTGCAGCCTTCCCTACAGCTCCCCGCTGCCACCGCAGCACCCGGCAGCCTCCGCTGGGCGCAGGTCCTCCCCCAGGACACCCGTTGGGAACCCCATCCCCACATCTCCCCCATCCCTGTGTGCTGCCGGAGCCAAGCACGGCCATGCTGGAAGGGCATCAGCAGCACGCAGTGTGTGGGGCTGGGAACATGGTCCGGGCACCCTGCTCAGTGTGCGCATGCACACAGGAGCCCCTCTGACAGCTCTTTGGAGAGAATGCCCCTTCCTGCAGCACAGGCTCCCAGGGGATGCACGAGAGCAGCCCTTGGAGGAGTGACCCCAGCCCCAGGGGTGCACCCAGCACCCAGGGAGAGCCCAAAGCAAAGCCAAACCCTTGGGAGCTGCTCTGCCAGCTGGTGGGCTTGGCTTTCCCAGCTCTCACACAAACACAGAACGGGTTGCTACAAGTTAGGGACGAGGCACGCTCCTGTGACCGTGACATACTGCTGCCTGCTGTGTTGACAGAGAGAAAGCCTCACTTTCCCAAGCTGTCAATCTAACACTATTTTTTTTTTCCGAGGAGGTGGCAGGAAACACCATCTGATTTGTTCTCGAGGCCGCGTGGCTCCTTTCGGGCTCACTGCGGGTTGCAGCGACAGCCCGGTACCCTGCCAAGCTGCACGGGAGGGCTCTCCATGGCAACAAAAGGCATGTCCTGCTGTTATGGGAACTGGAGAGCTGCGGGAAGGTGACCAACCCACCTGGCACGGCATGGTGACCCATGTCTCCTGCACACACATCGCTCTGCAATCAGCAATGCAGGCAGCCTGTGAGATGAGGCACTGCTCGTGCTCCTTACTGCCAATGAGGGGAGCTCAGCTGCACATCAGCAAGGTGAGGGGGGTGCTGCACCAGGAGCTCAGCTGCACACCAGCATAGGGCTCTATCTTTGCACTTTTCTCTGCTGGCCTGGCTGTGGCATCACAGACCGAGCCATGTCCCCAAACAATTCAGTGGATTCCAGTTTCCCCCGGCAGGCAGCACAGCCCCCAGTCCCCACTGCCCCAAGGGTGATCCCAGCCCAGCACCTTCTGGCAGCCCCAGCTGGGGACAGCAGCCCACCTGAATTCTTCATCGCTTGTGTGAGCTCCAATGCCAATCCCTGGAGCTGTCAGGCTGCCCCTGACTCCCCACGAAGGGCTGGGAAGGGGGGCAGAGGTGAGTGCCCATGAGGATGCTGCAGCTGCCTCACATTCCTCCACACTCTGCCAATCTGATGTCTCCTGCCTGCTGGTGCTCAACGTGGCCACGCTGAGTGCCCTGGTGCCAGCTCAGGGAGGGCACTGGAGCGGAGCTGCCCAGGGACCCATCCTGCCCCATGTTCACCTGCAAATCAGACCTTGAACGCGCTCCAAGTTTCCCGTCATATCAACTCAAATTTTGGCACGGGCTCAACCCACATCTTATCTAGAGCAGAGCTCCTTGGCAGCAGGCACCTCCCTGTTGTGTAATTTAATGATGTTATGGCTGGCTTGCAAACAGTAAAACAGAAAGGCCGTGACGTTATCTTAATAGGATTTTGCTCGCTGAACTCCGAATGTCACCGGCACCGCTCCCCAGCGCAGCAGAGGGGACACAACCCAGCCCAGCAGCTTGAGAACAGCAGGAATTAAAACTCAGGGTTCGAGGCACCTATCTGCTGCAGCCCCGTGCAGCTGCTCCCGGCTGGAAGCACGGACCCTGAGCCAGCTCGCTGGTGATGCAGGGAAGCAGAGCTCCCGTGGCTGCAGCGTGGCTAGCTGCTTTGTTTCCTTCCTCCATCAAATCTCAGAGGTACCCTCTGTTGATGCACTGGAAGCGTGCTGCAAGCAGCTGCTGAAAGCATCGCATTGCTAATTGCAGGGAGAGCCAGTTCTCCAAGTGCACATTTTAATGCACGTTTCAACTGCTTTAATGCATTGGAGCAAACCTAACACAGAGCTCGGTGTGCCCCGTCGGGCTGCTGTGATAGCATTCTGCTGCAAAACAATTTGGTAATTCAGATAACACGATGTTTTCCACGCATGAAAATAAAAGGTTGTAATAAACTCTTTGAAGGAATAGACCCGGGTGATGAGAAAATGAATTTTCTCACCGCTTCCATTTTGCCTCTCCACTAGCGGGAAGCGAGGGCGGTTTGTAACTAGCTGGGAATCCCCCCTTGGCACGCAGCCCTGAGATTTGTTCAAAGTGGCCATTTGTTTTCTTGTGGTCTCTGCTATGCACCATCCCCCCGTCCCCCGGGAGCTGCAGGAGAGGAGTTTATAATGGACTTTAATGGAATTAGCAGCTTTTACAGGAGGAGCTGCCAGCAGCATGGCTCTCGCTGGGCTGCAGGGGAGGCACTGCAAATGCCTGAGCAGAAACACGTGGAGGACAGAGCACAAGTTGAAAGGTTTGTGCAGAGAGGTAATAACCTGCTGTTAGCCCAACAGAGCTGGGAGGAAGACAGGTGAGCTTATAGGAAAAAAAGAGCCCCTCTTCGTGATGGGAACAGCAGTGCGATGCCACCAGGGTCAGCGAGGAACACTTAACTTCTAGCAGCCCCCAGCCTCAAAAATCATAACCTAAACCTCTTTCTGGGTGAGCACTGAAGACTCAGAGGCTGCAGGTGAGAGCATCTTCTCTTAGGAGGGAACCTGACGTGGGATTCTACCACCTCTGAGAAGCAGCAGCACAGCATGGTGTACCTGGAGATGAGCAGAGCTGTCCGGGTGGGAGGGGGGAACTGGGTAGTGCAGGTGCCCTGCAGCTCTGGCACTGTTTTCCCTTCACTCCTCTCTACTTATGCTCCTATCCATGGGGCTGCACCCCACATTTCTTCCACCCCTGCCAGCCACAGCTCCCAGCTCCCTCCCAGGCCTCCTCCTTCCCAACGGGGAAAAGCAAAATCCTTTCCATTTGTGGGGAGGAAAAACTGCTTCTGCAGCACTGCCCCTCTGCCACAGCCACTGCTGTGCCTCTCAGCCTGGCAACGCTTGGCACTCTTCCCCACCTCGTAAATAAGTGATGACTGTAATCAAAATAATTAAGCAACCGAGCCTCTTAAGTGACTAATAGAAGACAATAATTTATACGTGTGAGGTTTATGGAAGTGATGGAGCCCGTTCAGCAGTTCTCAGAGTAGGAACTTTTTCTAAAAAACAAACAAACAAACCAACAATAACAAAAAACCCCACACCAGGGCATGGAAAATGCTACAAGTCCTCTACCCCGCAGGCACACTCAGCCCTGGCTGCTCCCTTTAGGGCCACTTCTGTCCACTCAGCTCTATGTCAGCAGCCTGCAGAGCCATGTTTACCCACAGAACATCACTTTATAAACCCACATTCTATCCGAATTTCCCTTTTCCTGTCACTCATCCCATTCAGCCAAACCAACCACAGCACTGAGCATGGCTGGGGAAGTCGGAGGAGCAGGGATGCCATGCCCATGTCCCACCACACTTCTCCAGAAGCCTGCCTGCCATCAGCTCCCCCCGATGCTCTCCACCCCATCCTTCTCCTCCAAGATTTTGGTGGTCACGAGAGCACTGGGGACACAGCAAAGCCACCAGACAGCACCCAACAGCCCCAGCCTACATGGAGGCTAGGAACAACAATCTGCCCAACGCTGCTTTTTAATCACTGTCTCCCTGGGTCACACCTTAACAGGTGTCCTGGAGGTGTGACGCTTGCTGGTGCCCTACCAAACTCCCAGGCAGTCTGATCTCTCGTGCACATTCATAATTAAAAATTCCCTGCTAAGCTGCACGGTTTTGTAAAAGCATTACCTTTGCTATGAGCTCTGTGTCCTGCAGCGTCCTGCAGAAGGCAATTTAGACACAGAACAATTTTCCTCCTGCTGGAAAGAGGCAGATTTCTGCTCCTCAGGGACACAGTGCAGAGAAAGAAAAAAAAAAAAAAACAGAAAGCCAAAATCCCAAACCCCAAGCCTAGATTGCAATCTACAAGGCTGCATTTCACATCTGTTTTTGTAATGTTAACTTTTATAAAAGGGCTGGGAATAACACAATCAATTTGCTTTTCATTTTGGAAGGTTATCCATTTAAGAGCAAGGCTGCTGCACGGTGGAGCTGGAGCACTGGAGCTTATGTTCACAACACCCAGCCCTCTACGCACAGCAAACGCTGCTCCACTGAAAACAAAAGTGACTGTACATATTTTTAGGCAATACTGATTTTTAAAAGTTACCAGGTTGATTAACTCCAGATGAGAATCAGGGAAAACAACCCAGGTTTGGGAAAGATCAGCCCTCCTGCAGCCGCTCCACGGACCCAAAACTTCTAGATCTATAGTAACACTAATTCTAACTAACTTCTAATTTAAGAAGCTTGACACTATTCCAGAAGTGCCAGCAGCCCTCTGCTGTGCTGCTCCCATCCCTGTTTGCAGGTCCCAGCAGATAACAGATGAGGAGATGTCAGCACATCTCCCCGCTCCCTCGGCTCTGCTCGTTACAGACGGACTCCCGACGCGTGCTGGCTCTGCGCTCGGGGGCAGGCAGGGGACCAGGCAAGGATTCAATTAGCGTCCCACCTTGGGTTCGTTTTTCATAAGCCTCCCTTAAAAGCCGAGGTCAGTGAGGCTGCGATGTGCTCTGACTGCAGACAGCGCTGCCCAGCAGCCTCTAATTGCTTCCTCGTGTCGACGAGCCTGAGGCAGCCGCTGCCTCTTCTCTTTGGCTGAGAGCTCCCTGGGGCAGGCACTGCTCCTTCTTCTCTTGGCTCTGGGCTCCAGACCTCCCCCAGCACGGCCAGTGCTCCTCAGTGAGCATCTTCGAGATGGGCTGCAGCAGCCACAGCCTCTGTGACCCAAAGGAGAAATGTTTCATGGGGTGAGACAGGAGCACAGCTCCTCTGCATGCAGGAGGAACCCTCAGATTGGAAGGGTTTGGCTGTGAGGTTGGAAAAATTGGGCAGAAACGAGCAAGTGCCTGCAGGGGCAGACCTGCCTTCAGGCCATGCTTTGCAGTACCGCAACACCAGCACCCCAGAGGCATGGATACAGAAGGACAGAATGGTTGGGTTGGAAGGGACCTTAAAGATCATCCAGTTCTAACTCCTGCCGTGGGCTGGGTGCCCCCCAGCTCAGGCTGCCCAGGGCCCACCCATGCCCTTGGGCAGCTCCAGGGATGGGGCATCCGCAGCTCTCTGGGCGGCCTGGGCCAGAGAAGGGCTGAAGATCCAAAGCAGCCATGACTGGAACAAAGAGGAATCCATCTCCTCACACTGGGAGAACCAAGCTGCCTGGACTCGGGGACCAAGGACAGATATCCCAAGGCAGGGGAAGTCCAGGTACAAGTCCTTCCTCCCGATAAGGGGGAATGAAAGCATAAAATGACAACAAAGAGATTCATAGATAGCTCGAGGGTGCTGTGACAAAGGTTAGCCCAAAGGAAGCACTCGTGGAAGTGGTTGTTCTTGACAGATGGACTCAATCTGAATGCGCAGGGAAAAGTCAAACAGTCTCCTGGGATCGAAGCTGCTCCTGCGATAAGAAAAGCTTTCAGCTGAGAAACACGGGGACACGATGCTAACGTAATCTCTACCTCCACCTTTACCACCAGGAAAAAGAAAAATAACAGCTATGGCCACAAATAAAAACATCAGACAGAAAGAATAAAGGAGCACAAATACCAACGAGAATGCAGTCACTGACTCTGCTGGCTGAGGAATGGATGCAGCCAGTAAGGAACAGCTGAAATGTTTGTATGGAAATGAAAGCAGCCTGGGCAACAATGTGGAGAAACGTGAACCACTTGGGCAGAACACAAAATGGGACATTGAGGAGATGAGAGGAACAGAAATGATAACTGGAATATATGTAACAACAGAAAGTCCCACACCGAGAGGGCTTTGGAAGCAGTTTTTGGAAGAAGGAAAGGCAGAAGCAAATGAAAACCAGGAAAAAATGCAGTGCATGTTTCCCAAAGGTGGATTGTGCCAGATGACCTGAGGATGATGCTCCAGATAGAAGAAAAGCAGATCTAATCCAGGCTGCCTCCGACAATGTATACCACACACTGTCTGCCCTGGGGGTGGATACTGATGGGAGAGATCAGGGACTGAGGGCAGCAGCTGTGACATGGACGAAGCCCTGGGCAGAGGGGACGAAGCCTGAGCCCCGCGGCAGCTACCAGCCACCCTTCTGCATCCTGCAGCTCAGCTGCATTTCAGCCCAACTCCCAGGTAACAAACCGACCCCGAGGTGCAAGCATCCTGCAAGGCTTCAGCTCCACACAGCACGTCCTGCACCAACAGCAGCAAGGGCTCCAAACTTCCCCTCAGATCAACTGAAATTCTGGAAGTGTAGGAGCACTGAGGGCAAAGGACAAACGGTTCAAGGCTGAGGTCTGGTGGTCCGAATTCTGGCTCTATCCCACAGTGTACTTTTCTCACTCAACCCTTCCCTCTTCCATGACACATTTCCAGGGTCCCAGAGCAGAGGGATCATGCCCTAACACAGCCCACCTGAGCCACGCTCCAGAACGGAGCACTAGAATGCTTGCTGTACTTTCAGAAGTGAAGTGCCTGAAGATTTTGATAGCTCTCACGATGGGACAGGTAATGCTTGGGCTGAGAAGATGCTCACAAAGCAGCCAGTCAGGAAGGTCCCAGAGCTGCACCCTTCCAGAAGTGAGAGGGGCATGAAGAGCTGCGTCCCTGCAGCTGGGGGCTGCCAGCACCTGGGGGAGGGGAGCGGCGAGGGGAGAGCATCCTCTGTGTTCCCAGTAAATGAATCCTTTACAGCCACAGCTCTGCACACACCAGGACATTTCCCTGTGCAGCCACAGTGATGCTGTGCCCAGGGGAAGAGCTGGATCCGTCTCACCAGGGTGAGGTGGTGGAGAGAACAACCTCAGGAGAGGTGTGCATGTGGGACCTGGCCCAGAGCACCCCAGCGGTGACCGAGCTCCCCCGACCTGTTCCAGAAGGTCCCAGGGAAGGGCAGCGAGGTGCAGCTGATCCTGGTGCCCTCTGCCAGCAGCACGGAGGGTGATGGAGGCGGTGGCCCCGCGGCTGCAAGCTGCTGGCAGATGGCAGAGCTGCAGGGGGCATGGGCAGGGGGGTAAGGGGGGGCTGGTGGCTGCGGGGAGGAACGGCCACAGCAGAGCCGGTTCCCGTCCAGGACGACAGCTTGCATATGGATAAACAACGAGATAATTACAACCTTGGAGGGAGGGGCGGGGGGAGGAAAGCCCGTGGCTGCAGCATCCTCCTGCTGGCAGCCCCTGCAGCCCACCCACCCCACACGGCTCCCTCCGCTGCCTCATCACCAGCAAATTGCTGGCCATAAAAGCCCTGGCTGGAGCGCAGCGCTGGATACAGCTGTGCAGCCATTTATCTATTGATAGCCCCCCATTGTCAGGGACGGGGGTTTGGCTTTCGTGAGAGCAAGCAATTTGGAAAAGCAAAAAAAAAAAAAATTCAACAAAACCGACAACCCAAAAACCTACCAACCAACAAACAAACAAATAAAGAAAGAGAGAGACAATACCCAACAGCTCCCAGGGTTTGCAAGCCTCTGCCAGCTGGGAAGCTAAGCGTATGAAATATGCATCGCGCCGAACAAAGCAAACTGAACCGCCCGGCACTGGGAGCTGTAACCCTTTCCTGTGCACGCAGGGAGCCCTCAGCCTGAGCTGGGCTGCCAAAAGGTGAAGGGGAAAAAGAGGAGAAGACACAGCACCTGGGGCAGGGGCGAGGAGGAGCACTGGCGTCTGGCTGCATGCAGGCACCGGGCTCTGGGGTTACACGTTCAATGCGGAGCGGAGTGGTGAGGCTGCTCAGCAGGCAGTTGGGTGGGTGGGAACTGCTTCCTGGGGAGCTGGGATGGCCCAGAGCGGGCCAAGAGCTGCTGTCCCCTGATACCCACTCCCACCCCTCCTGGCTCCCTGGGAAGCAACAAGGAGGAGGACAGCATCTGTCCCAGGGCCCTGCTCCACATCACCATGCTCAGGGTGCAGCCCAGGGTGCAGCAACAGTTAGCAAGGAGGAGGCACGGGAAGCAGCTAGCAAAGCTGAGCTGGATGCCAGTGAGCATAGAGCTCGGTACAACTGCAGGGAGATGCTGGAGCGTGTGTGAAAGGAATCCAGCACTCTAATCAAAGGACGAGAGAAAATGAAGAGAGGAACAAAGAGATCCAGCAAACTTTCAGCTAAGTAGATTATTGATCTTCTGGGTGTGCCAGGAACCAGCTCTGCACATTGCAGCAGTCCCCTGCTGCAGGCTCACCGTTACTGGATGGCGAAGCAGAAGCGCTCCCATCGCCCACGCACCCCTTTTTCCAGCACCGCTATGGGGACAGGGACTGGCCCTGATGCCACCGGGGTGACCCCGAGCTGCTGCCTGCACCTTGCAGACACGTCCAAAGGGTGAAAACGCAATGGCAAACAGAATCCCCCAGCGAGGAGAGGGGAGGGCAGTGCTGGTGGGGGCTATCGGCGCAAGGAAAGCTGTTGTCTTCTGTTGTCAGGAGGGAGCAGGAGGAGCAGCCTCAGCCCAACAGGAGCAGGGCTGGCAGTGACCTCGTGAGGCTCTCTGCAGCTCAGCAAATCACCTCCTTGGCAGACCTGCTGCCTGCAGAACAGGAGGGCTTCTGGCTAGCAGCAGCCCTGCCGGGGTGTGAACGCCTGGCAGATGGCCCCAGCAATGTGCCTGCCCTGTGCTGCTGCTCACCCCTCCCAGGAGCTGGGAGCTGAGCTCTGTGCAGGGTGCTCGGTGCCCCCCAGTCCCGCAGCACCCGCTCAGTGTTGGCAGTTTGGTTATTGTCTGCTCAGCAGCACAGATGTGCACCGTGCTTTGTGTACAGAGAGAGGTCCCTGCCCTGACAGCCACCTCGGCGCTGGGCAGGCTGCTGGGAGGTGTTTATTTCCTACAGCAAGCCGTGCTGTGACATGTGGTCATTTTTCATAGTGTCAACACCAAACAGTACAGAAACGCCCAGAGCAGCAATGGGGCTGCCATGCGCTCACCGCACCTGGGAGAGCTGTGCCATGCCCCACTGCTATCTTCCTTCTTCTCTCAGGACCCTCCACACCACAGCTCCTTCAGCCCTTACCCACAGTGCTTCAAGCCTCAGAGCCCTCCTGTGAGGGAGGGGAGCAAGCATTTACCTCTCCCTTCTCACATGCCACAGGGCAGAGGGAAAGCAAGGGGACACGGGGGCTGCTGGGTGGCACAGGCAGGAGGGAGCAGGTGCCCAGGACAGCAAACAGGGACAGCCCTGTGCCACGGAGCTGATTTGCTGTGCTGAAAGAGAGCCAGGCTGTTTTCACTCTGGAGCACGCGGAGCGCTCAGACTGTCAGCTCTTCCTCATTTTAAATAAATTCCACTGCTGCACTGCCCTCTGGTATGAATTATTAACCAGGCAGACACGCAGCATGCCAGCAGCAGCAGCTCGGGCCAGGCAGGGCAGCAGGTGGGGCCCCCCGAGTGCGACTGCAGGTGCAAAGTGCTGAAATTCCCCTGTCCCTTGCAGGCAGCGTGCCCAGCCCTGCAGCCACACCGTGCCATGCCCTGCTCTGATGGGACACAGCGCTGCATTAAGTGTAACCCATCACCTTCCTCTGGGGCACTGATGGCTGCAGCAGACACAGACACAACTTACAGCACTGCCACAGCCCCTGTGCCACAGCCCAACTCTCCCATCCCTGTGCAGGGAGTTGTTGTCTCTCTGATGATGTCCAGCATCGCAGGAAGGACAACACAGCGTCCATAAAGTACCATGGGCACAGTAAGCCACAAAAAGAACATAAGAAAACTTGAAATAGCATCACTGGGCTCCTGGGAATAACAGTGGTGCAAGCCCCAGACCTGACCCTTGGGACTCCAGAAGTGAAGCAGCAGAGAACTGGGCTCTACCTGGGTGCTGTCTTCATCTCCCTGAGCATGGACGGTGTAGGAGCGGCCATCACTTGTCAAAATCTCGGTGGCAATGCGCACCTCCACCCCTGGAAGTGGGGTCCCCACAGAACCTGGGAAGGAAATGAAACAACACTGAAACAGCGGACGGGCTCTGGGAAACGAGAAAGCAAGGATGCAAAAGAGCAGCCGGTCTCCTATCAGTGGCATGTGCAGGCTGCTGGTGCTGAAGAAGTTCCTGGCAGGGAGTAACCCTTCAGGAAGGCTTCGGTCACATCCTATGTCTGCACGCAAATGCCACAGTGATGCAATGCTGGAAATGCCCAGGAAAACAAATGTGTCTCCAGCCCCGAGCAGCCTCTCCTGGTCGGTCTTTGAAGGCACCAACACAGCTTCATAGCTCTGTAATGAAGCTGTCTTTAAAAAAAAAAAAAAGCACTGTGAAACCTACACAAAGATGTGCAAAGAAAGAACACAACGACGGCTGCAGCGGCTCAGTGCTTCTCTACAGTCCAAACCCGAGAGAGGAGGCAAAGGCTTAACAGCATCAGAATGGCGAGGGATTATCTCTGTTTTATGAGACATCAATACACTGTACATAAAACATCACAGGAGAAAAGCAGAGATCAAAAGCGCAACATTCTTCCACAGGTTTCAATTTTCAAAGCAGGGGAATGTGACACAGTGTCACAAAGAACCACTGTTGGGCTGCACGATGGCCCTGGGGCCAGGAGCCCCCAGCCCTCCCACCCCTTGGCTGAGCACACGTTCTTTGCAGGAAGCATCAGAAGGTGCTTTGGGTTCAAGGGACCTTCTCCCTGTCCCAGTCTCATTCTCCCATTCAGGTCCTGGAGGTCTGGTACCTGTGTCGTCATGATTTTGCGTTTGCTCCACTGGTCAGTTGCCATGGAAATAGATATGTCGTGGTAGCCCAGATTGATGGCATCCCTGCAGGATCAGCTGAGAGCAGATGGGCTATGAGGGAGTGAGATTTTATTGCGGCGAAACTACCCTAACAATTAGCAAACCTGGCAAGAAATAAACAGAAAGCTACGTGGCAGCTCCGTGATGCGTGTCTGTTCAGCTTGAGGTTGCCTTTGGCGTTCAGGTCAGCTGCTGCCCGCAGCCAGCTCCTTCTCCCACCCTGAGTCCCACCTGGGCTGCTCCAGCACGGCCCAAACCACTGCCAGGGGCCCAAGGCCGCAGCAGAGCAGGGAGAGGTGTGCTCCACTCTTCTCCCCAGGAGCTGAGGTGCCACCTGAGCTGCTGCAGAGAGGAATTTATGTATTTTAAAGAGTCTGGTACCTGCCATGAGACTCCAAGAGTACTCAAAGCAAGTTATAAATCATGAAAAACAAGCCAAATGTTTGCACATCAAGCCTGCCAGAGCCACCTTCTTGAATTCTACAGGAACATTTTCTCCAGTGTGAAAAATACCCTGCGCTGACAGCCTCAAACCTAGCTGAAAGGCATGGCAGGGGATGGCAGGAGGCACCACAAGTAAACGGAGTGGTGCAGAGCTCGTGGAGGGGAGCAGCAGGCAGCACAGCGACCTGCCACAGGCTCTCACAGCTTTGCCAGCTCTGGAAGCCTTCACATTAAGATCAGATCAATGCCTTCCTGGAGCATGCTTCCTCCCTGTATGCAAGCCATTGACCTTGATGCAGAAATGCAATGGGCTGATTCACAGTACTGAACGATCAGCGGCCACTTCTGCTCTCAGTCTTTGAGAATGAAATATCAAACATCAGCACAATGCCTTCAGACAAAGCTGAAGGCACAGAGAAAGCAACGTGTCCCCCATGCAGCACGGTGTTCAGGATTGTAATTACAAACACAGCTCCATCAATTTATCTCCCATTTGGCTAAAGCAAAACCAACACGTAAAACAAGCCCCGTGTGGGGAGCTGCTTCCTTATGTTCAGCCTGGAAAAGTTTTTTGGCATTTAGGAAAAATGATAAACGTGCAAACCGACATCTGTAAAGGCTGAAGATGCTCACAGCATTGATTAGAGCTATGTGAACCTGACAGTATTAATACCATTTGTGCAAAGGCAATGGCTAGAGCTTCTCAGGCACGTGTTATGTGTTAGGACACACACCATGCATGCACCATGATGTGTTAAGGCATACACCATGCTAACTCCACCAGCTTGGTGCCTGGACAGGTTCCCAAAGGCACAGCACCATGAGTCTTGGCTTCACTGAGACCTGACCCAGCTGTGATCAGAAGGGAGTCACAACTCAGCATCCTCCCATCACCACTCAGCGGTGGCACTGGGGAGCAGTCCCTGCTCCTTCCCCTCTCGCTCCCTCCCCGTGCCCCCCCAGCCCTCTCCCGTTTGCACCCTGCTGCATGTCAAGGACTGCTGGCAGCACGCCCGCCCTGTCAGCCCCGCCAGCACCAGCCAGCAAGGAGTGACACTATTATTCCTTCACCGGCTCTCCTCTGTTTAAAAAAGTTGTCAGCTCTTCCCAGATAAATTTAATTGGCCCTGCGGTCTGTGTCCTCCGGTATCTGGGGAGCTGGCTGCTGTTCTGTGCGGCGGTGTCCTGGGAGAATTGGAGCAGGCCAACGATAAGGCACTCAGCGATCTCACTGTCAACAAGACACGGAGTCCCCGCTGTAGCAGCTATTAGCCGCCTCTGATCTAAACCTCCAATTAAAGTGGTGATTAGGCCCAGCGAGGCATTCTCTGTCCATGAATTATTCATCTCCCTTCACAGTAACAGCACCAGGGGGATTAGAATGAGAGCTGGTGAAAACAGAGGCATTTTAAGCAGGGTTTTAACCATATACAAGCAAACATTTATCTTTCAAATCTTTCATCTTTTCTTCTTTCGGAGATGAAAGCCCCCACTCTCCCCTGGTCCTCCAGATCTGCTCCATGGAGCAGTGCCACAATGCCAGAGACACCCATGGGACACCCATGAGCACCGAGGGCTCTGCCCTTCCCTGTCCCCCCCCACGAGGGTGGAGGAGGGCAAGGGAACCCCAGGACCTCTCCTTGGAGGCATCAGAGCAGGATTTGTGCTGCTTCTCATCCAGGAGAAACCCACTGGCAAGGGTGGGGATCCTCGGGTTTACCCAAGGGGACCCCCCTCTGTGGGCTGGGACGGATCACCTTTGGGACAGACACTTTCAGCACAGCCACATTCACTTTTCGGGCTTTCCAGTGACAACACTGTCATCACTCTGAGACACATTGCTGGAGTCACGCTCACAGAATCATAGAAGGCTTGGGTTGGAAGGGACCATGAAGATCACCTGGTTCCACGCCCTGCTGCAGGCTGGGTGCCAGCCCCTAAACCAGGCACAGCCAACCTCACTATCTGCTGCTTCAGCTCTGGCTGGGCCCAGCAAACCTTTGGGCTATGGTTAACACATCGATGCCTGCGAAGGCCCCGTTTCCTCCAGCACCCACCACTGACAGCACAGCCCCTGCTGCTCAGCCATGCCTGCAGCTCTCCTTTGTGAGCACAAAGCTCTGGCCAGCACGTGGGCCTGCTCTCAGCCGCTGCTGAGCATCTGTCCCCGCAGCACTCGCTGCTCTCCGAGGTCTGTTTTGTGGTGAGTTCACTGCTCCTCCTGCCTCAGGCTCTGCTCCCAGCCCCTGCTGTATCTCAGCTGGCTTGTTGAGGCAGGATGTACCTGGTGACCTTACATCCCAGCCTCTAATGGGGTACTATATCAAAAGCTTTTCACAGCTCCGGTAAATTATGCCTCAGCTTCACCCATCTGCTTCCCAAGTGACACTTCCTGAAATAAATTAATCAAGCCTATTCAATTATAGCTCTCTTTCTGCAAGGTCCCTGGCTGATGCACACCTTTGTGAGGTTCTCCTCTCCCCCTTCCCAGGGCTGCAGTGAGCCCCAGGTTGGTGGCCGTGTGACAGCCAGACAGCCTTCATCCCAGCCCCTCTGCTCACAGCGTTACCTGCCTCCAGCCCCCCTGCAGACCCGGTACTATCAGAGCCCACACTGGCTCTGCTCAAGAGCATGTGGACCCAGCTCTGGAATAACAGCTGCCCTTCCTGGTGCCCGTCTCTGCCTTGCCCATGCAGTCTTTTTGTCCCCAGGGAGATCTACAGAGCCTCCACTCATTTTGCCTACTGAACATGAAGAAAAAGCAAGTATCACAAGGCTGCAGTGACACCCAAATGATCTTAAACTGCATCACCGTCCTGCTCCTTGGGGCTCACAGAGGGCTCAGGCTCATGCAGGTGGGAATCTGTTAGGTTCCTTCCAGCCTGCAGGAAGCACTGGGCTGGGGTGGGGGAATTACAATTACTCCTCAAACACAAACTGCAGTTTGTGCTCTGGGCTGCCCCTGAGCTGTTCTCAGTTTCAAGAGACAACGCTGGGGGAAGCTGTGGCTTCTCCTCTCCCTGTGTAACCCCTCCAGGGGCACAGCTGCCACCACCAGTGGGAGCGGGGTGCTGTGGGAAGCCACAAGGCACAGGATGGTCCCCCAGGTAACAACGGTCCCCAGGAGACCGGAGACCAAAACGATGCATATGGTGCCATGCATGTGCAGACAGCATGTGGGGAGGAGAAGGTGGCAGAGTGGTGGGCTGGGTTGCTTGGCAGACAGATGGCCACGTTCCTAACCAAAGGGAGGGTGGGGGCACTTTATATTTTTAATGTTTGCGATCGATTTATTTCTAGGTTACATAAAACTACAGATATTGAGAGGAGTCACAAAGTGTAGCTAAGAGAAGTGAGGGAAGACAAGGAGAGAACAGAGCCAGAGCGTACGACGAGGTGTGACAATTTCTAATTCCTGAAGAGTCAAGCAGCTTGCACTAAAATAAGAGTGAACAGACATCCTATTTTAAATGTTCAGTACTGATTGGTTGGACTCGAGCTGCTCTGTGGAGAACCCTGTGTCAACATCCCACACAAGCACAACTCCACGCAGCAGGAGCTGAAGATGCCATCCCATCACAGCCTTTGAACTCACGAAGACTTTGGAAATCGTAAAGCACCCAGTATGGACTCTGTCTCCAGGACTGACCTGGCCTGGCTAGCTAGGTCAGCATGCAACACTGCAAGCTCTGCACACACAGTTTTGCCAACGCACCCTGGACAGTATTCCCAGGGAAACCCACCAGTCACTTCCCTACACTCCTGGTTTCCCCATGCCAATTCCTCTATCAGCATCATTGCTCACCCCACAGTCTGCTCTTGAGTTATGACAAACGGCGATGAGATGTGTGTTCTCTGTGATGAGAACAAACAAGAACACTTGACAGCAGAACACCTCTGAACAGGGTCACCCTCCTGAGCCTCCTACCTGGGACACGGACTCCGTGCAAAGGGTTAGAGAGTGCCATCCCGATCTCTGTCATCCCATACCTCTCCAGCAACGTGTGCCCAGTGATGCTCTTCCACTTCTCCAGGACAGGCACGGGCAGGGCTGCAGAGCCTGACACCATCAACCTGCACCAGGAATGCCATGTAAGAAAGCATCCAAGCCCACCTTTGCTCCAAGGAATTTGCATTCTAACAAAAGATTACATAAAGCCTGCACATACATAAAACCTTAAAAGTCCCAAAAGCCTTTAACCAGTACCAAAGATACTCCTCACACAGAGGAGATTCTCTGTCTGATATGGGGTTTAAGTTAAGACAGGACTGCCTCCTAAAGGAGATGCTGCAGCACAAGCCTGGGCTGCAGGATGGAGCCCTTGCTCTTGGATCATGTAGGGTGACACGGACAACGAGTATGCAGAGCCCTTCTGGCTTCACCACGCAAGAGTGGCTCACAATTAAATAACATCACCCTTGTTCTTGTCAGAGAGACACTAAAGCACTACAACCTGGCAGTGCAGAGAGGTGAAGGGGAAAAGAACACTTGGCAGATCCCCCAGTGCCACAGCCAGCAGCAGCCCCTGCATGGCACAGAGCTGCAGGAGGGCACTGCTCACCCACCTGATGTTCTCCTGGCAAAAGGCACGCACGAAATCCTGGACCTGGGGCTGGGAGAAATGCTCATTGTAATATTCTATCAGCTTGGCATAGATAGTGGGCACTGCCATGAAGACGCTGACACGGGGAGCTTCAGAGCTCAGGAACTTCTTCCAAACCTAGGAAGGAGGCAAATTTATATTAAAAAAACTACATATGTAGATAAAAATATACCTGAACATAAAATGTAGGGAAAAGTGATGGTCAGCACTGTCAGTGCCAACCTCTCAGCTCCTCTGGAGAGGTTCCCAAGCACGGGCTCTGCAAACACTTGCTGGGGCAGTGAGCCCCACCTCTACTCCTTACTATGGTGCAATGGGGAGCTGAGGTGCAGGAATGCAACAGACCTGTCCAAAGCAAAACCATCCTGGGCTGGGCAGAAACAGTCACACCTCTGAGCCAGGTGATGGGTGCACAGCGATGCACCCCAGGGAACACAGATGAGCACCGGGAGCTGCAGGTGAAGCACAGACAGCAGCTGCCTTGGTGGGCCAACCACTTGCCCAAAAGGAACAGCCCCTGCAGGACCAAACTTGGCTGCAGCTCCATTACCCTGCTGGAACCACAAACTGGGTCACATTCCAGCAGCCAGCTCTGCAGGGGGGGAACACAGCGAGTGACCCCTGGATGCTGCACCGGCTGAGCAGCTCCACGTGGGAGTAGGCATAAATATTGAAACCAGGCCCATTTCTTCCGCACATCGTCACTCTTCTCCCTAGGTAAGCTCTCCCCAAGACAGGAACGATACAAAGCCATCAATAAATGAAAGGCTCCGGCCCACACAGCTCTGGGGATGGCTGCCTCTCTCCCCTCTCCCCAGTCCCTGCCCTGTTGTTGACAAATGTATTTCCTAACAGCTCCTGACACCGCTCCCTCCCCTCCCCTCCCTCCTGGCGCACGCTCAGCTGCACACAGGCACGTGTGGTGCTGAAAAAAAGCATGAATTGATGGAAGGTGAACAAGTGATTCTCCTTCATGCTGTCACCCTGGCTGCTGCTGCGCTCTGCCCCTTTCCCCTCCGTCCCGCTCGCTCGGGCTCCATTTCATGACGTTCTACCTCGGTGCACCAGCACCCCCTCTCTCCCCCTGCATCCCCTCTCCCCGTCGTCTCTCACTTGGCTGCTTCAGAACAATCAGCTCCTACAAAACCCACCAGCACTGCGTTGTTGTTCTTAACCTGGCGGTACGCACCCAGCAGAGGCACCAACCCACCCCAGAGGGAGTGCCCGCAGCCCCACAGCCCATGGAAACCCATTGAGCACAGGGCCACAACCCAAGGGCACCCCCAGCCCCTCCCAGAGTCACAGACGCTGAGACACGAGCACTGCAAGTCCCCTTGGCATCAGGGACAGCAGATGAGGAATGCCATTTGCCCACAGTGATGGGGTGACATGGGGTGCCCCAGTGCTGCCGCACCGCTACCAGCACGATGCCCTAAACAATGGCAGAGCAGGCAAAACTGCATTTGGGAGGATCTAACCCCTTCTATATTCCTCCCAGCCTCTTTCCCCAAAGCTCTTTTTCTCTTTAGCCCTCCAGCATTTTTCCCACTTGAGGAAGCAGCACGGAGCAGGACATTTCCAAAGCCAGGGGTTGAATGCATGGAGCTGCTCCTCTCCCCCTGGTGCTCTGCAGAGCCATTGCCTTGGGCAGGGGGAACAGGTGACAGCAAGCAGGGAGCAGGCCTGTGCCAAAAGAACTGCATGGAGACAGACACTTGGAGCTGTTCAATCCTCACCGTGTGATTTGCCTTCGGAAGCCCTGAGCAGCTGTGGGGAGCGCGGGCAGACTTCCAGCCCGACTGGCTGTGCAGCAGATTTATTTTCACATGCATTTGGATTTAAAAAAACAACACACAAAAACATCACTCCAAAACACAGCTCTCTCCTGCACCCCAGAATCCCCCGTCCTTGCACATCTGCTCAGCTCCTGCCCTAGATAAACCCCCCTGCCCCACGGCCCCGGCGATGGGAGCAGCTCTTTCTGTGTCAGCGCGGCTCGCCCCAGCAACAGCCCCTTCCTGAAGATAAGCAGCTGCCTTTGGATTCGTGCCACCAGCCACTGCTGGGGCGATCTGCTGACAGCCAAACATCTCCACCTGTTCTGCTGCTGCTCAGCCAAATCTGGATCCTAACCATGTGTTGTAACGGCACTAAGCACCGAGCTGCGCCGCAGAGCTGGCAGCCCCAAGCCCTCCGCAGACCCAGAGGCGTCCGGAGGGCTTGTCGCTGCCCAGCCAGCTGAAACAGCTATTTCTGGTTTATAACTCTAACTTCATGGTTTAAGAGAAGGGTCTGGGAAAGTCTCGTTACCTGGGACTAATCAATCAAGCCCTGTGCTTGGATGGCCTCCAGCAAGAGGCCAGCTTCGCCCTTCCCGCGCACGGCATCCTCCGACACCGCCAGGACCTGAGCAGCGCAATCCATCTCTCCCTCTGTTACCCAACGTGTCACTGTCACCACATCAATCACCTGCAGACAGGATACCGGCAGCCCATCATTTTGTTCTATTTTGCTCACCTGATACCTCAGTCCCAAAGGCATCCTGTGCTCTGCCCGCCTGCAGGGAGCTCAGCAATGCCATCTCCAGCTGGGAGCCCACCTGCCTCAAACTGGGGATGTTCAGCAGGGCTGGAGCTGGCAGGACCCTCTGGCTGTAATGCCGAGCCTTCAAAATCATCAGCACAGTGCAAAGCACACGGGAAGTACCAGCCTGCAGATGGAAGATGTTCAGGAGATGGTGCAGAACGGACCAGAACTCCCTTTACGATGAACAAGGGCCTGAAACAAAAAGTTTCTAACTGCAAGAAAACAAGAAGGGATATAGCTTCCTATCAGCAATAATGGCAGTAAAAACACAGGGCAGACAGCACTGCTGGCTCACAGGAGAGGGCTGCCTGAGCCAGCAAAGAAGCAGAGGACCTTCTGTTCCCAAGAGCCTCCTGACATTCCTGATTTTCTTCCCCTCCCACTGCACAAAAGCATATCTGGGCAATTCCATGCGCTGGCTGGTGGGACTTTGCCATCAGGAAATGGAAAAAAAAAAAAAAAAGAGGAGAAAATTACACCAGCGGATACAAAACAATCCCAGCGAGGTGAAGCTGCAAGCTTTTCCCACGTATTCCTTGCAGCACACAGATGGCACGGCGGTGGATGAGGCCGAGGGATCGCCCTTCCCGGCAGCAGCTTCCCCAGCCCGCGTCCAGGTCTGCCAACACCTCCTCAAGGAAGGGATGCAGGCACGGAGTAGAAAAGACAAGCAATTTTCCTGCCTTACCAGAGGCTTTGCCTCAGTGTGATGGCGTAAACTAGACAGAAAACACCAAATCTGTCGGAATCTGGGCACCTTCTAATGCAAACGAGAGGAGGTGCCGACAGCCATTTGTGCACTAAAGCCAGCCAGGCATTGCCTGATATGGGGCTCTGAAAGGAGCTGGAAGAGATGCAGACAAAAATGCCGAAAAGCTGAAAAGAAAATGAAAATCAGCATGGATTTTCCCATTAAACCCCAAACAGATAATAGGCAGCCCGTCCTGCTACCTCTATTGACGGATACAAACAGCTCCTCTCTCTGCTATAAAATTATGGTATCATTTTCAGCGGTGATCGAATTCTTTTATAAAACCTTTTCAGAGGCAACAATGCCACTAATGCGAGGTTAAACCACCCCTCTGCTTCCCTTTTGGCGCTGGCTGTGCATCGTGCATCGATCCCTGCCCACGCTGCTACAGAGCAACAGGCAGCAGAGGGGCTGCAGCCAACCCAGCAGCACCGAGCAGAGCCCGGGCCGTGCACGAGCACCGTGCAGAAAGGGCAACATCCCTCTCTTCAAAGGGAAATCAGGCCCTTGGTGGCTTTGTCTCATGTTTGGTATAACCCCAAAGTGCTTGCGCTCGGCATGACTCTGGTTTTAATCATTTATTCATCAGCGCAGTTTGATGGCCCCTCCGCATTCCAGGCTGAAGCTTTTAAACCCTTCCTACGCTGTAGGCATACTGAAAGCAGCAAGTGCTTTCCCTAGGACCCAGGAATCTAAGTAAATATGACAGGCTCTGGTTCCATTTTTTATGTTTCCCCACACACATCAAAAGCCATTACTCCGCAGCAGATGCTGAGGACAGACGGCAGAGCCGCGCAGACGTGGAGGAAAACTCCAACTTTTCAAAGCCAGGGCTGCGAGCAGCGATCAAACGTAACCCATCCGCCAGCAACCCGCTCCTCCCTGCACCGCCTCCTCTTGGGGGCTGACGCAAAATGACTCCTTGGGTGGATGGATGGATGGAGGGATGGAGGGAGGGATGGATGGAAGGAGGAGTGCCTTTCTCCAGCTGAAACGGGATGGGATGCACACCGCGGAGCGCCGTCCTTTTGGTGCTTGGATTTGCTTTTGGTTTAGAAATAAGCCCTAAACCACGCAGGCTGACGTTTGCAGAAGTGACAGATCCAGGGAGAGGCTCAGCACCGTGGTACACGCTACCCTTCCCCACGGGCCATGCCATCAGCCCTCCCCACACAGCCAAGCACGGAGCCACGATGGGCAACCACTGGGTCTGTGGCACCTTCCCACCGTGTGTCACAACCAGACTCACATCACACACTGGCTTTGGGCAGGGCGTGATTTTTACAGGGCTCAGTCCTTGGAGGCACCTACGTCAGACTCACAGCGATGCTGGCACCGAGACAACAGCCCCCCCTGGAACTTCAGGGCAACAAACCCACATCTCAACGTGTTCACCGACACAGCGGCTGCGGGGCACAGGCACGGCTGTCACTCTGCAGCTCAGGACCTGCCCAGCAGAGCCAAAGGGGCAGCATGGACCCCAATGAGGCCACGCAGAGTTCACAGCTCTATCAGCTTCCCCCACCACTCGCTGGAGTGTCTTCTCCTTTGTGGTTATGGAGATATTGACTCCACCACCATGCTGAAGACCTACCAGGATCTGATCTGGGGTTCAACACAGAGAGCTGACCGCCTTTCTCAATCAAACATTTGTCCCTTAAACATCCATCTCCTCCTGTCCAGGCAGGAGCAGGGGTGGTCCAAGGCAAAGGCAAGCAGTTCCCATGGTCCAAACTCAGAACGGACCCACAAGGGCTGAAAGCCTCAGCTGAAAGCTCGTGGTGCACCCAGCCCCACGCACAGGAATTCAGACAGGGATGCTCAGGCCGCAGCTCACTCAAGCTTCAAAGCACATTTCTGCCCTCTCAGTTCTCACGCTTAGCTGAAAACAAAAATACCATCAGAGCTGCCCTCGCCCCACACAGCTGCTGGGAGGAAGGAGCTCTCAGATGCTGCTCTCCTGCCCTCCCCACATGCCCACAGCAGCATGGAGATGTCACCGTGCTCAGAGCTGCCATTTCCGAGCAGCAAAGCGCTCCCGCAGCGGCTGCAGCCCATGCACCAGGGGCTTGCACGGCACGGATGAACTGACTGCGCTGCTGGAAATTAAGGGTCCATTTATAACCCCTTTATTAATAAATGATTAATAGGTGCAGCCATATTTTTTAATAACTTACAATAAAAAGATGCTGCAAAAAGCTTAAGCAAGACAGCCTTAACAGATGGTGCTATAAAGTGAATTATAACATGTACAGTCGCTAGCGCAAAGTAATGGATGTCCTCATTTAATAAAGAGAATCTGATTTTATGCAGCAACTTTCACGCTTGAGGCATCTCAATGCACTTTAATGAGCCCTCGTGGCCTCAGCAACGGCTCGCACGCAGCCCTGGGCATCAGATGCTGTTTTAGTGAGGGAGCGGATGTTGGTCAGGGCACAGGGGTTACTCCACAGTTTGATTTTTAACCTTTCCTTGGACAGTTACCAAAAGCAGATGGAAGGGTCTGAAAGATGTCACCTCCTACCACGGCAGGGAATGACAACAAGGCTTGCTCCAGGGCTCGGAACGCCTTCCAACGAAGCAACAAGCACTGTTCCCACCACTGAAACCAGACTGGCATCTGTATCTGCCTATAAGGCACGCCACAAATTATGTAATTTAATAAACACCGTAATAATAAAGTATTTATTTTGTATAATGAAGTGTTAGTGATTAGAAACCAAACACACATTGGGTATGCTGCTGCGGTTTCTCTTGAACCCGTGCCAGTATCACTCAAGGCTAAATATGTCTGCAGCAGGTTGAGAGTAAGTTCCTAGCCTTGTTTTGATCAGCCTGTCAAGTGTTTTAGCTGCCGTCCGGGTTTCTTTATATCACACTCTAATTGGCTGCTTTCTCAAGGTGCAACGAAGAGAAAAAAGCGCACGGCAAAACTCGGGCTCCTTTTGCAAAATCCTCCACTGAACCTCCGCCGCTTTTTCTGAAAGCTGATTTCAGTAGCAAAGGGCATTTTGTAAACAGCTGGCGAAAATAGACTGGAACTGAAAGGCAGCTTGCATTAAACTCCACAAGAAAGCCTTATTTACCCTCGTGTGCTTTCTTTGTAGTGTCGATCAAACCACTTTCAGCTCCCAGGGGAGGCCCGTGGAAAAATAAAGGGAATAAAAAAAACCCAGAAAAGCAAATGACGTCCTTCAGAGCCCAGATGCACCTGAGAGCCCCCGGAACCTTGCTCACCACGCCGACCTTCCTGCCCAAGTCCAACCTCCAGGGTCAGCGCGACGGCCTCGGCTCTGTCCTCGCTGTCGGGTCGGACTTTGATCAGAGGCAGCAGGCGGGCACCCCGCTCCCGGCACCCGAACCCATCCTTCAACGTCAGCTCATTGATTTGCAGATGTCGGGAGAGAGCACAGAAAAACACAAGGGGATCAGGGACGATCAATCACCGGTGGTGGCACAGGACGTGGAGAAACGCGCCCTCCAGAGGGCTCGGCTTTGCTTCCAGGCTATCGGCTCGCACCTCTGCTCCACGCCAGCTGCCTCCCAGCAGCGCCTGGACAACGCTCTGAGCCCTGCTTTTAGTGGGACACGTCCCTGCTGCACCCCGAGCTGTGAGCACCAAGCACTTCTTGGGGTGACACCCTAAAGACGGGGGAAAGCAAACCTGGCAGTGACTATCGAGATAGCACCTACTACAGCTGCCAGGGGACCTTGCTGCCTCCCTCTACAACAGCATCCTACCCATTTTTTCTGGCAATGTGAATACAGAGCTGCCCCTCTACAACTCCAGGGCTGTTCCCCCCAGCAGGACGGGTGCTCAGCCAGCAGCAGGGTTTTCAGGTGTCAGGGCCATCTTGAAACAAGAAAGGAAGCACGCCTTTTCTGTGGTTGCTTCTCTGAGAAGCAGAAATAAGCAGCCAAGAATCACATGGCCCCACGCTCACTCAGATCAGAGCCCAGCCCCAGTGTGGAACGGCAGCATCAAGGGGCTCTGGGTGCATCCCATGCATTTGCACTTTGTCCTTCCAGCACAACAAGGCTGCCTGGCACGTGAACACACTCCAACACACAAAGCAGCCTGTTCAGGCACAAAGCACAGGCTCGACAAGCTCTTCTCACATTTCCAGGGAGCTGCACACCGACAAAGCAGGTTTCCTTTCTGCTCTGAGGTGGCACCAGCACCTGAAATTGCTCACTTCAGAGTGCTATTGCTCATCTCAGAGGAATACACAACTCCTGCGTCTCTCACACCACCACCACCACCGGCATATGCAGACAAACAGTGCCAGATCCCAGCGGCCAGTAACTGCAGAAGCTGTTCTGCTTCACTGTCAGTTGTCCCTTTTCATTCTCTCTTTAGGCCAGCGACCTGTCACCACGGGCAAGGAACAAAACACAAGCACAACACTGAGACTGGTGCTGGCTAGAAAACAACATTAAATGCAGTAGAGACGCGCTCATCAATAAGGTTTCCCTCCTGCCACCTTCCCTGCAAAGCTGCAAGCAGCTCTCAGTTTGCAAACTCTCAGTCATATCGTTGAGTCTAAATTGACAGATCTGTTCACACTTATACCTCTGCAGCTGAAGAGTGTCACTTGCACAGAAACATCAAGTATTAGTACTTCTCTTACCTGGGCTGCAAGAAACTCTAAAGCCTAAGTTCTGTCATGTAGGGTAACACAAAACATTGAGGACATGGAAAATGCAAGCTACTAAAAATGAAATATCCAACCAACAGCATAGCTTCGGGCAGCTCGCTGCCAACGTGCAAGGAAAGCATCCAATATTTCCACCTTTCTCCTTGGTACAAAAAAATTAACAACACTTATTCTGGGTGCAGATGCTCTTGGTGGGTACCTAGAGGACATCACCCCCAACACAACACCCCCAATATACCAAGGAGGAGCAGTGTAGCGTCACAACTACGCGTGTTTGAGTGTGACAAGTTGTAACCTCCAGAAGAGCACGCTTCCCCCAGTCTGAGCATCGGCCTGGAAGTGTTTGTTAACAGTTTGCGAACCGCACGCAGCCCGTAGCTAAAGAGGTTGGAATTGTTTAAGAACTTATTTGCAAAGTTGCTCTAATTACAATGCATGGGGTCTCGCTGCTGAATTTCAAAGACAACACGGAGTCCCTCCAGGCTTACCATCTGTGCGCTGAATTCGGGTAGCATGATGCATGTCGCTCCCACCCAGAGAGGACAGAGCAGCTTATTGATCACCCCGTGGACATGATGCAACGGCAGCACGTGCAGAATAACATCTTCCTTCTTCCACTCCCATTTTTCAACCAGCCCCGTGGTCTGAAGGAAAAGACATGCAACCCAGCATCAGGGCAGGAGGAAAGGTTCACATAGCACAAGGCACCCAGACCCCCCGAGGACCCCCCATGCACTGCTGGTGACAGGAATCCCACCCCCACCCCTCCTGGAACAACAACTGGGCACAGAAATCTCTTCTTTGGGGTCAGCAGGAGCAAAATGACCACCACAAAGAGCACGAGAGGAACGCCTCCCATATCTTTTCATTATCTGTGCTCAAACACAAAGGCCTCTTTGCTACGGAGAATTAAGTCAGCAATGATTGTAAGACCCACAGAATTATTAGCCTGCTGCTCCACAGCCAAAAATGGCAGAAATGCTAAGCAAAACCTGAAGCATTCCAGAACTCGGTTGATACAGTTTGGACACTGATGGCATTGCTCTTCTAGCACGTGTAAGAATCATTAGTGGGAGCAGGAAATCACTGCCCCAATAGGAGAAAACAGGGTCCATGTTGGTAACTTCCAGATAACGATTCCTTCGTAACAGGGTGTTTTACAGTGTTACACCTCAGGCTTCTGGGTAGAACAAACTCCTTCAGAGCCCAACACTAGCAACTGGAGAGCTTATTTCCAGCTCTCTAAAAATAAGGAGTGGAATTTAGCCCTGTCATTCACAACCCCCTTCCACAAGGCAGAGAGCAGGTTTTAGGCTTTCTGCGAGACAGCACAAAAGACAGTTACTGCTCAGGCTGCCTCCCAAATGATCAGCATATTTGTAAGGGAACAGATTCTTTGCCCAATATAGCCAAGCCCTGGCTCTATCCATCAAGGCTTCCCCACCACGCCCGTCACTGCAGTATCTGTGCATCCAGAACAGCGTGAGCTCGAGGACCCATCCATAAGGCACGATGTATTCCCTGCTCTTTTTCCCTAATGGCATGAGCCCATCGGTTGCAGGCAGTGATAACAAACTGGTGAGGTAGTCAGCAGGCTCATTCAAACTTTTAATTCCTTTTGGCTCAGAGAGCTAATGGATTTTTTGCCTTGGGGATATATAGCTAAATAATGCACAGACTTCACGCAGTACTGTACTGTGCTAAGTTATATTCCAATTATGGGCAAAGATACCTTCCTGGTCACAGTGAAGAAAAGAAAATTGCAAAGAAAGCAGTCCTTTTACAACAGGTCTCACCTCTTCTGCTTTCCAGGAAAGGAGGCAGAAGACATGCCCCTGGCTGCAGCACGAGGTTCAGAGCCTCAAACACTGAGCTGTGTGCATTCACCTCCAAAGCTTTCAAGACAGAGCCCCACAGCTCTGTGCAGGAATCAGGTTATGCTCCGGTCTGTTATGCCACACAGCCCCGAACCACCTGTGAAGGCCAAGACCTCTGTAACTCAGCTTGAGCATTGCAGAGAAAGCAGCACTCACCACAGCCTGCACGTTCTCATGGGTGCTGAGGACGCCTTTTGGCCTTCCCGTTGTCCCACTCGTGTAGATTATCATGGCTCCCCTGTCTTTCCACGAAGCACTGGATGCCAAGGGCACGTCTTCCACTGCTGCATGACCAGCAGATCCATCGCTGGGAGACCTAAGTGGCAGAAGAGGGACTCCCAGCTTCTCAGCACTAGGGGAGATCTTCCCCACGTACTCCTCTGCTGCGATGACCAGGGCGCTCTGGGAATCCTCAATCACGTACTCCAGCTCCTGCACGGGGTGCTTCCTGTACAGGGGAACCGCTATGCCCCCGCTCATCCAGGAAGCCCACTGGGCAACCACGTAGGAGGCATCATTGGGGCACAAAAACGAGATCCTCTCCTCCTTCAAGTCCCTGCTGGAGCACTGCAGGACTCTGCAGATCTCCTGGGACAGGCGGAGGCTCTGGCAGAAAAGGTCCCTGTAGGTGTGCTCACCGTTTCGGTCAACGATGGCGATTTTATCGCCAAAAGTCAAAGCCCTGGTGAAGACAGGGGTGACGGCGTGGCCGCTGGCTGCCCGTGTGGTTTGCACACCCCTGCAGGGACAGCCAGTCCTCTTCTGCCCACGCAGCCCCCACCAGCACCGGTGCAAGTCACGAAGGAGGCACGGGACGGGCCAGCTCGCCCGGGGGAAGAGCAGGGAGAGCAGCATCCTGCCAGCAGCGCTTGTTGTGAAGTGATTCTGCAGAAAGCAATTATAGGAACAGATAAGTATGAGCAGTGATTACCCAGGGGTTTATTCCCACAAAGGAAAAGTGGCAGCCTTCATTTGAATAATACCCACTGTATTATTAATGTTTATGGTGCAGAATGCTGGATCCCCAGCGTGCTGGGCCCTGCCCAGATAGAACAGGAGACACAGACCCTTCCCTGTGCAGCCTAAGAAACCATCTAACTTAATTGCAAAATAGTTTTCATCGATCAGTAATCCTAGGATGCTGAATAATAGCTACCTGAGGTGCCAATCTAACTCAGTTTGACCAACACTTTAAGAAATTAAATAATTACAACAGCAACTAGCTCTCAACTTGCATTTTTTTTTCCCCTCTTTCATAAAACTCTCCCCTGCTCTGCGCTCCGAGTTTGGTAGCACAGAGCCAGACACAAACTCCAAGCCTCCTAAATCCCAGCCCAGTGGAGAATTGCTTCACACAGGGAAGCACAGGCAAGTGCTCAGCCCCGTGACCCGAGGAGCCATCCATCACAAACAGCACTTCAGCCCGAAAGCTCCCGCACACCACAGGGCAGCAGGAGGTTAACAACCGCCGGGCAGCCACAGGCAGCAGGTGCCCCCGCCACGCAGCTGGGTTCCCAGCCAGCAGCAGCTGCAGGTTTGTCACAGCACTGCTGAAAGCATGAAGCTCACAGGGGACAAGCTCAGCTGTGGCACCAGCGCTCGACCCAGGCACCCAGCCTGGCCTCCTCACTGCAGCAAGGTTTATCACCAGGGAAAATCTCCAGGAGGGAACTGGAAGGAGGACCAGCACCACTAAAGGGCGATCATTTGCTAGATGCCTCCATTACAGGAGGGGCTGGCACAAATGCTGTGCGTTCTGCTGTTGTGCAGAGACGGCAGGATGGCACCAATCTGCTCACTCATGGAAGCAGGCAAAAAAGGTTTCGTGGTCACTGAGAAATGCTAGAAGCTTGCTCTTTACCCCTCTGTTCACCACCTCCTGCCTTTCAGGAGGAAAAGTCTGTGCAGTAACATCAGCCTGTGCTTGGATCACCTCACAGGAACATTTGGGAAAGAGTTAACATGGTGCAAGACCTGCATAAAACCTAACGGGGAGACATTCCTCAGCTGAGAGCACCTTGCAGGGGAGCCCACCCGAGACAAGAAGAGGATGCAACGGACTGAGAGGGCTGAGGAGCTGCCTCAGAGCCCTGAATTCCCTGTGCACGGGCCCTGGAGCCTGGCTGGAAGCCCAGCCAAGCAAGCAGCACAATTTGGTTTATCCAACACATCCTCACCATACAGAGACTGTCACCAGCGCCAGCAGAGGAAAGAACAGGGCTGGAGCAGAGGCTTCACTGCACCACTTGTTTAATGACTACTTACAGCCCACCACTGAAGTATCTCTAGAAAGATACCAAGACAAGAGGGCATACCAAGGGGTGACAACCTCCCACTGCACAAACGACACGGTGACAGAACATGATGTTACCGTGATGCTGGTGACTGCGACTTGATTTTTATAAAATTCAGATAAACCACCCCACTAACATCCACTCAGCTCCAACAGCCTCCCTGTCAGCTTCCCACCATGGGGAGGAGCTGAAACTAAAAGGATGCAGAGAACTGGAAGAGCTGAGCACAGCTTTGCCGAGCTCAGGCTGCTCGGATGCTTCCAGCGACAGCACCAGGTGTTCGGTTCTGCAGAGAGGTGGCTGCAAGCCCTGCAGAGGCTCCCATCCACGTTCAGAGCATTCCTCCCAGCGGAAGCTGCTTTGCACTTATTTTCTTTTGCATATCGACCTCAATTTCTGCTTCTGCAAAAGAAACTTGTGATTTTCTGCGGAAACGCGGGGGGAAAGCTTTAAGCCCAGAGGGTGTGTGACCCGTGTGCACTCATGACTTGTACCATCAGGGTGGAAAAAAAACAAAGCAGGTCACGACGGAGCTAGCATGACATCTTTCCATTTCTCTGTAGAGACTAAAATATAAAATAGAGAACATGGGCTGGAACCTAAACCAGAAGGCCCCCACCCAGCACCAGCTCGATGTTAACACCCGGGCGTTAAGAGGGGCACTGATGGGAGGTGACCACCTGCCAGGACCTTGCTGTGCTCCAGCCCAGCACTTCTAAGTGCCATGGCACACTCATGGGGCTGCACAGCAGGTGTTAGCTGCTGCTCCAGAACGGCAGCTTCCAAAAATCACATCACCCCCGTGTGGCCACAGCACCAGTCTGGATTTAACGGAGCAATAACCAGCAGCACCTTTCGCTGGCCCTGTGCATTATGGGCTTCACAGCAGCACTGCTGACTGCGTGTGTGTGTGCAGTGACAGGCACGAGGGACAGCGCCAGCAGGGTGACATGGGGGCTGCCGCCTCCGCTTTGCTCAGGGTCAGCAGCACAAACACACCTGAGAGCAGAGGCAGTGCCGGGCACCAGGCTGAGGATCTGAGGATGGAGGCAGATGAGTGTCTGCTGCTCTGAAGGAGAAGGGGCACTCTGCAGGCCATGCCCCAGCTGTAACCAGCACCCAGGGAGGCTCACTGAGAGCCACCTCTCTCCTGGCTCTGCTCAGGAGCACAGCAGGAGCTCCCAGCAGCTCCCGGCACAGAGCACGGCGGGGCCGGGGCCGGGGCCTGCAGCTGCCGGGGGCTCCGTGCCCTGCAGGCAGAGAGGCGCCGCGGGACCCAACCCCCGCACAGCCCCCGGGAGAGGGGCAGCGCTGCTCCCCGCTGCGCCTTCTGCCCCATGGCTGAGACAAACCCTCACATCGCGAGGGCACAAACCCACCTCAGAGGCCACGGCCAGGCAGGGAAACGCCACGCACCCCGGGCCGCGACCAGGCCGCGCGCTGCCCGAGGCTCATTAAACCCTCCATTAAAATCAATTAAACCTCTGCTTAGCGCAGCGCCGACTCCCGCCTCCCACCCGGCCTCGGGGCCGCTCCCCGTGCCGCGGAGCGGGGCCAGGCCCTGGGGCCGTGCCGAAGCCCCCCATGCCCCCCGCCCCCGGGGCCTCACCTGGCGGCGAGGCCTCACCTGGCGGCAGCACCGCGCAGCGCGGGTTGGTCCGCCGCGAACGGCTCCGGCAGAAACACAGCGCCGCGGCCGCGCGTTCCGCGCACAAACGTTCCCCCCTCACCCCCTGCCCTTTTCCCTTTTTATAGGGATTTGGCCCCAAACGGCGCCCACACACACTGCGAGGGTGAGGGGGCGTCGCATGGTGGCTGTGGTGTCGCTGTGTCACCCCGAGGTGTCCGCTGGTGTCGCAGCAGCTCAGTGGGACCACGGGGCCTGCATGAGGCGCCATTTTGTGAGGACCCCGCGAAGGCCCGCGGATGGAAACAGAGCCCCGGCGGGGACACAAAATGGCCCCCACGGCCCCGTGCTTCCCCACGTGCAGTGGGGCGAGCGCTGGGCAGGGCAACCATCCCCAGCTGCGTTTCCATACGGCCCAGCTGGGCGTGGCGGGGCCATGGGCCTGCACGGCTGCGCAGTGTGCGGCTCCCCAGCGCCTGGCGCCCAGCCCGTGGCACCGACCGCTCCTCCCTGCACGGCTCCCGCCATGTTGCGTGGCTGCCTCGCTGTTAAACAGCTCCGTCCCCATTGCATGGGTCAGTCCTTGCACAGCTCCATCCCCACTGCACAGCTCTCTCCTCACTGCATGGCTCTCTCCCCATTGCACAGTTCCTTCACGATTGCTTCTCTCTCTCCCCATTGCACAGCTCCATCCCCATTGCACGACTCCATCCTTGTTGCACGACTCCATCCAGTGCACACCCCCATCCTCACTGCATGGCTCCCCAGTTCACAGCTTCTCCCAGTGCACAGCCCCCAATTGCAAGATTCCCTTCGTGTTGCACAGCTCCCCACGGCACGGCACCTTCCTCATTGCACAGCTCCCCAGTGTGTGGCTCCTCATTGCACATCTCACCATCACATGGCTCCCTCCCCACTGCTCAGCTCCCCACTGCACACCTCGTCCATGCATGATTCCCCGTGGCACAGCTCCCCATTGCATGGCTCCCTTCCCACTTCACGCCCATCTCCCCCCAGCACAGCTCCCCGGTGCAGCAGTGCTGCTGGCAGACCCCCTCCACGCTGCAGCTCTGCCCCCCGGCAGGCACCCACCTCCCTCCAGGAGGGCCTGCAGCCACCGTGCCCACTTGTCACCTGCTCCCCGCCACCTCCATTCTCCTTCCTTCCTTTGCCATCTGTCACCGGCCTCCCTCTGTCCCCAGCCACCACGCACTGCAGGGATTAACCCCCCCCCAGGAGGAGCAGGGGGGGCTCTGGTGACACTGGGGTGCCAACATCTCTGTGTTGGGGACAAGGTGCACGGCGTGGGGACTGAGCTGTGACAGCACAGGGCAGGATGCTCCTCTGCCCCTCTGCGTTGTGCAGGGACCCCCATCCCGGGGTGGATCCTGGGGTGGGGATGGGACACAGCCAGCTGCCCGTGTGTACAGCAGATGTCCCCCTCTGCTGCTCTGTCCCTTGGCACCTGCTGGCCACCGGCCATCTGGGCCCCACAGCCCCCAGGGACAATGCTCAGCCCCCACCACTGCTCCATCCCGGGGTCCTGGGAGCGTGGCGGGGTTGTGGGACCCCCCAGATCCCCACCAGCTCCGTGTCCCCACCGTGGGGCCACTGCAGTTCTCCGTCCCTTTGGTGGCGGGGCTGTGCTGTGGGGAGCACCCTCCCCTCCACATTAAGCAGCTTGCTGATTAATTACGGATCCAGCAGCAAGCTTTTATTGCATTTACTTGTGGCAACATCCGTATTTATTAA
>WBMW01004596.1:88456-112934 GCA_013396635.1 Penelope pileata | reverse complement strand
GCTGCTTTATGGGGAGCGCTGCAGCCAGCGGTGGCTCCAGTCCTGTGCCCTGTGGCTTGGGACAGGGACATGGGGACATGGGTGGCACCGCAGTGGTGTTGGAGTGAGGATGAGGAGGGAGCCAGGTACCATCACACCTCGCTGGGACACCCTGAGGCCATGGTGTGTCCCCTAGTGTTCCCATCCTCCCGGTGGGGTTCGCTGGGGGTGTTGGCAGCCACGCGGGTGGCATGGGGACATGGGGACACGGCCGCCTGCGGGTGCCAGCGGGGCTCCCCGGGGACGGGAGCGGCGCGGAGCCACTCAGCATGAAGTGCCGTAAGTGCCTCCCGCGTCACGTGGAGAGGATAAGTGCAAAATGGCCCTATTATGATAATTGTGCGAAATGATGATTGATGGAGATTAGCTGCTTATTCGAGGAAATGGCAGGCGCACGTGTGGCACGGCCAGGCCGGGGGACGGGAGCCAGGCCCGGGAGGCGCTGGGGATGGGGACACAGGGATGGGGACACTGGGATGGCCCCCGGTGCATCCCCATGGCATCGCATCCCAGGAGCTGCTGGCTCTCAGGCTGGGGACACACTGCTGCATGGGGACGTCGGGTGCAGCACAGCAGGAGCCTGGCATGGGGATGGTGTGACACACACGTGGCCCTGTCCTGCCCTACAGGCTCCTGGCGTTTGTGCCAGCCTCATGAGACACATCCCCGGATACGGAGAGCCCATCAAACGGGGATGGCGGGCGGAAGCTGTGCTGTGGGGCTGTGCCATGGGGCTCTGCACCCCCAAGGCTGCCAATAAATGGGAGCTCACGTGAGTATGGATGCCAGTGACCACCGTGTCCCCACGGAGCTGAGCAGGGCTCGGGACTGGCAGTGGGCTCACAGCCCATCCCTGCACGCACCCCTTGGCCTTGGGTGCCAAAGCCAAGCTCCTGCTCCAGCTGCATCCCTCTTCAAAAAGCCACCAGGACCAGGGATTTGGGGAAGAAAGGTGAAAACTGGAGAGGGCTGCCATCACCCGCTCTCCCGATGTCTGGGCCATTTGTCACAGCATGGGGCACAGCATGGGGACACTGCATGGCACGAGGCCACGGTGGCCTCACATGATGGCACACGGCCAGGGGGGGACCCCGACACCTCCCACCCGTTGGCGCAGCCTCTCCTGCTCTCTCCCCTTCCCAATTTCCCCCTCTCGCAGCAGGCGGATGCTGGGTAAGAGGTGTGTCTGCAGGAGCCGCGCTCACCACGCAGCATCACCGTGCCGGGGCTGCCGGCGTCGCCTCCTGCTCACCGCCATGGCGTGCGGTGGGGACATGGGGACAGATGGGGCCGAGCCTCCCCACGTGGCACCGGGACGCTCCGCCACGGGATGAGGACGTGGCAAAAGGAACGGTCCCCAATGGGTCCCCCGCAGCCGGCGATGGCACCGCCGCCAAATCCTTTCTCTGCCTTTTTTTTCCCTTTTTTTCCGCCTTGTTCTGCTTTTGGCAGCAGTGCTGGGAAGGGCTGGTGAATGGCAGCAGCCCCCCGCGGCCCCGGCCCCGTGCCAGGGCGGTGATGGCAGAGGGGCTCTGCTCAGCTGCGGGAGCGTCCCCGTGCCGCACTCGCTGCCAATTTCCCTGCGCGCTGGCACCACAGGCGGCTCCGGAGGCAGCGGCGGAGAGGCTGGGGATGGATTGTGAAAGGGAGCGAGGAGGAAAAAAAAAAAAATGGACGCATGCCATCGCTGGAGCGGCGAGGCTGCCAAAATGCCAGCAGGCAGCGTGGGGCCAAAGGCAGCCGGAGGGGAGAGGAGGGTCTGAGCCCATCGCCACGCGGCTCCGGCACACGGAGGATGGCAGCGCGGTGGAGGTGCTGCTCGGCCAACGCGGGACGGGTGGCGGAGCTGGAGGGGAAAAAGGTATTTGCCTTCGTTTTAAAGCCTGCTCGGTGCATGCGTGGCGGGCAGGGTGCCCATGGCCTTGATGTGCTGCGGGTACCACCATGGGTCCCGGTGCCCATGGAGGCGGGCGAGGGGCCCCGGGTGGTGCTGCCGGAGGGGATTTGCCTTCGCTGTGCGGCTGCCCAGTGGCCAGGCTGCTTTGTCTGGCCGGGCTTTGTCTCCCAGCCGCGGCGGCGGGATGGAGGCGGCGGGATGGAGGCACAGCAGGAGGCTGCTGGCTCTTCCCGAGCTGCTTGGGAGCGAGGAGCAGTGGGACAGGACGTGTTCAGCCCTGTGAGTTGCATCCCCGAGGGTCTCTGGCACCCGCAGCAGCGCGGGACGTGGCGCAGCGCCTGGTCGAAGGTGGCTGCTGGGAGCGGGGCAGCACGTGCACCGTCCTGCAGGAAGCATCCCCTGCTCCCCGCCTGGGGCCGGCACAGGGAGGGGCTGGAGAGCAGAGCTAGGAGCCCTGACCGAGCCATGGGGACAGTGCTGTGTTCCCTGGCACAAAGGGAACAGTGAGCACAGCGCTGTTCTCCCCCCCAGGCTGGGTCTCGGGGCTGTGGGGTGCTCGTGCTGGGGGTGCGTGTTCTGGGGTGCAAACTGTGTGCTGGGGAGGGGGTGCTGCCTGCTGCTGAGCCCCCCGCACTGCCCCAGCTCCTGCGCGCTGCTCTGCAGTCACAAAGGACCCCAGCTGTGCCCAGCAGCATCCCCGTGCCCAGCAATGTCCCCTCTGCTCCGACACCACCAGGACCAGCTTCCCTGCAGTCCCCACGCAGCCCTCCTGGGGCCATCGCTCAGGGCAGGACGAGGCCCTGAGCCACCGCCGTGGGGCTGGAACGCGCCCCATGCTGTGGGATGCCTCCCCCATGCCCCCCTCTCCCTCGTTTTCCTCCATATTTCACAGTTCCTGCTTCCTGCACAAGCCGGGGGTCTCCAGGGACTCCAGCCAGATGTTCTCTGCAGCACACCACATTGCTTTCCTAATGAAATATTCATGCAGCCTCGCCGCTGTTTGCCATGAAAGCCTTCAGCAGCTCCCAGCCGTGGAAGCCCCGGGCAGGAACGCTCCTGCCACGCACCGCAGCTTGGCATTGGCCCTGTGCTTCATCCCTCCATCCTCCTCCTCTTCATGCTGAGCGGGTGATACCAGCATGAGGACTTTACCCCTGCTCACCTTGGACCTTGCAATGAGGCATCACCAAGGGCACAGCCACTCCAGGTTCCGCTGTGGGGACAGCGGTATCCCTAGCGGGGCTGGCAGCACAGGGTCCCTGCATGGCATTCACCACCCCTGATCGTGGGGGGGGTGGCACACGGCGTGGCAGCAAAACGGTGGCAAACCCAGCGGCCTCGCCTGCCCCCGCAGCTCCCCGCCAGCCCGCAGCATTAGCGATGCTGTGCACTAGAATCCAATTAGGTTGTTTATGCAAACAATCAGGTTTTATGTTTCAGGAAAAAGCTTAAATAACCTTAATCAAAGCAAAAGTCCTGATATTATCTATGGGGTTCAGCAGGATGCCCTGCCCTGCTCATTGCCTGGGGGGCTCAGCCCTGGCTGGACCCCTGCACAGGGCCATGTGTGCAGTGGTTCATCCCTGGCCCGTGTCACATCCCATGAGTGATGCCACATCACATGGGTGCTGCCCCTGCAGGGCTCCCAGTGACCCCAGCACCACATCCTGCATGCACCAGGGATATGGGGCCAGGGCCCCTCTGCCTGCAGCCACCCACACTGCGAGCCCAGCATGCCTGGAGATAATTAACTGGAACTCCAGAGGTGTTAATCAGCCCCTGATGAGCTGCAGGTTTGTCCCTGGGATCTGTCAGCGCCCAGGCAGGGCTGTTAGCAGTGCGGTAATTGTGGCTGCAGTCACCCTGGGAATAATCATCAGAGGGGGAAAGGGTCTGGCTGTGAGCATGGGAGCATCCCTGCACCCAGCGTGCAGCAGAGCAGCACCCAGCTGGGGCTGCAGGGGACACATCCCTTCCTTGCTGCCTCTTTGCCTCCCACCCTTAGCACGTGGTGGAAATGAGGTGGTGGCCATGCTGGGCAGCACCGCTCCATCCCCATTCATTAAATGCCTGGGGTAGACCCATGGCACTGGAGCATCCTGGTACCACAGCATTTCAGTGCCAAAATATCCTGGTGCCAGATCATCCCAGTGCTGGAGCATCGTGGTACCACAGCATCCTGGTGCCAGAACATCTTTGTACTGGAGCATTTTGGTGCAGGAGCATCCTGGTGCAGGAGGAAATCCCTGCAGCTCCAGCCAGATGTGGACACAGCAGCACGTGGTGGCATGGGGCCACCGCTGGGGACATGCCTGGCGAGGTGGGGACATGCCCACCAGTGCTGCCTCCCCGCGCACCCCGAGTTTGTCGCGGAGTAATAAGCTATGCATGTAGTGTAGAAATAAAACATGTTCTGCAGAACAAATGATGTTAATTTGCTGAGAGGCTCTGAAGCTGAGTATTAGCGAAATGCCTTGAGGGAGAGAGCGGCAGCTGTGCTGGAATTAATGGCAACGTGCCGAATTAGCACCGCTATGCATCATAGTCAGAGGGAAAAATTACCGGAGAGAGGGGGGAAGCAGCCCCCTCCGCACAGCAGCCCGGACCCCGCGCATGCTGCAGAGCGGAGCTGCCCAGGCGGGTCCCTGTGCTGGCCCTGTGCTTCATCCCTGCATCCTCGTCCTCTTCCTCTTTGGGCTGAGCGGGTGATGACAGCACAGGCACTTTGTCCACTTGCCATGAGGCATCACCAAGGGCATGTCCACGTCAGGCTCTGCCGTGGGGACAGCAGCGTGCTGGCTCTGAGCTTCACAGCCCCACAGAAGTGGAGTGCTCAACATCCCCTGGGCGCTCAGCATCCCTTCGCTGCACCCTCCCCCTGAACCACTGCATCCCCCCCCAAGGGACCATCTCCAGGGTGTGCCTCCCTGCTGCTCCCCATCCCTTCCCCTCTTTCCTGGAGTGCTGTTGAGCTCCTCACCTATTTATTTCTTCTATTTGTTCCTGGTGGTTAAGTGCCTGAAGCCTGCAGGTCCTCCCTGATTAGCGGCAGTGGGTCTGGCTGTGGCTCTGCAGCTCCTCCATCCATCCACCCACCTCGTGCCCAGCTCCCCAGCACGCTGCGGGCTGTGCTCTGCCTCTCAATGGACGGTTCCAGTAAGATCCACACCTTTGATGGCATTTACCACCAACACCCACCTGTGCTGCTGGTGGGGGCTCAGTGTGGGTGTCCCCCCCAGGTGCCAGCCCAGGGCTGCAGAGCCGGGTGCGTGGGCTGGGTGGGAGCCTGGGCTGGTGGCCCCCCCTGTAGCCACGTGTCCCCCACTGTCTGGGGATGCTCATCCTTGCAGTTCTGGTACTGGTGGCACAAAACACTGCCCTGGTTTTGTCACTCTGACCCTTTTCTCTGCTCTTTTCTCCAGAGATCCCCAGCCCCACGGGTGCTCTTCCCTCAGTGGATGGAGCAGCCCTGGATGCCGCTGTGCCACCCATCCCGCTGCAGCCTGGGGTGGGACAGTCCCAGGACATGGATGTGTGTCCCCTTTTGGACAGCAGCAGCAGCACCCAGCCACGCCGTGGATCACGCCAGGTGATGGATGTGTCACCAATCTGCTCCCCACTGGGGTGTGCCAACAGCCGGGCACAGAACTGCTGGGACACGGTGATGGGGACGGTGATGCCACCCCTTGGGTCCCAGCAGCATGTCCAGGCAGAGGATGTGCACCCACCCACCACCTATGGAGCTCTACCAAACACAGCTGCCTCAGGAGTGAGGATCTGCCCTGGGGAGGATGAAAGCAGCAGGAGCATCACCCAGCACAGCCGCTGCCTGAGGGATGTGCCCACCCCACGCCCTGGGGATGCTCCATGCCCTGGGGATGCTCCATGTCCTGGGGATGCTCCGTGGTGACTGCCCCATCCCCATTGACATCACTGCTTCATGCTCAGCTCCGTGGCACCACCCTGACCCCACACATCACCAGGATTTGGCTGGCAGCGGAGCAGGGCGGCGTGGGGCGCGTGGCCGTGGGGCTGCCGGTCACCGCCGGCTCACATCTGCCGGGGCACGCAAGAGTGACTCCAGATGCATTAGAAGTGCCGTGCTCGAATTTCAATTTCATCGTCTCACAATCATTTTCAGGCTCCTCTTAGTGCCACATTAACGAAGCCTGCTCGTTTGAATGCATAATTAGCCCAAGCATTCTACCTCGCTAATTTCGAAGCAGGAGCAGAGAGTGGGGAGGGGAGGGGGGGAATTTGCATATTAATTTAGCAGAGGGAGAGAAAAATTGTTTACCACTTGCTTCTTGCTGTTGATCACAGCGGACTTAACTCTTTCCCGGGTGCCATCTGGAGCTGTGGAGCCGGGTGTGCGGCCGGCACGTGGGACGGGACACAAAGGTCACACGGTGGCAATTAAACCCTCCCCTGCAGTGCTGTGGCTGCTGGACCACCCCCGGTGCCTTCACTGCTTGGAGCCACCAGCGGGTGCTGCGGATGCTTTCAGAGCTGGGACAGGCGTGGGGTGGCCAGGATGTGCCCCAGCACCCCTCCTCCCTGTGCAGCTCTGGGGAAAGTGTCATTGTCACCAGCCCAGCGATGCCATCCATCCCTGCATCCCTCGGGCACAGCAGCACAGTGCCAGGCGCAGCCATGCGGTACCCAGCTGCGCTGCTCCTCCTGCCAAGGGTGAGCGGGGCTGGGGCTGTGCAAAGAGCACAGTGCAACCCCTCCGAGGGGACACCTCTGTCCTCCTCGCCGTCCAGCATCACCCACCCCAGCACCAACCTGGATGCTCGTGCATGATGCTGGCCGTCCCCAAAATCCCTGTGCCCCAGGGATGGCTCTGTGCCTGCACCCATGGGGTGTGCTCCGAGCAGGGGAGCACCCGGCTGAGCATGGGCAGCTCGCTGCACTGCCTTTGTTTGGAGTCTGCGGGCGTCGTGAGCCGGGCTCGGAGGTAATTTGTCTGTCTCCTGCAGCGGGGCTGTCATCTCGCATCTGTGAGCCACTTCCATTTGCGCTGCCATTAAAAAATCGCAGGTCTGACAGGTAGGAAAAAAAAAATCAAACACGAAAGAAAAACCTAAAAAAAACCCAAAAAACCCAACGGGAGCATCGTGGGCTTGTCGCATCCAGAGCCACCCTCAAATCCACCCGCTTTGCTCTTTGGGTGCGTATCCCCAGAAGGGCTGGGTCACCCCGTGGGGCTGTTGCTTACATTGGCACAAAGCCACCCCAGCGTCCCGTGGTGGCCTGGGGACAGCCACCGCCGCTGGCACCGGGGTGGGCACCCAGGGGCCATCCCACACCCATGCACGCTGCCCAGGGGATGCCGTGCCGTGCTGCGAGCTGGCAGCGCGTGGGGCCGGCCCGCAGAGGGTTAACAGCTGATTACAGCCTTTGTCTCTGCATCAGTGTACATAATGCGCCCCGCATTTGCATACTGCAGTGTGCGCTCAATTAAAATGAACTTTTAATTTCTTCTAAGTAAATTACTTCTTCCCGGTACGTGACGCGCACAAATGTCAGAATAATGGGAGAGCCTTAATGAGCTGGGAATGAGGGGAGGGGAGCGCGGGGCCCCGGCCCCCTGGGCCACGCTGCAGCGGATGGGTCCTACAGGAGGACATTGCTGCTGCCACCGTGTCCCCAGGGCAGCGGGCCCTGCACCCACCTCCTGCCCATCCCCTCCTCATGCCCAGTGCAGCGTCTCTGCAGGGCTGAGTGCATCCTGGCATGGGCACACCTGCACCATCCCGAAAATGCTCCCCTGGGCATCTCTACATGGGGTGTCCCCAGCATGGCTCTCCCAGCCTGCTCTGCCCCAGACGCTGGTGCTCAGGGGGATGCTGAAGGGGATGCTTGGGGTGATGCTCAGGTGATGTTCAGTGTGATGCTCAGGTGCTGTTCAGGATGATGCTCAGAATGATGCTCAGGTGATGCTCAGGTGATGCTCAGACAGGCACAGAGGAGCCCTGCTCCTGACCTCGCATCCTGCACAGCACCAGAGCCATCCGCCTGTCCGAGGGCCGCAGACGCGGGGCCAGATGGCAGCGAGATTACTGGAATTTGATTTTCAGCTAAATCACAAACCTGGATGAGGGAGCGCTGCTCCAGATGCATTATCCATAATCCCCTGGAAGGGACCTTTCGGAGGAGACGGTCCCCGGACCAGCCGGGGAGCAGCTGGGTAATCCTGGCTGTGCGTCCCCAGGGCCGGGCTGTGCCGGGGGATGCGGTGCTCTCCGGATCCCCTGCATCACCCGTGCTCACCGTGACCCACATTTGGGTCCTGGGCAGGAGCAGATGGGGCCAGATGGAGGCACACCAGGAGCGGGCAGGCACCGGGGCTGTCACGCCCGTCGGGTTCCGCACCACAGGGATGGGGCTGGGGGGGGCAGGGGCTCCCCCTGTGCCTGGAGCATCCCCACGCTGCCCAAAGCCCCCCCCAGCACTCAGGGTGTGGGTGCCATAGGGAGCCCTTTGGGCTGTCCCCACAGCCCCGCTGTCCCATCGCATCACAAAGATGCCCCTCTGCTCCCCGCACCCATTTGTTAGGACGTGGAATGGAGCTCGGCTTGCAGGGCCAGGCCTGGCCAGGAGGAGGAGGAGGAGGAGGAGGAGGGAGCAGGGCGGCTGATCTCCGTGCAGGTTTGGTGAGATCACTCTTCGCACACGCTGTCCTGGCTCCGTGCTCTGAGGCCACGCTGGGCTTCTGGGGCTCCTTGCTTTGAGAGCACCATTCCCAAGCCCAGGACTCATCGTTCCCTTTGGGAGCAGCCTCCCAGAGCTCCCCCTCTGCAGGAATACAAACATGGGAACCGCATTTTGCAAATAAGCAAACCCCAAAGCAGGAGGAACATGGAGCCCTTGCCCCGCTGCATCCACACACCCCCCCCCGCTCCCCACAGCGCTGCTGACCCCCGTTTCCCACCGCCCCGTGCAGGCAGTGAGGCCGTGCTGGCTGCAGACAGCCCATCCATCACCACGGGGCAGCTGCGGGGGGGACAGATTTAACTGGGGGACACCGATCGATGCCGCATTAACCTGAGCCCCCGCCTCCTCCCCGGGGGCTGAAGGTGGCCTGGGCAGGCAGCAGATATTAATTCCTCCCTGCTCCCCGAGGAAGATACGCAAAGCAAAGCTGTGGCCGTGCACTGCTGCCTCCTCCGAGTGCTGAATTTCCCAGCATGGTGCCCCCGGGCTCAGGGCTCCCCCGGCCCCTGGTGCGGCTGCGGGAGCCACGAGTTCCCCCAGCGCCGAAATTTACATTAAACCACAAATTAATTTCATAATTTTTTCCTCTCTAATTATGCCAACATCTGCTGTGAGGCCCAAGCTGTGCACATGCATTTTAATACATCCCTCCCCCCGCCCCGTCTCTCCCAGCACTGAACTTTTCGGTAATTATCGGCAGGAGAAGGGCTCCTTTCTGCAGGAGGGCAAAGCAGAGCGCAGGGAGGAGGGCTGCACCGTGATTTGTCTGCCTGTTAGAGGCTGCTTCCATGGCTGGGAGAGGGGAAGAGGAGGGATGAGAGCACAGCGAATGGGAGGCAGGGATGATCCATGTGCCAGGCACCCTGAGCCTGGGACTGGCTGTGTTCTGGGGATGCTGCACCGTGCTGGGTACCAGGCTCTGCCCCAGGGATGCTGCACCGTGCTGGGTACCAGGTTCTGCCCCAGGGATGCTGCACCGTGCTGGGTACCAGGATGTGCCTCAGGGATGCTGCACCGTGCTGGGTACCAGGTTCTGCCCCAGGGATGCTGCACCATGCTGGTCCCTGGGAGCTGCTATTTCCCCCCAGGTGCCTCCAGCTGTGCTCGTGCTGTGCCCCAGGACCTCAATGTGCCCCCCCCCACCTGCAGCAGGAGGGCAGCGCTGGGGCTGGTGCTGTCCTTGTCACCTGCATGTCCAAGGAACCCAGGGGGCCCGGCAGCCCCCTCCCCTCTCCCGCTGCACGTCTGCCCCCACTCAAGGAGATGCTTCACGGCCTCACTGGCAGATGCAAAAGGTCACTTGGATGCTGAGTAATTAAAACCTGGCAATTACCAATTTACAGCAGTGAGCTCTGGGCCTGTCGGGAGCTCAGCTCCTCCCTGATGAGCTGCAGGATGCTGAAACAGGGTGGGCATCAGGGACGGGATGGGGGTGCCCCCATGCTGGGGCTTCACCACCAGCCAGGATGGGGATGCAGTGAGCCCGTCACCCTGGCACGGGGCCGTCCCGCTCCTGCAGCGCCCATGGGTGTTGGCTCACACGGCCCAGGTGTGACAGCAGGAGTGGGGCTGTGTCAGCCCCGTTAGGCTGCTGCCGCCCGCCCGACTCACAGCCGGGAACAGATGGCAGGCGACAGAAGCTGCCGATGAATAATCCACGGCTGCGGAGCGCCGCTCCCCGCCGCCCGCGCTGCCCCATGTGCTCCATCTGTGCCCGGTGCCTCCCATGGGGCCAGAGCCAGGGTGACCCTGTCACCCACCTGGCACCCATGGGGCTGCCCCACAGCAGGGGGACCTCGCCATGTGCATGGCACCCATAGGTGCTGCCACATACTGGGATGCTGACACTGCATCCATGGAACCCACAGGTGATGTGCTACACTGGGATGCTCCCACTACATGTGTGATGCATATGGACACTTCCCCAGATTGGGATGTTTCCATTTACATGCACAGCAGCTATGGGTGCAGCCACATACTGGGGTGCTCCCATTACATGCATGGAACCCACGGGTGAAGCTCCATACTGGAATGACCCCACCACATGCATGGAACCCATGGGTGATACCCTATACTGGGATGCTCCCATTCCATGCATGATACCCATGGATACTTCCCCATACTGGGATGCTCCCCCATACTGGGATGCTCCCACTTAACACACATGGAACCCACGGGTGATGTCCCATACCGGGATTTTCCCACTACATGCACGGAACCCACAGGTGATGCCCCATATTTGGACACGCACATGCACAGCAGCTGTGGGTGTTGCCCCATACTGGGATGCTCCCATTACATGCATAGAACCCATGGGTGAAGCTCCATACTGGGATGACCCCACTATATGAATGGAACCCATAAGTGCTTCCCATACTGGGATGCTCCCACTACATGCATGGAACCCACGGGTGCTGCAGCTGGAAGGCAGCACCAACCCCTTGGGATGCAGAGCCTGAGCTTGCTCCCAGCGAGCAGCACACAGGCAGCACCCCATCACCCACTCTCCAGGGTCCATGTGTTCCATCCCAAAGCTCCAAAGGCTTCGTGCCCCCACACCATGTGTCCCATCCCTGCCCGGGAAGGGGAGGAGGAGGGCAGAAAACAAAACGGTGATGGATGGCAAAGCCATTGAAGTGCCGGCGAGTAAACTCCATATTTTTAACGGCATTTAAATGCTTCCAAGCAGATTAATAAGGTCTAGGTAATAGCAGAACCAGTCTATATTTATTCTATCTTAAACGCCAGTTTGTCAGGCTGTATTAATATTGATGGTAAGGCTTGGATTGAGGACAGTAAACTGGGACTCCGCTTTATCTCTCCCAAGCAGGCTGCCTCGGCCCTTTATCAGGGCTCGGCTGCCGCAGCAGCTGCCTCTTCAAGGGCTCAGCGCACCCCCTCTCCTCCCCCCGCTCTCTCTTTTTAATCAGAGGAGGAGAAGTTGCTGGCTTGATCGTTCCATTTTTATCTCTTTTATTTACTCCATTTTCATGTCTTTCAGTGCATATTTTATTCCCATCAAGGCAGGACCATTGATAGCTTAAGCTGTCCCCCCACCCTGGCTCCCCCCACGCTGTGCGACAGGGAAGGACGAGGGGGGATTACGGGGGAATTGCCCCCCTGCCCTCCCCTCCTGCTCCTCGCTGCCGGGGTCTGGAGCACCCAGCACCAGCGTTCCATCCCTCCTGTCCCATCTGCACAGCCCTGGGCACCCCAAAAGGAGCTGCAGCCCATAGGGACCCCGTGTTCCTGCCTGGATGCTCCCTGCCAGCATCTGGAACTCAGCATGTGCTCAGCTTCCCCGAGCATCGTGGCCGTGCAGAGAGCATTGGTAATGGTGAAGAGAGCGATGTGAGGAATTGGCACATGGATGCCAATTGGTGAAATTGTCCTAACAGAGGGCTGCAGCCTGCCAGGGGTCTTTAAAGGTGTTCTGCAAAATGCTTTGTGCTGTGCGTGGCTCTGGGAGCCCTCCATCCTCTGTGCTCACCTGGAGCCGCCGTGGGTCCTGCGAGCATCACAGGGCCCCTCTGCTGCAAAACGACAATCCTCATTAACTAATAAAAAGCCCACTGCTCGCTCTGCCTTTAATATAATTAACAGCAGCCAAGACTTCAATTAAGGTTTTATCCAAACTCCACAATGCCACTCTCGCTCTGTAATTACGCCGCATGATGCAGCCTCGCCAGGGCTCCGCGGGCCGTGGGCTCATCCCAAATAGGCAATGTTTGTGCGAGTGCTCCTTGGCAGGACGCGGCGGTTCTGATCTCAGCAGGGAAATATGCTGAGCACGGCGCTGGGAACCGACCCGTTCTCACCACTCCCCGAGTGCCGGTGGGAAGGGTGAGGGATGCGGTGCTGATGTGGTGGCCCCAAGCCCCCAAAATGAGCAGTGGGGGCTGCGTGCTGTTGGCTGAGCACAGTGCCTGCGGGATGGCTGCAGCGTCGCTGATGGGGATAACAGCATCGCCCTTCATTAGCTCAGTGAGCAGGGAAATGCTGGGAGCAGCACAGGGCATCCTCTCCCTTCCATCCACTTCCTTTTCCCATCCTGTTTTCGGGGTGGAGCAGGGGCTCTGTAGCTGCTGCACCAAGTGAGCCTTGGGGCAGCCCAAGCCCTGCCCAGCGCTGTGCCACTGCTGATGGTGTGACTGAGGACAGCGTTTTTTTTCTCTTTTCGCTGACCAGAAAAAGCACTGGTTGGTTTCCCCCATGCAGCCCAACACAGCAACATGCTGCTGCCCCAGCCCCACACTGGAGTCACTGGGTGTGATTTGCAGTGCTCAGGACCTGGGCTGGGTTTAGGGCAGGAGCTGGGAACCTCTCCCAGTTTTTCCAGTAGGCAATGGCCTCAGGGCATCTCCAGGGATGCAGGGTACCCAGGGATGTGCAGGGACACAGGGTGCCCAGGGACATGCAGGGATGCCCGAGCCCCAGGGATGTTCAGGGATGCAGGGTACCCAGGGATGTGCAGGGATCCCAGGTTCCCAGGGATGAGCAGGGATGCACGAGCCCCAGGGACATGCAGAGATGCGAGATGTCCAGGGATGAGCAGGGGTGCATGATCAAGGGGATGTGCAGGGATGAGCAGGGTGCTCAGGGATGCGCAGGGATGCAGGGTGCTGCAGGGATGCAGGATGCCTCTGGGATGTGCAGAGCTGCAGGGTGCCCAGGGACGCACAGGGATGCAGGGTGCCCAGGGACGCGCAGGGATGCAGGGTGCTGCAGGGATGCAGGATGCCTCTGGGATGTGCAGAGCTGCAGGGTGCCCAGGGACGCACAGGGATGCAGGGTGCCCAGGGACGCGCAGGGATGCAGGGTGCTGCAGGGATGCAGGATGCCTCTGGGATGTGCAGAGCTACAGGGTGCCCAGGGATGCGCAGGGATGCCAGGCACTGCTGGGGCACAGGACAGCCATCCCCTGCCCCAGTCCCAGCCACAGGCAAGGGAGCAGCAGTGCCAGGGGAGGGCCATGCAGATGGCAGAGCTCTCGGAGAGACAGGGGCCGTAATCCTCCCCACGGGTCCCATTATCATCTCTATCTGGTGAAAAAACTCTCGTCCTGGATGTGCCTAATCCTAATCACTCCCTATCGCACGGGGCCACTTCAGACGGGCAGACGGGCAGACGAGCGCTGCGTCCCCGCATATCTGCACAGGCACTGCCGGGGGGAGCGGCCGCCCCTCTGCTCCTAATCCCTGCGCCAGGGCTTCGTTTAAAAGGGGATTTGCTGCTTATTCCCTCTGCGGGCTGAGCGATCATCGCAGGGGTCAGCATCTGATCTGGGAGAGCCTTGTTAAAAAATAATAATAGGGCGTTCCTTTGGGGGAGGGCCAGGAAACATGCCAGCGAGATCCCAAGCCCTGAGGTCTCCCTGTCCAAGCATCACCCACCTGAGGGGCCGGGGGCTGCGGGGATGGGGCCCTGTGTGACCTCATGTGCACGTTCCATTCAGACCTCTCCATGTGCACATCCATATTTATGGGGCAGGAGGAGCAGCGCCGGGGTGTCCCCAGCCCCGGGGATGGGATTAAAGCAGCAGGGAAGCATCCTGCAGCAGGTGCAGCCCGAAGGGCCGCCAGCCGGCTCCGAGAGCCGCGCACATCTGTGCTCATCAGTTGGACACCAGATGGGCCCCGCGCTGTATTTTGGGCTGGGGATGGCTCTGGGGTGAGGACGGGGCCCGGCTGCCCCCGGACAGCGGCGGGGCTCACCATGGGATGCTCACGTGCTGCCGGCATTCCCGGGTATTCTTAGCCCGGTATTTTTAGCTGGTTTGGCCAGCTGGAGGCGAGGCGCTGGCTCAGGGTGTGGGGCAGCTCAGGGATACACTGCAGAGCTCTGTGAGCCCCTGTGCCATGGGGGCACCCACAGCCCACCCACATCCTCACCCTTATGGGATCTCATCAGGCTGAACTCCCATCGGTGAGAGCTGCCACCCCCGCCTAGGTGCTCAGCATCATTCACCCCAATATTCTCAGCAGTGGACACACACGTGGCTCCCCAGAGGATTAGGACCACTCCAACCCCATATATCCCAACCCTGTGTACCCCAACCCCATGCATTCCAACCTTGTACTGCCAGCCCCATGCACCCTCACCCCACGGGGGAGCCCAGCGGCTGCTCTGCTCCCTGCCCACTCCCAGCACAGCAGATGCTGCTCGCCAGCCTCCCAGCTCCCGGCTATTTTTAGGAGTGTGTCAGTGGCTAAATCTGGTGCCGTGTGGGCCTGAGGCAGCCCGGGCAGCATGACGGCTGCCAGCCTGTACTCCTGGGGTGCTGCATCACCCCATGCAAGCTGGGAGCATCACGAGTGTTCATGGTGCTGCTGGCCCAGCAGAGGGCACGTGGAGGGGTGCAGGGAGATGTAGGGGGATGCAGAGCCAGGGAGCTGTGCCCCTCTGCAGTGGGTTGGGGCATGGAGCCAGAGCAAGGGCACCCTTCACCCTTGGGGACCGGTGACCCTCACCAGCTCTGAGTACCCACTGCATCTCATGGTCCCTGTGGGCCTGGGATCAGCCCCACTCTGTGCAGCAGCTTGACCAAAACCCTGATCCAGGGCACTGTGCTGCATGGGACTTGCATGCCATGAGGAGGAGGAGGAGGAAGAGGAGGATGTGCTTTCCTTCAGCCCTGCCCAGCATCCGCTCCTGGCCACATCTTCCCCCAGTCCCACTGCCCCTCTGCACATGCAGACACAGCCCTAATGCTAATATGCGTCCCCACTCATCCCCATCCCCATGGCCATCATCATCCTCAGCCTTATCCCCATCCCCATCCTCATCATCACCCTCATCCAATCCAACGCCTATCCATCCCCATCTATCTTCATCCCCTTCCCCATCCTCAGTCCCATATTCATTCCCAACCCCATCCTCACCTCCACCCCCATCCATCCCCATCCCATCTTCGTCTCCATCCCCTCTATCCCCATCCCCATCCCATCCCCATCCCCATCTCCATCCCCTTTATCCCCATCTAATCCATCCCCACCCTTGTCCCCCCCCAGCTCCTGTCCCCTGTCCCCCAGGAGCCAGCACAGCCCGGAGATGCTCGGGGTCACTCTGTTTGGGGCTCAGAGCCCAGCACCCCATCTTGGAGCGGCCGCACATCCCCACGGCTCACGACAGCATTTCTTCTCCTCTTTCCCCCTCCCCTCTCTCTCCCTTTCTGAAAATTGATAATTAACCTTTTGTCCATGTGGCTGTTGTGTTTATTTGGTGCAGGCGGCTGCAGGGCGCTGATATGGAAATCGCAGCCGGCAGGCAGCTCCGCGTCCTCTGCGCAATCTGCAGCCGCGCACAGCCGTTGGGCAGAGATAAGCAGGTGCTTATTCACAGCCCCGCAGCTGCCTGCGAGGGCAACCCTACCTGATCACTCCAATCTCGGTGAAAAACTACTTGAGGTTAGGCTACCGTGATGGAGAGAGCCGATAGGGACCGCGTGAGACAGCTCCCCCGGCTCCGGCTTCGCCTCCGCCCGCACCTCCTGCCTCCCGCCCCGCGTCCTCTCCACTCCTGCGTCTCACTGCTCTGTCTTCCCTCTTATCTCCCTCTCCACATCCCTTTGATTTTTTTTTTTTCTTAAAGAATTCATCTTTGTGTTTCATGTGAACTCCCGGCGGTTCCCTCCTCCCTCTCGCTCCTGGTTGCTGCTCTGCCTCCCGCTTCCCCCTCGCCCTGCCCTGCACCCGGGCTGGATTTGGGCATCGGTGGGTGCAGATAAAAGCCCCATCCTCACACTCCCCCCAAAAAGCAGCCACACTGGGGGAGCACACCCATTACCGTGCCCTAAACACACAGCCCTTGGGACATGATCACCCCTTTGGGGTTCCACTGATGTTATTATTTTGCTCAGGGGTTGTTGCTGTGGCTTCCCCTGACCTTGGGTTTCCCGACCAGGGGTGGCCCCTAGGCTCCCCCGTGTCACACAGAGGGGACAGCTGCCAGCGGGGGTTTCTTGCTTCCCTTTGTGCTCTTACTCTGAGTGTCGGGGTGGGGGGAGCCAGTCCTGCTTCTCCTTTACGGGTCGGGAAGTTTCTGCTCACGGCTCTGACTCAGACAGAGAGCGCTCAGCAGCACTGTGGTGCTGGGGACCAGGACCCCCGGGCTTCCCCGTGATAGGGCATTCCCCCAGCAGCCGCCGGGCACCCTCCTGCCCAGAGCCCCTGCGTGCAGGTGATGGGGGGACACGGGGCCGCAGCTGGCGGGGATTTTCCTCGCTGGCCCCAAAACCGCTGGCTTTGACTCAGCACCCCAGGACGCACCCACCCCATGCTGCTTTCGGTATCTCCCTGCCGTGAGCCTGACCCCCACTGTGGGGTTCTGAGGATGCCGAGCCCACCTGCAGGAAGTAAAAGAGGAAGAGGCAAGATCCTGAAGTGGGGAGGGAAACCCTCCAGCCCCGGTGCTGTGCCCCTCATCCCCCGTGATGTCTCTGCTCCATCCTTCCCGGTGGAGCATCCTGGGGTTGGTAGGATGGAGCTGCCCCCAGCACCACTGGGATGCAGGATGGGATGCAGGATGCAGGATGGGGTCCCCCGGGTGTGTGTGCCCCGTTCATGCTGGCTGGGTTCAGCCTGTGCTGTCTGGGTGATTTGTGGCCCTTTGGCCCCGTGCTGGGGCTTCCCCTCATCCCCCACAGTGCACAGAGCACCGTCCCCAGGGCACCCAGCACTGCATGCTCTGCCTCTCCTGCAGAGATGCTGCAAAGCAGTGACCCCACAAACCAGTGATCCCACAAACCTAGTGACCCCCTCTTCACCCCCTCCCCCTGCAAACCCCTGTTCCCTCCCCGTCCCCCACAGCTCCGGGCTGGGGGAGCCCTGGGAGCCATCTGCGGGAGCCCAGGTGGCCGCCGAGACACACCATCTGCTGAGCCACCTTCGGGGACCGTGCAGGCGCTGCTGTATTTTTAGGACACGTTTCCTCCCTCCCACCTGCAGCCCGGAGCAGCCTTTCGGTTTTCTAACAAGTTGTTTCTCTTGCTGGCGGCTGTCAGAGAGCCCCAGCCCCAGCACGGGGGGGCTGCGCTGGGGGTGCACGGACCCAGGCAGTGAAAGGGGCTCAGCACCCACCAGGGGTGTCCCATGCACAGGAGAGGGTCCTGCACCGAGCAAGCAGCAGCACAGCACCAGCAGCCAGGGGAGATCTCATGCCCACAGCCACCCCCACGCAGACAGGCAGCGCTTTGCAGGGTTGCAGCAAGGGGCACCAGCCCCAGGTGTCACAGTGTGCCATGGTCACACTGTGCTGGGCGGCATCTGTCCCCATGCACCCTGTGCCAGCCTGAATCACGGTCACCATGCCATGCCATGCAGCTGCCCATGCCAGGCTGCATTTTGCTGGCTGTGTCACACTGGTGCTGGCTTGCTGATGCCACACTGCACCGTGCTGGGTGTGCTGTGCCACACTGCACTGTGCTGCCCATGCCATGCTGCACTGTGATGGCAATGCCATGCCACACTGCACCTTGATGCCATGCTGCACCTTAATGCCATGCTGCACCTCAATGCAATGCCATGCCATGCTGTACCGAGCTGTCCCTGCTGTGCCATGCTGCATGCCACTGCTCACACCGAGCTGCACCATGCCAGCCCCTCGCAGTGAGGAAGCGAAGCCGGCGCGAAGGGGAAGTTGTTGGAAAGTCAGACCGGAATGGCTGATAGGGAAGGCAGAGCTGGGCTTGGTCGCAGATGGTTCCTGTTGGGGAAGGACACGGGCGCAGCTGCCCGGCCTCCCCCCACCCGCCGCATTATCGCTGCCCGGCAGCTGTTCACCTTCCCCCTTGCCATGGGACGCGGTGCTGCTGCCACCCCGGCCCCGGTGCTCACATGAACGGCCCTTGCACGGGGCAGCACCGTGCGGGCAGGACGCCCTGCACTGCCCCGCACCGAGCCTGGCACGCGGTGTCCCCACGGGGACACGTGGCTGCGTGGGGTGCTGGCTGGGTGCACTGGGCACCGCTGGCACCACGTCCCCGGGATGCCTGGGGACCCCCCCGGATGCGATGAGCACCCCTCCAACAGGAGCAGCCAAGGTAAGGCCAGGGTGACGGTGGGAGCATGGAGATGGGGGCTGTGGCTGATCTGTGTGTGTCACGGTGCTGGGGACATGTCCCAGTGTCATCGAGGTGGCACGCGTCCTTGTGGGGTGTCCCCACGGAGCCCTATGGGGCAGCAGGAGGGCACGGCTGAGCCCGCAGCGTTGGCATGGGGCCCCGTCTGCAGCCTGCTCTGCAATTAGCCTTTCTGTAATGAGTAATCAGCCGCGATTATGCTTTATCTGCAGCGCTTAAAGCCTCTGTTTACCCGGCGCTTCTTCCAGGATTGGGTCAGCAGCTCCCGTGCAGCTCAGGAGCACATTCCCATGTTCAGGTTGTGCTGTCGGGGTCAGGATGTGGCCCCAGGGGCTCTCCAGGTGCTGCTGCCCACCTGCAGCCCGGTGACACCATGGTGGCTGTGGGGCAGTGGGTCCCACGCCGGGCACACCCCAGCCCTGAGCACGGGGAGCACTGGGGCTGTGCTGGGCATGGGAAGGAAAGCGGCTGTGGCTGAGTCACCAGCGTTTGTCTGCCCCGAGCGAACAATGCTGGCCCTCTGCCTCGCTTCCCCTCACACAGCCCTTTTCCTGGTGGGAGAGAGCCCTGTGGCATCAGACACAGCACCAGGCACTGGGCACAGCACCATGCCCTGGGTGCAGCACCTTGCCCTGGGTGCAGCACCATGCCCTGCTGCCCGCTCCCAGCTCCCCCCCTGCAGGCTGGGGGCACAACACGGATGGGCTTGAGGACAGAATTTGGGCAGCGTGGGGACCGCTCCCTGCCCACATCCCCCATCCCCCCCTCATCCCTTGGCAGAGATGCCAGGGCTGTGTGGCAGGTGAACCCTCACTGCTGAGCCTGCAGGCTGAGCTGGGGACAGGGACATGGGGTGCCCCGAAGCCCCCCACTCTGGGTGCTGCATCATCACTGTGCGAGCACAGCAGGTGCACCCACGATGGGGACAGGTGGGGGGACGCTGCTCCCTGCTCCGTGCTGGCACCCCCAGGTGCTGCCCAAGCTGCCCACAGCCCTAACGCCCGGCACAGCCTGGGCACGGGGCTCCCGCTGATACCAGATCAGGGCTGGGGGGGCTGCTCGGAGCGGAAGGGTGCAGCGAGCGGAGCTGTGCAGATTGCTGCTGCCTGGCGGAGTTGCCAGTTAGAGGCTTGGCAGGAGAAATGTTTATTTTATTGGCCAAATATCTCAGCAAACTTCCTGATTTACTTGCGGGCAGTGAGGCAGCGATAGGGCTGGGGCAGCCGTTGCCTGCTCCTCGCTCCGGCTTTGGCGTGCAGAGCTGTTATCTCCGATACACAGCAGGCAGGGAAGAGGTGGAGAAAGGGAAATGAAATACAACAGAGGTGGCACATTTTTTGCTCTTGATAACGAGCCCTGCTTTTAGCCTGGGAACTTGGAAGCGATGCAGGTGGCCAGAGGCAGCCGCAACGTCCCCTGCTGCCACCACACATCTGGGCCTTGTAACGAAACCCAGAGCTCCTGGTGGCCCTGCTGCGAGCTGGGGCTGCCCATGGCATGGCACAGCATGGCCCCTCTCAGCCCCCCAGGGCTGCAGGGAGGTTCCTGGGGAAGCACTGGGGCCAGGCACTGAGGATGGGGCTGTTGGGACACGCTGTCACCACTGCTGCTGGCACAATGCTGGCAGCACTGTCCCCACACACTCCGAAGCACCACGGGGCACAGGGGCACGTGGCCATCTCTACTTCAAAATTAAAGCAGTTTCCATGACTTTATGGCAAAGAAAAGCTGCCAACACGGCCCCAGCAGCCCAGAAACCTGCAGGCACCCAGAGGGACGGTGGCACATCCCAATGGCTCCCGGAGCCTGAGCCAAGGGCTGATTTTCTGGAGGCTGCGGTGCAGGGAAGATAAGCAGAAGGGTCTAGCTTCCCTTTGAGCACTCCAGAGCAGGAACGAATCTGTCAGCCAGGAAAACATGATTTTTTTTTCTTTTCATGCTCATGGGAGCTGTGCGAAAGCTGCAAAGCCCTCAGCTCCTCATCCCACAGGCGGTGATGGACAGGGCTGCTCCCTCCTGCCCTCATCCCAGCAGCGAGGGAGGGGGGCTCCGACACTGAGACCCCCCGAGTGGGTGCAGGGGAAGGCAGGAACAGCCGAAGCAAAGTCCTTTTCTGGAGCAGAGCTGGCGGGAGGTGCTTCCTGCACAGCAGATGTCCCCGCAGCGGATGCAGCTGCGGCGGGCGATAGCTCTTGCAGCCGCTGGCTGCCCACCAGCCCTTATCTCCCCCGCCAAACTGGAGCATGGGGAAGAGGAGCAGCAAGCAGAGTGCCAAGGGAAGGGCACTGAGCGCTGCAGCCCGGCTCCTGGGATTTGTTCAAGGATGGGTTTTGGAGCTGGGATGAAAGCCACCACGTCCACGCGTGCAGGGTGATGAGGTGTGCATCACCCAGTGCCATCCCCGGACCCATGCTGGCACTCACAGTACCGCAGTGGTAGAGGCACGGAGGGATGCTCAGCCCCCTGCGAGGCAGGGGGGGTGGCTGAGCAGCCCAGACGGGCAGGCAGACTGCTGGGTGACACAGGAAACCTGCGGCACGCCAGGGCACGGCTCGGTGCCTTCACCCCCAGATGAGCCCCGGGGATGAGTCACTGGAGGGCTGGGGGGAGGCACGGGAAGGCAGTGAGGGCTTCTTTATAGAGCCTGAGGCTTGGGAAGGGGCATGCAGCCTGAATTGCAATCAGCTCCCACTGTTGGGCTTGGAAATGTCACGGCTGAGCAAGAGCCTGAGCTGTGAGGAGGTTGGGAGAGCCAGGGAGGAAGGGGAAAATGCAGTGCGTAGGGTCTGGGGGCTGAGCACAGAGCAGTGACAGTGCTGCGGGGCCACTGCTGCTCCCAGTAACCCCCCCAGGGCAGAGGGGCCTCATTCAGCCAGGAGCAATGGGGCTGAGCAGGGGGTTTGTGCAGCAGAGGTGCAGAAGGAGAGGAGGTGGGTCAGGACACATGGGGTGTGAAAGAAAAAGGGATCCCAGCACCATAAGGAAGGCACGAGGAGGGCTCATCCTGGCACAGCATCCCACCCGTGCCTGCAGGAGGAGCTCGACCTGCCAGGCTCACCCCATGCACTGCAGACACACGCCAGCCCCAGCACATGGCCAGGCCCACACCTGGACCCCGTGCCTCTGCCCCACGCTCTCCCATATCCCCAGAGTGTGTCATGGGGAGACCCTTTACTTGGAGAAGATCCCTGGGAGCTCTCCAAGCCCTGTACACAAGGACATCCCTGCTCTGTGCATGTATAGCAGATGGCACCTGTGAGCCAAAATGATGTGTTGGGATGCCAGCATCACCCCTGCAACCAAAGCACCTGCAGCAGCGGTGCAGGGACGATGCTCGGTGACGGGAGATGCTGCTTCCCCAAAACGAGGAGAGCACAACTCAACACAACGTGTGCACACTGAGCCATCACCCAGTGGCAGCGTGACCAGCACAAAGCCTTGCAGAAGTTTCCAGGCTCTCTGGGAACCCACAGGAGTGGCAGGGCCCATCCTGCCCGGCTCCAGATTTGCTGGGGAAGGGCTCCAGGCGCTGCGCTGGGACGGCTCCAGGCTATCGGCCCCTCGCAGGCGCTTATCTGCCTGCCTGGCTGCTCGCCTCCTGCAGAGCTGGGGATGTCCATCCCCACGCACCAGGGGAGCAGAGGGAGATAGCATTTCTCTGCCAGCGCTGCCATCCCCCTCCGTGGGACCCACGCGTGGCCGTGGGTGCGTGGGAGCGCCGGGCTCGCACGGAGCGGGCCGGGGGCACGAAGGGGTTAACCCGGGAAGTTTGCTCACTCTCGGCAGTGATTTAAANAGGGGGATGCAGCCGCGCTGGGACACCCCCGCTGCCCACCCCAGGGTGGGCATTGGCTTTTGGACAAACCCGGAGGTTTTAACCTCAAAATATTACCTTCATCTCGAGGCAACCTCACCACCTCCATCGTTCTCCATGTGGCACATCCCTGTCTCCGATCTGTTGGATGCCTGGGGACAGCGTGGGGTGACATCGAGGGGTGACATCGAGGGGTGACATCGAGGAGGTGGCCGTGGGCTGCAGGCACCCAGCAGGGATCTATTACCATTCAGGCGAAGCCCTCTGAATAAAGCCAGCTAACACAAATGTTTATTTTCCCAGTGGTGAATTATGACTTCAATAGACTCAAATTACAGGCTGCGTGCGCGGAACGGGAGCGATGCAGACCCCGGCACCCAAACGCTGCTGGGGGGGACATGGTGGTGGCTGTCCCCTGCCCAGGGTGTGCCATCGTGCTGCTGCCAGGGGGGGTCCTGCTGGCAGGTGGGCAGCTGGTGCTGCATGGGCCCTGAGCCAGCAGGAGTTGGATAGCATTCTTCATCTGCACCCAAATGAACCAGAAATGGGAGTGTTTGTGGCTTTTCCCGGCAGGTCGCCAGGTACAGGGTGAGTGGGACAATGTAGGTCACCAATCAGACATTTATTGGTGGATCTTGCAGTGGGCTCAGCAGCTTGCAGGGCGTAGCAGCGGGTGTATGGGGGCTGAGAGCATGCTCACCCCCTGGCCTGCTCCCTGCTGCAAACAGCAGCAGCAGAGAGGAGAGCAGCACCCCGGTAAAAATGGGGTTCAGCCCTGGGAAGCGCTCTCAGGATCCCTGGGTGCTCCATGATGCTGAGGATGCGTGCATCGAGGGGACGACACCATGCAGCGCTGCATTTGCATGCACCAGGCGGGGCTGCTGCTGCAGGGCAGCAGTGCAGAGCGCAGCTGCGTGGGGGTGGTGCTGCTGTGCTCCTGGGGCCACGCTGCTCAGACACGGGGAAGCCCAGTGCTCGCAGCTGGGGCGTGCAGGCAGGCAGCGAGGCAGCACGGGCAGGATGGGTGCGTGCAGAGTGCACAGCAGCAGGAGCATGGGGGGGGAGCAATGCTGTCCAGACCATCCTGGGGGCTGGGATGTCCCAGTTGCAACTTGAGATGGTGGGAGCTTGGCACGCAGTGGCCACGCAGTGGCCGTGCAGTGGCCATTTGGTGGCTGTGGAGATCATTTAGTAGCCATGCAATGGTCATGCCAGTGGCCACACAGTGGCTGTGTAACAGCAGTGTGGTGGCCACGCCATGGCCGTGCAATGCCAGCACCGTGGCTGTGCAGCAGCTGTGCAGCTGTTTTGCAGCAGCCGTGCCACGCAACACCCCGGCAGCAGCTGTGCAGTGCTGGTGGCACGCTGCCTGGCAGGGCTGCTGCTGTCCCTGGCGCCCGCGCTCTGGGGAGAGGCGAGGATGACTAATGCAACAAGCACACGGGCGGCAAAGGCTCCGCGCAGCAACTTGCAGAGGGAAGGCAGCTGCCAAGCAGAGTAATTACGCAGAGAGGCAGGGCTTCAGCTCGCAGGGAAATTAGCAGGGTTGGCGTTACCCGACACACCAAGCCAGCAACAACATTGTAGTAGGACTTGGGGAGGGAGGGGCACTTTTCATGTCCCCCCTCCCCAGGCACAGGACACACAAGGAGTGCCTGGCCATGCAGGAAGGCTGCGCCCAGCACCGGGGAGCCCCACACCTATGTCCATGTATGGCCCCATGGAGCCTGGACAAGGAGATGTGGGGTGGGGGCACCCTACAGCAGAGCTGGTCTGGGTGCATGGATCAGGGGTGCCTGAGGGCTCACTGTGCACAGATGTGGCTGCGTGTGTGGCTGCTCCTACTGCAGCCATGGGCATCCCCAGGGCAGCAGGGGAGGGAAGCAAAGCAACCCCATCCCCAGCGCCTCGCAGCCCCTCAGCCTTTGCA
>WBMW01004596.1:69031-80309 GCA_013396635.1 Penelope pileata | reverse complement strand
TGACACCAGCCAGGAGCCAGAGCAGAGCTGGCCCATGGGACACCCAATGCTGCAGAGCTGGGGCTTGGAGAAGGGAGGGGGAGCACGGTGGTGTCCCCATGGCACAGTGGTGTCCCCATGGCACTGTGGTGTCCCCAGGCTGGGGCTGGCACTGTGCTGTTATGATGTAGAGCTGTGAAGCCCTGCCATGTGCCAGGGAAGCAGGAGGGATGCTGCAGGCTGGGGGCACCTCCCGGCCTCATCATTACCCCTTGGCCAACTTCCTCCAAATCCCTTCTGTCCTGCCTGGAGAAGCCGTTCCCAGTTCCATAAAAAGGGAAATTAGAGGTGTTGCCAAAATGTCCCGTTGTTTTGGCAGACCCTGTAAACAAGCAGCTGTTTGTGGGGGAGATGCTGCTCATCCTCGGGGTTTATCCTGGAGTGGGAGAAGGGGGCACGGCGAGGAGCCCGCAGCTCGGGGGTGTCTGCAGGGCTGCTGTGCCCAGGGTGCTCCCACAGTGCTGGGGATGCTGTGGGACCGCAGTGGTGACACTGTGACATCTCGCTTGGGACGGGGCCCTGGTTTTATTTAGCCTGGACAATGCGCTGCTGCGGGGCTCCGTTAATCTCCCGACAGTTGCAGCGGGTTAAGCACGCGTGTGAGGTTGGTGCTTACCAGCACTGGCAGTGAGCAGCCGGGACACAGCGGGGACTGCGGCTGGGACAGTGACAGACCCGTGCAGCTGCCGTGCTCACAGCCACCCAGCATGGCACGGCATGGCACGGTGCAGCAGCTTGGGCTGAGCGGTGCCTGCCCCACCTCCAGCATCACGCATCCACAGAGGATGCAGGCACCGTGCCCTGAGCTGCTGCCCTGCTCTGGGGACCGGGGACCCCCAAGGGTCCGATGTGCCATATGGGGGGCAGTCCTACTCACCGCCCCTGCCCTGTCCCTGCAGATCCCGTCGGGACAGGGGCTGCCACCATGCCCGACTCGCCGGCCGACGTCAAGACGCAGCCCAGGTCCACGCCACCCAGCATGCCACCACCGCCCGCTGTCACGCAGGGAGCCACGCGCCATCCCCCCTTCACACCCAGCGCCAGTGAGTACGNCTTGTCACAGCGGTGGGGACCTCCTGCTTGTGTCCAGGTGGCAGCAGGGTCTCTGCGCTGTGTGAGCTGGGGACCTCCGGCCACAGCAGTGCTCCGTGCAGGGTTTGTATGCGGGTCGGTCCCCCCCGGCGGTGTCACAGCCCTGGGACGTGGCTGGGCACGTCGAGGTGGCAGGGGACAGGCAGGTCCCTGCCACCAGGGCAGCAGAGCACTGCTGTGGCTCTGCCAAGGTCTCTCTCTGGGCACACACGTGCCTCTGTCTGCGTCTTGCACAGAAACCCCAGCGGGGATGAAACTGCCCCAAAGTGACACCCCCACCCCACCGTGGTCCCAGCCTCTGGTTAGAGATCAGACTGCTCCCATCTGCACTCGGATGGATTTTGCTTTGGAATCCGAGTGCTGCAGCGGCTGCGGGGCTCCAGGCTCTGCACGCTGCATCCCAGCATGGGCATCCCACTGCCACCCATCCCCACGCTGGGTGTCTCCCAGGGAAGTTTTGCAAGCTGCCCCCCAGCCGGGGCCGGGCGGGACCCTATGAGGCTGCAGAGCCCCGATGGGTGCCCGGACCCCTCCATGCCCGGTGCCGGAGATGCTCTGCCCCCGGCCGAGAGCTGCCACCTCCGCTCTCTCATCACAGCGTGTTTTGTTTTGCTTGCAGATCGAGACGCTGGCCCTCCGACGTTTCTGCCTCGCGGCCGTTTTCATGGTTGCTTGAAATGGTCGATGGTCTGTCTCTGTAAGTAAAGCGAAGCACACGCTCTCATGAGAGACCCGAGGCGCAGCGCTGCCCCGTACCACTGGGTACTGGCGCTGCCCCCAGCCCCTCTCCTTGCCCCCGTCCCAAGGATGCGAATCCCAGCCCCGTCCCAGCTGAGGGACATGTGCAGCATCTATCTTAGGAACACACCTGTCGCGGGAATAGAAGCAGTTGTGGCCACGGGGTTATTTTCAGCCCCTCAGTAGCAGGCGGCTGCGGCTGCCCAGCAGAGCAGGGCAGGGCAGGGCTGCAGCTCTGGCAGGAGGACACCGGCCCCGCGGTACCCGACACGATGCTCGGGGCCCCCAGCCCTGACCTCCCCTCTCCTCTCTCCTGGCAGTGATGAACGGCAGCAGCCACTCTCCGACCGCCATCAACGGGGCCCCTTCCACCCCCAACGGTTTCAGCAACGGCCCGGCCACCTCCTCCAGCGCCTCGCTCTCCACCCACCAGCTCCCTCCAGCCTGCGGTGCCCGGCAGCTCAGCAAGCTCAAGCGCTTCCTCACCACCCTGCAGCAGTTTGGCAACGACATCTCGCCCGAGATCGGGGAGCGGGTGCGCACCCTCGTCCTGGGGCTCGTGGTACGTCCGGCATGGAGATGATGCTCAGTCATTGGCGTTGGGTTGGGTGTTGGGAGTGCCACGAGGCACTGGCACAGGCTGCCCAGGGATGTGGGTGCCACATGCTTGAAGATGCCCAAGGCCACGTTGGGTGGGATTTGGGCATCCTGGTCTGGTGGGTGGCAGCCCTATCCACGGCAGGGAGCTGGGGCTGGGTGGGCTTTGAGGTCCCTTCCAACCCAACCATTCTGATTCAACAATTCCAATGAGTCCATGATCTGACTGAATGGAAAAGATGAGCCTCGTGGTGCTGCGATGCCTTAAATGCTGGAAAAATGGAGGCATCTCGCGGGTACTGCAGCGCAGAGCGTGGCGGAGCAGCGCCGGGGGGGGCTGGGGGCTGAGCTGGGACTGTCCCCGCAGAACTCCACGCTCACCATTGAGGAGTTCCACGCCAAGCTGCAGGAGGCCACCAACTTCCCACTGCGTCCCTTCGTCATCCCCTTCCTGAAGGTGGGTGCCCTGCGTCCCCGTGCGCTCCCACGGGGCCGAGCTGCCGGTGGAGCCGTTTGCAATAAAGCCCAGAGCTATGGCATCTGGAAACCATTTGCAATTCGTTAAAAATCCCCTTTTCTATACGTATTTTTTTGTTGTTATTATTTTTTTCCTTTTAATCTCATGCTGACTCCGCGCTGTCACCCCGCTGCAGGGTGGGGGATTCGCCGCCGTTCCTGGCAGATGTTTGATCCCCGTGTTAGCAGGGCAACAAAGCCACATCCCCTGCCCACCTCTGCACCCTCTGCAGTGCAGAGCTGCCCCGTGGGGACAGCAGAGCTGCGTGGGGTGGGGCACAGCGCAGCGTCCCCGGTGCTCCCAGCTGCTCCCACCCCGGGCTCCAGCTGCTTCCCATCACCTCCATGCACACAGCCGGGCACGGCGTGCTTCCCAGACTCCGTTTTTTTTTCGTTTTTCTGGATCGTTCCCCCAGATGGGGAAGGGCGGCGAGCGTCTCCGCCCGGCGCTAACGTGTCCGACAGATGGGGCTTTGGCCGGGGATCAGCTGCCTGGGGAGGAGAGCAGAGCTGGCAGCCCCAGCACCTGGGTCCCACGCGTTGCTGCTGCTGCTCAGTGCTGCTCTGTGTGATGGGGGTCACCCCCAGGGGTCCCCAGGGCTGGGGGGTCAGGTCCCCAGGGTGAGAGCTTGGGGATGGGGCGGCTGCTTTTGGGGCAGGTTTTTTTGGGGGGGGGATTACTTTGGGGGTTGTTTCTCTTAGGGTGGTTGCTTTTGGAGCGGCTGTTTTTTGGGGTGGCTGCTTTTAGGATCACTGTTTTTGGAGCAGCTGCTGTTGGGGTGCTGCTTTTGGGGCAGTTGTTTTTGGGGTGGCTGCTTTTAAGATCACTGTTTTGGGGGCAACTGCTTTTGGGGTACTGCTCTTGGAGCAGCTGTTTTTGGGGTGGCTGCTTTTAGGATCACTGTTTTTGGAGCAGCTGCTGTTGGGGTGCTGCTTTTGGGGCAGTTGTTTTTGGGGTGGCTGCTTTTAAGATCACTGTTTTGGGGGCAACTGNTTGAGATGGCTGTTTTTGGGGTGCTGCTGTTGGGGTGCCGTGGCGGGGTCAGGACTCTCGCTCCCTCGCAGGCCAACCTGCCGCTGCTGCAGCGCGAGCTGCTGCACTGCGCCCGCATGGCCAAGCAGAGCCCGGCGCAGTACCTGGCGCAGCACGAGCAGCTGCTGCTGGACGCCAACGCCTCCTCACCCATCGACTCCTCCGAGCTGCTCCTGGAGGTCAGCGACAGCGGCAAGAGGAGGACACCAGACAGGTGAGGATGGCGTGGGCTGCGATTTTTGGGGATGCGTCCACGTCACCCTGGTGGGTGGTGCGGGTACCCACATGCAGGGCCGCGCATGGATGCTCGGAGACCCTGCCACCCTCTCCCTCCTCCAGGACCAAAGAGAACGGTTTGGACCGAGACCCCCTGCACCCCGAGCACCTCAGCAAGCGGCCGTGCACCATGAGCCCGGCGCAGCGCTACAGCCCCAGCAACGGGCTGAGCCACCCCCCCAACGGGCTGCCGCACCCCGCCGGCCCCCTGCCCCAGCACTACCGCCTCGAGGACATGGCCATGGCCCACCACTACCGCGACCCCTACCGCCACGCCGACCCCCGGGAGCTCCGCGAGCGCCCGCGGCCCGCTGGTGAGCGCTGCACCCCCAAGCTGGGGGGGGTCGCTGCGGGGCTGGGGGTGCTGCTGGCTGAGCCCCTGTGCCCTGTGCTTGGCTTGCAGCGGTGCACGGGGCGCGCCAGGAGGAGGTGATCGACCACCGGCTCACCGACAGGGAGTGGGCAGAGGAGTGGAAGCACCTCAACAACGTACGTAGAGCCCCTCCTAGCCCTCCCCCTGCCCCCACTGTGCCCCCTGGAGCTGTTCTCCCGAGCATCATTTGCTCCATGGCCCCAGCACTGCCCCGCGTGGCCCAAATCCCCCCCGTAACACCCAGCACCGCAGCCCCCAGCCCTGCCGTTGCCTCCCCCGCAGCTGCTGAACTGCATCATGGACATGGTGGAGAAGACGCGGCGGTCGCTGACGGTGCTGCGGCGGTGCCAGGAGGCCGACCGCGAGGAGCTCAACCACTGGATCCGGCGCTACAGCGACGCCGAAGACATGAAGAAAGGCAGCCCCCCCTCCGCCCGCCCCCACAACAGCTCCTCCGGCTCCGAGGCACCCCAGTTAGGTATTGACCCGGGGGGGCTGCAGCCCGGCCCCGGCCCCTCACCATGCTACTCCCCAGGACCGGGTCAGGTGGAGTCACGGGGGGTGGCTTCTGCTAACGTCCCCCCCTCTCCGTGCTCCTTCGCAGATGCTCACCGGGACTTCGTGCCACGGCCGCTCTCCGGGTACATGCCCGAGGAGATCTGGAGGAAGGCTGGTGAGTGTGGCCCCCCCGGTGTCCCCTCCCTGCACCCACGGGGCTGGGGGCCAGGAGCCCCCCAGGGTGCCCGTGTGCACCGTGCCACGCTCGCCCGCCTTCCTTCCAGAAGAAGCTGTGAACGAGGTGAAGCGGCAGGCCATGTCCGAGCTGCAGAAAGCCGTGTCCGACGCCGAGCGCAAAGCCCACGAGCTGATCAGCACCGAGCGCGCCAAGATGGAGCGGGCCCTGGCCGAGGCCAAGCGCCAGGCGTCCGAGGATGCCCTGACCGTCATCAATCAGCAGGAGGACTCCAGCGAGGTGGGGACACAGCAGGAGGGGACACCGGGGGGGTTGCAGCAGAGCTGTTGGGATGGGAAGGAAAGGGGATGTCAGGATATGGGGGCACAGTCCGGGGTGGGGGTGAATGGTCCAGGATGGGGATGCACAGTGCAGGATGGGGGTGAAGAGATTGGGTTGGGGTGTGTGGTCCAGGATGGTATGCATTGCCCAGGACAGGGTGCAAGGCCCAGGACAGGGTGCATGGCCCAGGATGGGGCATATAACCCTGGAATGTCTGGAATATGATGCACGGTCCAAAATGGAGATGCACAGCATGCAATGGGGTGCATGGTCTGAGATGGGTGTGTGATTCAGAAGAGGGGTTCACAGTCCTGGGTGAGGTGCATGGTCCAGGAATGGGGTGGTCCAGGACCAGGGAACACAGTCAGGGATGGGGTGTGTGGTCCAGGATAGGGTACATGGTCTGGGATGGGGCTGCACGATCTGCATGTTCTACATGGTCCAGAATGTGGGTACATGATCTGGAATGGGGCATGATGTCCAGGAATGGGATGACTCATGGTCTAGGATCAGGGAATGCAGTCAGGGATGGGGTGCATGGTGCAGGATGGGGTGCATGGTCCAGGATGGGGTGGGTGCGCTGTCCAGAATGGAGGTGCACAGTCTGCAGTGGGGTACATGGTCTGAGATGGGTGTGTGGTTCAGAAGAGGGGTTTGCAGTCCAGGAATGGGGTGCATGGTCCAGGATGAGATGCATGATCTGGGATCTGGAGCACGGTCCAGAGTGGAGATGCACGGTGTGGGATGGGATGTAGGGTCCAGCAGCAGGGGACACAGTCTGGGATGAGGTGCGTGGTCTGGGCGCACAGTCCAGCATGGAGTTGCACGACCTGGGATGTTGTACATGATTCAGAATCATAGAATGGCCTGGGTCGGAAGGGACCCCAAGGATCATCAGGTTCCGACTCCCCAGGCACAGGCAGGGCCACCAACCTCCATATGTGGCACTAGATCAGGTTGTCCAGAACCCCATCCAGCCTGGCCTTGAACACCTCCAGGGATGGGGCATCCACAGCCTCTCTGGGCAGAGAATGTGGGTGCATGCTGTGGGCTGGGGCCGGGTCGGGTGCCCCCCGAGCACTGACGTTTGCCATCACCGCCCCGCAGAGCTGCTGGAACTGCGGGCGCAAAGCCAGCGAGACCTGCAGCGGCTGCAACACCGCCCGCTACTGCGGCTCCTTCTGCCAGCACAAGGATTGGGAGAAGCACCACCACGTCTGCGGGCAGACTCTGCAGGGGCTGCCGGCCCCCTCCGCCCCCACGGCCGCCGTGGGGCTGCCCGGGGTGGGCTCGGTGCCCCCCGAGGGGGTGCCCGCCATGGCCAGCAGCCCCAGCGATGCGGGCTCGGCGGCCGCATCCCGTGCCGGCACGCCGGGCACCCCGGCCCCGCTGGAGAGCGCGTCCCGCTGAGCCGGGCCAGCCCGCACAGACTGCACCGGGTGCAATTCCTCAGCTACCTGACTCGTGTGACCTCCGAACCGACCTCGCTATCTCTCGCAGATAATCCTCACGGATCCTCCCAATGGGCTTTAAGTGGAGTTAAGGCAAATACCGGTCTCTGTTCTCTCTTCGGTCTTTGGTTTGGCTTTTTTTGGTTATTTTTTTTTTTCCTGTCGTTTGGGGGATTGCTGTTGGTTACTACCGGGTGTTTTTTTTTTTTTTTTCCCCCTTTTTTTTTATATCGATTTTTGGTTTTTTCCTCCTTTCTGGATGAGGGATTGGCTGCCGAGGAGCTCGCTCGCAGGAGGAAGGAGACCCCTCTTCTTCGNCATCCACAGCCTCTCTGGGCAGAGAATGTGGGTGCATGCTGTGGGCTGGGGCCGGGTCGGGTGCCCCCCGAGCACTGACGTTTGCCATCACCGCCCCGCAGAGCTGCTGGAACTGCGGGCGCAAGGCCAGCGAGACGTGCAGCGGCTGCAACATCGCGCGGTACTGCGGCTCCTTCTGCCAGCACAAGGATTGGGAGAAGCACCACCACGTCTGCGGGCAGACTCTGCAGGGGCTGCCGGCCCCCTCCGCCCCCACGGCCGNACAAAAAAAAAGAAAAAAAAAAAGAAAAAATCCAAAAAAAAAACACCCAGACACCGCCAAGTCAGACGGCGTGACGGAAGCTCACCTGTAAACTACCTTGCTAGCTAGCCAAGAACAGACCAGACTCACCTCTGCTCCAAAGGAAATCCAAAAACCAGAAAGACCCAAACGTCTCTCCACTGCCAAAGTTCGTTTCGTTCTGTTGTCGCCTCGCTTCGACGCTTCCCCTCCTCGCTGCCGGGGAAGGACGGACACGCCGGGGGGTTGGAAGAGTTTCTATTAAAATAAAGCAAAAAAAAAAAAAAATTAAAAATAATAATTAAAAATAAACAGAGATGCAACGCTCCCCATGCAGCATAGGGGGCTCCGGGGGGAACCCCTACCTCTGCCCATCGCCGGAGATGAGATCGAGGGACGGACCCGCGCCCAACCCTGGGGTTCTTTTTCCACTCCTCGCATTGGATATTTGGGTTTTTAAAGTTTGTTTTGTTTTTTTTTTGCAACGATTTCCAAGAGGAAAGAAAAAGGAAAGCAAGCAGCACCTCCTCCCTCGCCGAGGAGGCGGACAAAGACGATGGAGATTGTTTTGTGTTTCTGGCATCGTTGTGCAAAGCGCAGAGGACGGGAGTGCAATACGGAAAGTCCACGGCTCCGGGAGGAGGAAGGCAGAGCGTGCCGGGCTGGAGTGCTGCACGTTAATGTGAATGTAAATAGCGTTTGCAGAGGTCCAAAAATAATAATAATGATAGTGATAATAATAAGTGACGTTTGCCAAATAAATGATGATGAGAAACCACTGGAGGATGCGGCGCGTAGGAGCTAGGCTGGAGCGAGAAGCAGCAGAAGTCGTGTGCTCGATAGGAGCTTTAGTTTTCCGGATTTGCAAAAACCATCCCGTGTGTTTTCTTTGGGCAAGGACAAAGAAGAAGGAAGGGTTCGGGGTTGTGTTGTTGAGGGGCTGGCCATGCTGTGTCGTGGTGTGCTTTGGTGTGCCATGGTGTGCTATGCCATTCCATGGTCAACCATGGTGTTCCATGGCGTGCCATGATGTGCCATGGTGTGCCATGCCATGCTAGGTTGTGCCATGGTGTTCCATGGCGTGCCATGATGTGCCATGGTGTGCCATGCTATGCTATGTTGTGCCATGGTGTTCCATGGTCTGCCATGGTGTGCCATGCCATTCCATGGTCAACCATGGTGTTCCATGGTGTGCCATGCCATGGTGTGCCATGGTCAACCATGGTGTTCGATGGTGTGCCATGATGTTCCATGGTGTGCTGTGCCATGCCATGGTCAACCGTGGTGTTCCATGGTGTTCCATGGTGTGCCATGATGTACCATGGTGTGCCATGTCATGCTATGTTATGCCATGGTGTTCCATGGTGTGCCATGGTGTGCCATGCTGTGATGTGCTGTGCCATGCCATGGTCTGCCATGGTGTTCCATGGTGTGCCATGGTGTGCCATATCATATTGTGCCATGGTGTGCCATAGTGTGCCAGGGTGTGTCGTGGCACGCCATGTTGTACCATGGTTTTCCATGCCACGTCATGCTGTGTCATGCCATGCTGTGTCATGGTGCACGATGCCACGCCATGCTGTCCCATGGTTTGCCATGCCATGCTGTGCCATGCCACGCCGTGCTGTGCCATGCCATGCTGCAGCAGGGCCCGGTGCACGGGGCACCCCGCAGTGACACCTTCCACCCCAAGCCCTGCTGCAGGTCTCTGCGCACCCCAAGACCTCAGTGCACCCCCAGGGGGGTTCTGTGCACCCTGGGCTGGGGGCCGTGCCGGGTGCCCCTCGAGTGACAGCTCACTTTATTTATGGTGTGACATATGTAATATTGTCTATTTTTCTTACGTTTCCTGAGAAGAGGTAATATATAAGAGTCTTGCGGGTGCTCCTGCCGCGGGGCTGCCTGCTCCCCTGGGTGTCTGTCCCCCCCCCGCCGCGTGCCCCCTCCCCGCTCCACGCCGGGGCTCTGCCTCTCTACCTCCGCCTCGCCGGGAAACCGCGGACGAGAGCGTCTACACGGAGTCTGCTCTCGTTCCCACTCCTTTCTGTTTTGCTTTTTATTATTTTCTTCCAGTTTTTGTTTTGTTTTGGTTTTTTTTACAATAAAAATACCCTAAAGAACCTTTGCATCGAAACCAAAAGCCGAGGGAGGGAGGGGACGGGCAGCGGGACGTTTTTGGACGTCCAAACCAGAACGACAGCTTTAAAGTGTGAAATTTCCCAAAAATAGCGATGTGGGGAGGACGGCAGCTGCGGGGGCACTTCGGGAGGGTTCTGCTCCATGGGGCCAGGGGATGTGTGCCCTGTGCCATGCCCAAGCTGTGTCCTTTGGTGGCTTTGTGGCACCTGGGAGATGGCAGATGGATGTGCCACACGGTCCTGGTGCAGCTGCAGGGCTTGGGGACACCCCGGGTGCTGCTTGGGGACACAGGGTGCCCCGTGCCAGCTCAGGTCCCCATGGCTGCTCCCACCTTGGGTTTCCTTCCCTGTGTCGTGGCTGGAGCAGTGCTCACAGTTTGGGGACACCCTGCCCAAGGTCCCTGTCCCCGCGAGGAGGCAGAGCCATGCTGGGTGCTGGGTGCAGCGCTGGGCTGCAGGAGGTGGCAGAGCAACCCAGCACCGAGCGCTGCCCTGAGGCCCAGCGTTCCCCAATGGAAAACCCACCTGAAACCAAAGTGCCACCTCCCAGCAATGCTCCAGGGACCCCAAACCTCCCCGGGCAGCCTCAAACTCGAGTTTGGCTCCAGTGCTGCCAGAGCCCCCTGGCACTGCTGGCCACATCCACCCCTCACCCATGTCCTCGAGGCATCCCCTGCTCCTTGGGTGGCTCTGGGGACAGGGAGGGGACATCACCTTGCTCCTGGAGCACCTCTCCTTGGGGACCCCTCCGATGCCACCCAAAGGCACCAAGAGGTGTCACGCTGCTGTCCCCACCATGGCACGCTGCCAGCCCTGGGGACAGGGACAGCGATGCGCAGGGGTCCCCAGGTCCCCAGGACTGGGGGCTGAGGGCAGAGCTCTCGTGGGCATCAGGCGTGCACGGCGGCCACTGCCCCGCGCTGCTGCCTGGGTTTGGGGCCAGCACAGAGAGATGACGTGGTAGGACTTTCCTTCGGCATGCTGTCCCCCCCCCTTTGCTGTTTCCCGCTTTCTCTAAGTGTACTGTATGTTTGACCTGTGAAAGATGTAAACTTTATGATTCAGGTTCTGTCTGTTCTTAACTCTGTATCTGTGTAATAAAGACGATTTAATATCAATCCAAGGTCTCTGCAGCCTGGGCTTGTGCCGGGCACCCTGCACCCTCCACTCTCAGCTTGGGGGGGGTCGTGAAATCCCCACAGTTGTGCAGTGGCCATGGGAAGAGGTGTCCCAGGGGGGGACATTGGTGGCTGTCCCCAGGGAACCCAAAGGGATCTCCCCTCTCTCTTGCAGATGCTGTGCCCTGCACCTGGGCATCCAGGGCAGCAGTGGGATTCAATGGACGAGAAGGGTCGGTGGGGGGTCTCCAGACTCGGGGAGGGGGGGGGGGGGGGGCACGCGTGTCGACCCCA
>WBMW01004596.1:8851-68957 GCA_013396635.1 Penelope pileata | reverse complement strand
GGAGGGCGGGGCCGCCTGCCCCGCCCTGCCAGCACGGGGCGGGGCCCTGCTCCGATTGGCTGCTGGTGTATCAAAGCGGCGCGCCGGCGGGAAAGACGCACGTGGCTGTGGGAGATCTGCAGGCAGCGCTGCCTCGCTGGTGCCGGCGGCTCCGCACTGAGAAAGGCGCATGTTCGCGGGCAGGGCGAGGTGGGTCTGCGTGCTGGGCATGGGGACAGAGCTGGTAGGAGGCGCTGGGGCTGCCTGGCCCTTCCAGAGCCGAGGCTTTTTCCCTGTGTAGGATGCTGTGGGTTTGCCTTTCCTGGGATGGGGCAGGACTACCGACTGCTCCTTTTGTGCAGCCTGGGAGCTCTCCTTGCAGGGCACGTCCTCTGTCCTCTTTTTCCCTGTCGTGAATGAAGTTGTGGTGTTTGGCCCTATCTTCTTCACCCAGAAGAAGCTGCTCCTAGGTCTCTTCCTCATCTCCTTGAGGTGAGCGGTGACTGTGAACCAGAGACCTCTCAGAACCTCTCACTGCTGCAGCTGTGTCTGCAGAACCAAGAGGAGACAGCTTTGGAGCTGCTTGTTTTTCCCTCTGCTGGAAGCACCCTTAAAGCCTTTGCTTGACTGGCATTCTGCTTTTGTTTCTGTGCTAAATGGCTGCTTGTTGAGTCGCACTTTGTCCCTGTTCTGCTCAGTTCTGTCTTCCTGGACACATCTGGGATCTGGTGGCAGGACCCAGCATCCATGGCAGCAGTGGAGGCACCCTGGGACGTGCCAGAGGTGGCAGCTCTGCAGAAGGCTGCAGATGAGGACTCAGACCAGAGCCCCCTGGAGGAGCACAGCACGGAGGAGCTGGGTGTGCAGGACCCCGTGAGTGTCTGCCTGACTGTGGAATGTTTCCTCATTCCTGTGAGGAAACAGGAAATCTTCTACACCTCTCTTTAAGTGTTTCAAAAAATTAAGAATGAGAGTAATCTTAGGCTCCTGTTGTTAAAATCCCTGAGCTGAGAAGCAGGAAATTAAATAGTCACTCTCCTGCTGCTTAGCTTTCGCTGCTGAGATGTCTGCTTGGCTGAGCTGGAGTAAATGGCTCCTGCTCATCACCAGCTTCAATCCCTGCTTCCTTCTGGCAGTTCTGGTGCTGCTGGGGCACCTCTGCTGCTGTACTGCTTTTCAGGCAAGCAAAGGAAGAAAATGTTAACTCATTTTTCTCACTGGTGGAGCTGAACTCCCGTTACATGAGGCTGGGAGCCCACTGCTGCTGTTGCACGTTGTGCAGCATGAGATAGAGAAGGAGTCTGTGCCATGTGCTGCTTGCTCAAGTTGTGCTCTGGGTTTCAGGAGCTGGAGGCCATCAAAGCCAGAGTGCGGGAGATGGAGGAGGAGGATGAGAGGCTGAAGGAGCTGCAGCTGGAAGCAGCAAGCTACCTATTCATGGGCTCGGAGGCAGGTATGGGCTATCCCTGGGTGCTGCTGTGACCCATGAGCACAGGGTGTCAGCAGGGCTGGGGTGTGCTGCTGTGCTTCTGTGGGCAGCCCCACTGGGACCAGGCAGGTGAGGGAGGGAGTGCCAGGCGCAGCATGGTGCTGACAGGTGTCTGATCCACCCCTCACCTTTGCGAGCTGAGATGCAGTAAATTCATTTAGTTAATTTCAATTAGGTCATTGAGTTGAGCACCTTCAGGTGTTGTAAAGCAGTCATGCTGTGTCTTTGTGCAGAGAAAGATGGGGCAAGGAGGGAGGAGGAGGAGGCTGCAGTGTGGGGCTGGGGATGCCCATCCCATCCCCTGTGTGAGGGCTCCCTGTGCCAGCATGGCCTCCATCTCTGCAGGGGTGTTCGAGTGGATGACCGACCAGAGGGTGGAGGCTGACCAGCGGTCCATCTATGTGGGCAATGTAAGTGGAGGTCTGGAGCGGTGCCACCCCACTGCTCCCTGCCTGGTGGGTGTTCGCACAGACCTGTGCCAAAGGCTGCCTGGTGCCAGATGGGATGGAACGTGGGAGCTGTGGTTGCAGGTGGACTACGGGGGCACGGCGGAGGAGCTGGAGTCTCACTTCAACAGCTGTGGGCAGATCAACCGCGTCACCATCCTCTGTGACAAGTTCTCGGGGCATCCCAAAGGGTCAGTGCTGGGTCTGTCAGCCCTGTGTGACACTGTAGGGGTAGAGCTGCCCTTCAGTTCTTCAAAAGAAGCAAGGCGTGGGTTGAATGTGTGCTGAGAAGGCAGGGACTAACTGTATCCCTCCCTGTGGAGGCTGGGGGTGCCCTAGGGGAGGGTGCTGCTGTCCCAGTGCTGGGCAGCATCCTCTCCCCGCTCCCCAGCAGGTATGCGTACATCGAGTTCGAGCAGAAGAGCTCCGTGAAGGCTGCGGTGGAGCTGGATGAGAGCTTGTTCAGGGGCCGTGCCATCAAGGTCAGAGCTGGGCAAAGCTGGGGGCACATCCACCTGCCCCAGCCCCTCCGCACAATGGTTGTTCTGAGCCCCTGCTGCCTTCCAGGTGCTGCCCAAGAGGACCAACATGCCCGGCATCAGCAGCACTGACCGCGGCAGTGGCCGCTGGGGCCGCTTCCAAGCCCGGGGAGGGCTGGTCCCTCGCGGGTGGTACCAGGGCAGGCAGCAGCATGTGAGGCTGCGAGGGAGGACGTACAGGTGAGGAGCCCTGGGGTGGGCTGCTGGGGGCTGAGCAGGTAGCTGTGCTCTGGGCTGCTGATGCCCCATGCTGAGCCATGCCCCGGAGCTGCAGGATGCTGCTTTGTTCTTGTCTAGGGGTCGGGCGAGGCTGTTGCCCTGGTATTTCCCGTACTAGGAAGGAGGACTGCACTGCCCTGGAGATGCCAGCAGGACTGGAATGAAGAGATGGGATTGGAGGGATTTAAAAACAAAAAAATTTGCCTACTCAAGCCAAAAAAAGATTAATTTTAAAATGCCATCTGCCTGGCTGCGAGGATTACTGGTGACAGCCATGTGCTGCGCAGCTGGAGCCGGGCAGCGAGGGGAAGCCAGGATCTGCTCTGCCTGGATGGCATCCCAGGAGCCATCCCCTCACCTTAGGGACTGTTTGTATGGAAAACAGCTGCCTTCCAGCCTGTCCTGGCAAGGAAAGAGCTTTCCCAGACCATCATTTCTGTCTTCATCCCATAGCACAGGGCTGTGTTGGGGCGTTTTTAAGCCTTGTTTGGGTTTTAGGTGCACAAATGCCCTCCACCCCACAAGCCCTGTCCTGCTCAGCCCATGGAGCACCTCCTCGAGATCCTCCAGCTCATGAAGCTTTGCTCTCTGGTACTTCTTTACTGGATGCTGCTTTCTCTTGCCCATAAAAAAAATCCTGAAGACCTTTCCAAAGACTGTCACCTTCCCCAAATGAGTGAAGAAAGCCTACGATGCAGCTCTACGCGTGGCTGCTGGGGAGCTGCTCCTTAGCTGGAAGGGCTTTGTCAGCATCCTGGATTTCTGACCTTGCTCTTGGGAGGAGCACTGAGCCTAGCACTGTGATTCTGGGTGTGTTTTAGCTTGCTCCCTGTTCCACACCTAAGATCCAGGGGAGGGAAAGCACATCCCTTGCTGTTTGTCTGGAAGCCTCTATCTCTGGTTAAACAAGACCTGGGTGTCAGAAAAGAAAAAAACAAAGCACCACCTTCCCTCTCCTGCTTTTAGTCAAAAGTCCATGTCCCCCTCCTTTCCTCCTCCTGCTTTTATTTGAAAACCACAGGGTTCAGAGGGTGCTGCTAATGCATCATTTTTGCTTCGTTTCTGGCAGTAGCAGCATTTCAAAATAGTCTGCACTGTGCAAATGTGGTCTGGTCTTTCTCTTTATTCCTGGCACCATTCCTGCTCTCCAGTGGGGATGGGTGTAAGGTCATCTGAGCTCCCAGGGGTCAGCGCAGCCTGGCACTTGCCTTTCCTCCCAATCTTCATGAGCTTGATTTTAAAGGAAAAGCTTTTGTGTTAAAAGAGGCAGGCAGGGACCCCAGCCAACAGCATAACTCTGAAGTTCTGCATTGAAATCAGTTTTATTATGTAATTCTCACCCTAATCTTCCAGGTGTGGTTGGAATTCCCCTAACCCAGATGCAGCTGACTCCTAAAGCAGCTTTTCACAGCTCAGGGGGCACTGCCAGACTCAAAATCCCACAAATTTGTTTTCCTTAGGACCTCAGGTTTTTTCTTCTTTTTTTAAAGCTTGGGGCCTTAAGTCTTCTTGTGTTGGTTCTGCACTTTGTCCCCATGGGCTGTGCTGCTGAGGCTGGCCTTAGTTGCTCAATCCGAGTTACCCTTGAGTTCCAACTACAAAACTGGCTTTTTGGAGGGCTTTAAACTTTTCTTTAGTAGGTTTGTAAAGTATTGAGATTTAATTTTTAATAAAAACTACTTGGGAGTGTCTGGAATGCCTTGTGGAATGGGAAATGCTGAGCTCCTGTCTCTGTGAGTGAGAAGAGTGAAGAGTTTTTATATGGAAATGTTTGGAATAGCGGTGTGCAGCTGTGCCTTGTTTAGATGGTGGGAGAGGCTCAAGCACTTTCATCTCCTGCTATCTGACAGATTGTTGTTGCTTAAATGCATTAGTTCTGTTCGAGAAGGTATTGTAAATGTTACTTATTTTAAAAATAAATGATCCTGCTGCGTGAACTTCATCTGCAGTGAGACTCTGGCTGTGAGCTGATGCTCTGCACTGACCTGGCTTTCTCCATTCTCCAGGTTGTTGTATCCTTTAGAATCATGTTAGGGGTTTTTCCTTGCATTTCTGACTAGGTGCTTGAAGCCTGGACTGCCTGATGGAGCAGGCTAGGTTGCCCTCCTGTCCCCAGACCAGAGGCACGTGCAGCAAGCTGGCCTGGGGAGCTGCTGGGAGTTCTGGATAACCTGGCAGAATGCCTGCCCTCCTGGGCAGCTGCCTAAACAATTAAGGTTGACACAAGGCAGTGTGGGGTGGAATGCATCTGTGGAGTGCAGGTGCACAGAAACCACTGGGTAGCTGTGCTGTGTCTGTGTTACCTCTGCTGAACTTGCTGTGGCTGCACTGCCTTGTGTCATGCGAGTGCACTACGCAAGAGATTAAGCTGGGATGCCTTTTAAGTCTACTTTTTTTTTTTTATATATAAATACCTGCTATTGATTTGGTAGTCCTTAATTAAAACAGCAGGGAGCTGCAGGGGGAGGATGATGCTAATAGAGATTAGTTTGGGATGAGCCAGCTGTGCAATCCTGATGTCTTAATCTCCTGGTGTGGGTTTATCCCAGCTGCACTACCTGTGCTCCTTGACCTGAACTAGAAATACTGCAGTGTGCCTGGCCTGTTTCAGCAAGGAGCAAAGCACTAAGAGCAGCTGCTGTGGAATCTGAGTCACCCACAGATCTTCCCCAGGAAGGCAAGATCAGTGCAGGTTCAAGGTGGTGCTTTGGGAGCAGCTGCTTGCTCTGTCTGCCAGAGCTTTCTCAAGTATGTAAGCAGTGTCTGCGGTTGTGAAGGGACCTGGAGCCTTCAGCTGACTCGTGTGGTTTTCTCTTTCCAAGAACTACTGGACTAAGTACATACAGATCTGAGTGTTCCCAGTAAAGAAAAACAGGGCAAGGAGACCAAGTATGCTTGAAATAAGCGTTGCTTCTAATGTTCCTGACAGTTGAACAGGCTTTAGCAGCAGCGAAGGGGGCTGGCAAACAGCACAGGCACTGCTGTTGCTGGTGTGCTCAGAGGAAGTGCTCCCAAGCTCCAGTACTTCTGAGGAGCAGTGTCACTATCTGTGCCTCCCAGCTGACTGAAATCTAGGTTGACCCCAATAATCATCTTTTAGCTGTCTCTTGTGCAGCTGTGCTTGCTCTAATCACAAGCACAGCAGGAACTGCTGTTTTTCCACAAAGCCCAATTTCTACAGAAACATCTGAGTTACACAGGAGCACAGCTGCGTACATTTCTGTAGGGAACAAGCCTCATCTGATGTTGTTGACCTTCCTGAAAGAAGAGCTGGCTCTTGCATGTTATCTGGAGGCACAAGAGAAGCAGAACAGTGACTTCTGTGCTGTACTCAGGTTTGCAGGAGTAGAAATGCATGCAGAGCTTGCAGGTGTCAAGTTTATTTTACATAGAATAGACTTAAAATATTACACAGAATGAAAACAATATTTACATCACGTTGTAAGCACATCCCTGTACACAGGGAATGTTCTCAACACTTGGATTGGAATGGGCAGAGCCTCAGCACACCTGCATCATCATGGAGTTCACCATGTTGTCAAAAGCCCTAGAGAAGGAAATGAACACAATATTAAAGGAAGCAGCTAGTTCTGCACACCAAATCCCCAAACAATACCAACAGCTAATAGTGCTTCTTACTGGTTAATGAGCTGGCTTTCCTCTGGCTGAATACATGGTTTCATTCCTTGGCTCTAGCATGTTCTCCTGAGTGAATAATTACTCTAATTAAGCTGAAGTAAGGACAGGTCTTATCCTGGGAAAGTGTGGAAGTTGTCTGGCCTAGGCAATAAAACTCCCAATGTTATTAAAATTTTCTGTGAGATTTCTATTCAGAAATGGGGAGCACTAGTCCTTGCACATGTGGAGTTATGCATGTTGAAGACCTCAGCTGTCCTTACTCAAGGATAAAGCCTGGACAACTGCAGCTGTTTGTTCTGTTTAACCTCCTCTGTTTACCTACAGGTAACTTTTCCACCCCCAAGGACACCCTTTTCCTGAGTCAATGTTTCTAACACCACTTCTGAGGTGGGAGTGAGACAGTTCAATTTAACTTCTCATGGGACTACCTAGAGTTCCCTATTAGGTGGTGATGACCCAAAGACAACACAGCTGTTTTCCATCTAAGCAGTTACAGCATGCATGTCTGAACTGGTCAACCACAGGGGTTATGTTCCTGGTGCTGTTACATCCTAGGTGGAAGAAGTCCCAGAAAGGTGACAAAGATGGTCAGTTCCCTTACCTGGAATGGATACGGTCCCCTGGGTTATAGAAGGGGTTGCACATTATGTCTGTGTACGAATTATGCAGCTTTCGGAACATCTGAAAAGGGATTGGAGTTTAATTAATCTCTTGCTTCTCAGCACTTTATGAATAAGGGGAAATAGCAGGAACACCGATGTGGCAAATTGTGCTGATTTCCTGCACTTACGCTGCGGATCTCATTGTCTCGAAGCGCTGTGTTGGAAGAATCCACCACCATAACAAACTTCACCTTTGAATTTGTCACGTAGCCATATCTGTGCAGCTGTTAAGGAACGTGTTCCAGAGGCTGGCAAAGCAACTAAGGGCTGGAATACGCTCCAAGAAAAAAGCTGAAATATTGTGTTCTTACTGCACTCGGCATGTAATGAGGGCTAGATGAGGCAAGCAAGACACCAGACTGTCCCCTTTTCTACCTGACTTTTGCCACCTCTGGTAACTCCAGACTGAGCTTGCTCCTGTGCTGGCCAGTAACGCACGCCTTGCACTTCAGAAGCAGTCTCCCATTAGTTTTGGGTTTCTGTCTTCTTAAGGGCTGCTTCAATGACCCAACCACCTTATCGAGCCTCATTTGGCAGGCCACAGTCACAGACCAGGAGGTTCTCTAATATCAGTGTGAGCTGGAGCTCCAAATTTATGAAAATCTAGAGATCAGGTCTGTTAGAGCAGGTAGCCTCCATCTGCAGGATTCAGAGAAAAAGCCAGAGTGCTCAAAAGGTCAACGTTGTGACTTAAACACTGGGGTAGCTGTGACCCCGGGCTATGGACTTGAGAGAGGGTGGGTGACACACCTGTTGTGCTTCCCAAGGCTTTGCTTTCTGTAAGCTGCTTCTCTCTGTAGGTTTTTATTTATATTTACATACTTCATTACTTAACTAACTTACACCATGTTCAAGTGCACAGCTTTCCAGGTTAGAGGCCAAAACTGCACAGTTCTTTCCAGTTAATCCTGAAAGGCCTGGCAGACCTGACACGGCTGTGCTCAGGCCCAAGACATGCAACAATCTCCAGTTCTCCAACGTCAACATGAAAATATGATTCCTGGATGCACTGATGGTATAATCTCATCTCAAAGTCAAACAAAAATGCACAATACATGGATTAAAACCAGTGCAAGTTTTCTGTACCAATGATTTCCCACACTGCCAATTAACAAGGGAATATGAAAGGGAAAGGAGGTTTGTGCCATGTATGTGTCAAAATGGTGAGACACTCAACTACCCCTAGAACAAACCTTTTAAAAATCTCAGGCAGCTGTTCTGACACATCTGGCCAACTTCAGACCTCTTTCTCATTAGCATGTCATTGGTTTGATACATCTGTTTCTTCCAGGTCTGAGTTTGGAGCCTTCAGGCAGCCTTCAGACAGAAAGAATTTCATGTTTGAAAGTTTAATAAAACTTCACATTAGATGCACAACGAGGTAAGGACCCATGCTAAAGACCATGCAACTAACAGGGCCTCGTTAGCCAGGGTTCTAATGGGACAGCAAATCAAACACCTTCCTACTCCTGCCACTGTCACTACTGTCCAGGCTTCATTCTACTCACAGTCACCTGCACAGTCACAAAGTACCAAACCCAACCCTCCCCATGACAGGTTGCTCTGCGAATAAAGTCTGTGTCTCTTCTGCTGATGTCTTTAATGTGACACCAAACAGAGAAGTTTCCAACACAGAGCCCCTTGCAAAGACCATATAAATACCCTCTGGCATGGTCCTGGTGAATGCCAAATACCTACATCTGTCCACAAAGGTGTGACTGCAGGGAGACTGTGCCACCCTGGCACTCAAAAGATACACTTTGTAGTCTTCAGTTGGGTAGAGGAGCCCTAGGTACAGCTCCCTCTGATCCACCATGGCCTTGCCCATTGCAGAGATCTTCTCATCCACGACGTCGAGGGAAGTGTGCACAGTGTAGTGGAACTTGAGCTCGTTTTCTGTCGGAACACTCCGGATGTAGAGGGGGTAGTTCTGAGGAGGGTGACAAACCATGCTGATGTTTGCCCTGACTGATGCTCCCAGAGTGCTTTCATGCTAAGAACTGCAAAGTAAACTTTGCCCATCTCATGTTTAAAGCCAGCACAGCCCTTCTTTAACTGCTGCAGTTGAACAGCTCCATCTCCACACAGCTCTGGCAGGAGAACCTCTCAGGGCACCACCTGGGGCTCAGTGCTCTGTTGTCCTTCCCCTTTTCCCCACCTGGGCCCACCCCCAGCTCATGGACCCACCCCAGGGTTTTTGAGAAAAACCTGGCAGCAGGTCTGTGGGATGCCGTGGGGCAGCCACGCTCTGTCCCCAGGCCCACACCGTGAGCTTGAGACCCAGCCCTGTGTGCACCCCACTGTCCCACACAGGGCCCTCCAGTGCCCCTCCGGCCTCAGCCCTGTTCCCCTCACCCCTGTTCAGGCCCCACAGCCCCACTCCTGTCCCCTCAATCCCTGCTCGGCCCCAACTACCCCATATCGGACCCCCCAACTCCACCCAGCGCCCTCTCAGGTCCCCCAGCCTCGCCCCCACCTCCTTAGCGATCACGGCGATGCACACCGCCATCTTGCCCCCGCCTCCCCGCCGCCCGCGTCACGTGCTGCGGGTGGGGGGGAAGCGGACGGGCGGCGCTCACGTGACGCGGGCGCGCGGGGCGGCGGTTGCCATGGCGAGAGCGGTGCTGGTGCCCCTTTGCCTGTGCTGGGCCCTGGGCCGCGCCGCGGGGCCTGCGGGGCCCAACCTGCTCCTGCTCCTCATGGACGATGTGAGTGCGGCCGGGGCCGGGTCCTGGCACCCGGGGGGGTCGGCTGGGGCGAGGGGACGCTTGTTGTGTCCCCAGAGCTGGGGCTGCAGCCGCCGAGCTGGAGCCCTCTGTGGGCTGAGGGCGTCGTGACTGAGGGGTGCGTGGGGGCTGCGGGCCCTGCGAGGGGGTGGGAGGGAGTGGTGGTCACCATAGGGGCCGCAGATGCCTTCTGGGGGTGGTGCATGTCCCCAGAGGGGCACTGGGGGGAGCTGAGGGAGTCTGGGGCTCCTGGCAGGCTGTGGGCATTGCCCTTGGCTGAGGGCCGCACTCAGCAGCGCTTTGCGGTGTCTGGGGAGTTTGGGGTGCCCAGGGGTTCAGCAGGGCTGTGGGCAGGCCCCCAGCTCTCCCCAGCTCTGTGGTGTGGGTGTGGGGGTCAGGGCCCTGTGGGTGTGAGGCTGGGGGCTTTATGGGGCACTCAGCAGGTCGGCTGCTTGTCCTGCAGACTGCTCTGTCTGGACATCCTCCTCAAGAGCCATGAACAGGACTGACAAGACCTGTGTCTTGAGAGCGCCTTGCGTGTTTATTTGCTTCTTGGTGCTCTCACAGAGCTGTTCTCACCCCATTGCATGCAGCTCCAACTGGGCTGCACCATTTCCAGGCTCACTTGTGGTCCCAGGTGAGCCCCCAGGTGCAGCTGTGTGCTCTGTCTGTCCCCTCTGCCACCTGAGCAGCACATGTGGGACAGCACGTGGACAGGGGACAGCATGTGGACAGGGGCTGCATCGTGACTCATGGTCAGAGGCCCTGGGCAGAGTGATTCAGGCACTGCCGTGGTCTGGTGTGATGGGCTGGGAAAGTTTGAATGGAGTGAACTGGAATGTTTTATAAAGTCTGTGAGTGCTTGCTGTGAGAGCTGTCGTGCTCAGCTGCTTTCTTTCTCAAGTTCTTCTGAGATTTTATTTGAAGGTGTTCATGGAAGCCTTTTTTTATTCCTTATTTGTGGATGTCCTGCTGAAAACAAATAAGGCTTCTCAGGTCTACAAAGTCAAGCCTGCACATTTTGGAAGTGATGTTTATACACCTACCACCTTATCCTGAAGCCTGGTCACCTCATCAGCTCGTTCATAATGACTGAGCAATTAACTCTGCTGTCCATGGCAGGTGTACATCCAGCTGTTGGAAGTGGGGAGGTTGGGTCGAATTGGTAGAGTCACTCCTAAGTTAAGGCTTGTCTTTGTAGCCTACAAAAATAATTGTGTCAGCGCCTTTCAATACCAGGGATGGGTGTGGGTGTAAGCAGCGCTCAGAAAGGTGCAGCTACAAATATAGACAAAGAAACTCCCAGTACATTTCAGGAAATGTTTTAGAAACCCGAATTTGCCTCCTGAAGAGCAGAACAGAAAGAAAACTTAAGCCATTAAAGAGCAGATGTGATCACAGATTGAGTCAAGCACAGGTAAAGAAGTGCATTTGTTTTTAGCACGCTTAAGTCGCTGCTGTGTTGCTGCTTTGCTTCTCTTCAGATCCTTTCCTGTCACCCTGCAGATGTGTTTGTGGTAGAAATACATCGTGTGCTGCCTTAAGCGACTCGAGAAGCTGGTGAGGGTGGGTGTGTGACCCCGAGGGTGGGCCAGCTCCTGCTGCCTGCTGGGCTCCCTCCTCCCATTTCAGCACATCTGTCTTACTGTTGTTTTCACGGTGTTTCCACAATCTCATACAAGATAATTACCTGGTAAGCATCCTTTTTTTTTTGTGGCCAGCTGAGCTGCTGGCAGTCCATCTTAATTTTCAGTTCAGAAATACTTCCCCCCAAGCAGGCATTTGTCATTTTGAAGATGAAAGCTCCCTGGGACAGTGACTGTCCCAGTCTAGAAGCGTTGGTACAGCAGAAGACACGACAAGGCACAGATCCCGGCTGCAGCTTCTGTGAACTGTTTATTTATTTATATGCTGTTCATTAAAAATGCATCTCCACGGTCTTTTTCCTTTGATCCTTCGGTAACTTCTGTGACTCTGTCACTGTGTGTGAATTAGAGCAACGTGGTATTTCTTTCTTTCTTTCCTGATGATAAAGATGCTGAAGAACAGAGGGCTCAGGGGTGATCCATCGAATCCGTTTCAGTTCCACAGCCTCATGTTCCGTGGTACCATTTAATTGCTCTTCACTGAAAGTTGAAAAACCTGCTGTGCAGCTCTCCAGCAATTCTCTTTTCCAAACTGCAGCACTGCAGTGCAAATGTTAGGCTCTCAAATGGGACCAGGCAGATGGCTTTCTAAAGATCTGGATACATTACACCCTCTATATTAGCTGCTCACCTGATACACATCTGTATTAGAGAAAGCTATTGCCTTTTTTAAAGCACAATATAATCTCTAGCAACCGTGGTGCCTAATTGCTCATTAAGTTGTTCCCTTCTAGAACCTTCTGTTTGAAGTCACTTACTTTTATTTGTGTGATTACCAGGAATAGTTTTCAGCAGTGAACGTAGGCGGCGTGACGGTAACGTTTCAGTTCTCCTGGCTGGGATCTGTGTGACCCCACTGCACTGGGAGGAGGGCACAGGGGGAAACCACCATCTTGCAAATAAGCAGAGTGACACACGATGCCTCTGGCAGGTTTCTCTCCTGAGCTTCCTTTGAAAATCAACATTTTCCTGCAGCGCTGCTTTTGATTTCAGACCCTTTCCTTGCAGTTCTAGTTGTGCGTGTGGAGATGGATGGGCAGATGGAGCAGGCTGAGGGGTGCTGGGGTCAGGGCTCTGAGACAAAGACACAGCCAGGGACTGAATGGTTTGACATGCAGCTGAACAACACTGAGCATATCTCGTGTAACATCCTCCTGTGTGCTTGCCAGTCTTCAGGCACTGCAGGAAGAGTGAAGACGTTAGGGCTCTTCACCCCGTTCTGCTACAAATGTTTTAACATCCATTTAAGCACAAGCAAATCATGTGTGCTTCAGTTTCTTGTTTGTCAGTGAAAACTGCAATAGTTCCTGGCTTCACAGGGTTGGGGAAGATTGTTTCATCACGTTTATGAAGTACTCCCTAAGTAGGGAGATGAGCACTATAAAGATTTAGAAATGAAGGGATAAAATAAAAGTTTAATGTGAGCCCGGAAGCGTTGTCATTTGTGGAAGAGTAAAAGTACTCTTACATCTTTTGGTGTGTTCTTTTGCAGATGGGTTGGGGTGATTTGGGAGTTTTCGGAGAGCCTTCTAAGGAAACTCCTAACTTAGACCAGATGGCTTCAGAAGGGATGCTTTTCCTGGATTTTTATACTGCCAGCCCCCTCTGTTCTCCGTGTAAGTAAACTTGAGTTCTAAACTAGCACGTAAGAAAGCCACCTTCTGAGATTGGGATGCTTGCCAGCAGCTGACATGAACTAGCAACCAAACCAGTGATTACCTTCAGGGCAGAGTTTGGGTTTGGTGCTTTGATCTCATATTTTGCTTCCTTTTTACTTACTTTGTGATTGCAAAACCTACAATCTTGAGTTCATTCAAAGCAGTGGTTTGGCGATCAGATCAGTTCAGCTAGAGGATTTTATAAAACATTCTGATTTAGTATTCTGGCCTCATTTTTTCTTCTTGTATTGGGACAAACGGGCAAAGCAGTATCTAAATCGTTGCTGAACAAAAATGTGCATCATTTGTTTGATTCCGTTGGCTTTGGTGAGACCTTGGTGCAAGGAATGGCAGCGGGTTATATTCTGCTCTTGCCCCTGATGGCTTGCAAGATTGCTGGGGAGGAGGCAGGAGAGAAAAGAAACAAATTTGAGTTTGGGTGAGAAAGATTATTTATTTATAATCTTTTTTTTTTTTTTTCCTGATGTTTCCCCTCAAGCTTTATTGGCAACCAAGAACTGAAACAAAAATGAGGAACAGAGGCTTTCTGCTTAGATTTTCTTTTAGGAAATCATTTATCAACGTGCTTATGTGACTGCCATTGCTCTGAAAAGGCATTCAAAATACAATGAAGTCCTGCTAAGTCCAGTGCTGCTTCAGCATGTGCTTCAACATCCATTTAAATGTTTCCTGCAGTCAGGACCTGATTTTTATTGTCAAAGCTGGAGAGCTTCTTTCAGTTCACTATTACATGACATTCATTGAGGCAAGTTTGAAAACTTAGCCTGAAGCATGTCATCAGTTTGTGTTAGGATTTCCTCTTAACATATGTGCCAGGTATTTCTTTCATGATTACTGAGATAGGAGGGCTGCTACATTTACTGTTGGAAGTAATTGCTTTTGAGCAGCAGGTAAAGTAATTTAATAGAGGGGTCACATTTTAATTGAGTTTGTCCTGGAATAACTCTACTGGTGGTGTGTCAGAATGTGGCCATCTCCGTGGCTCATTTACGGAGGGCTTGGTGCCTGCTCTGGTGTGGGTGAGCCTGGTAGCTGGCCGTAGCCCAACACAGTGCAGTGTCTGCAGCCTGAATACAATAATACTGACAGTAAGCAGAGAGTGCACATAACATGATTTTTTTTCTTTTCAGCAAGGGCAGCGCTGTTGACGGGTCGTCTCCCAGTCAGGAATGGTTTTTACACCACAAATGCACATGCTAGAAACGGTATGGGCTTCATTCTTGATTCTTCTTTTGACTTCTCTCTGTGCTCTGTAGGAAGTTTTGCTCTGAACAGCAGCTTGCCTCAGTTGCCTTCCCTTATGGGTCTTCCAGAGAGGCACAGAAAGATTGCTGTGTTAACTGCTGGTAATAGGCGTGAAATTTATTGCTTCCTCCTCATCAAGCAGAAAACCTTCTCAAATGAAGAGACACAGACGAGGCTGGTTGGTCCATTTGCTTTTGCTGGCTGAGAAGTGTTTCCTCTGGGCAGTGTAATTGGAGTCTGGTTAAACAAGGTCACATGGGGGGGGTGTTAACACCCAGAGCAAAGTACAGGCTGCTTACAGTTTTATTCAGCGTGGCTTTTCTAACTGTTTCAGAAAGGGCAGTTTTACAGCCCTGTTGTGCCTGTGCAGCTTCCAGGTTGGATTACCAGTACATAGTGTCTCTGGGTTGAGTTTGGTTCCGGAATGAGATGCTGTGTGAGCATGCATGCTTGGGCAGGAGTCAGCTGCATGCTGATTCACACTGTATCAGCAAGTGTGCTTTCAATCTCCACCCTCACCAAAGTCACACCTTATATTCTGCAGGGCCACAGAGCTGTGGACTGTGTGAGAAATATCATTTCCTTCAGCTCTCGCAGTCTGAGCAAGTTTTATCAATTGTTTGATTTAGGAAAAAAAATGCCTTCGTTTTAAGAGATAGAAAGCAAGTTTGCACAAGTAAAGGCAACTCCAGTGGACACCCAAAGCATTTGTTTTGTTCATAATCCTCACCCCCTTCTGCCCCCTTCCAGGGCCTCACTTTCCTTCTGCAGTGGCAGCCCCCTTGTTTTGTTGGTGTGGAAAGAAGTGGAAATCTCCCTTTACTGGAGGCACATATTTGCTGAATCAACTTCTCTTCATCTCTTGGTCTGGAAAGACTTCCAAAGAGTGATAGTGCTGGAACTTCAAACTAGTTGCTCTTTCTGGTCCAGTAATAATACTTCTGACAATGGGTGGCCGTGAGCTGTTTGCTGTAATAATTGTAAGAGTCAGAAAGATTTTTGTTCGTTTGTTTTACGCAGCATACACACCACAGGATATAGTAGGAGGAATTCCAGATTCTGAATTACTGCTTCCAGAGTTGCTGAAGAAAGCTGGCTACACCAATAAGATCATTGGCAAATGGTAAACTTGTTTTAAGATCTCTTGCTTTGAGATTTCAGTGTGTGTGTATGTGTCACGAAGGAGCAGCAGGATGACCTGAATTGCAGGAGAAAAGCATCTGAGCTTCAAAACAGGATGTCTCTCGAAATCTGTGGTGGATCTTCCCCCCTGCTGTGATCAATTTCTGAATTGAGTGTTGCTATTACAAGTACATACATATATCCATACATATATATCAACCCTGCAGCTCTTTGTGCTTTCATCCATGTGCCATACTGCTTAATTTCATCAAGAAGTGCCGAGATGTTCTGTTGGAGCTTGCCTTCAGCACCTATTTGCTTTTTATCTTTGTCCTATAAGTTGTTTTTTTGTTAATAGAGTAGACTAAATTGTGCAAGGTTTTTGGGGGGAGGCTGGGGAGAGGAGAAGCGTGCGGTACAGAAATAGAGACACAGATGCTTGAAGACAGTGGATTGACATCAGAGCTGCACTGAAGTCTGTTTTCCTGATGCAGAAGATCAGGTGGATAGGGATAGCTGATAGCACTAGGTGTTGTAAAAGAACCTGGGAGCTGATCCAGCGCTCTCAGAATGTTGTCCTTCGGCTTTGTTGACTTTTCAGGGGAGTGCAATAAAATCTTTGCAGATGTTTTGCAATGTCTGTGAAGAATTGGAAAGGAAGAGCCTGAAAGGTATTCTGTTCAAACAAAGACAGTGGAATTACCGGTGTCTTAGCTGAAATTGGTGCATTTGTAACATTCACATTTCAAATGTGGGCTCTGATGGAATCCCACGGGGTCTGGAGATCTCTGATCGCAGTTTGGAACAGTGCTGTAATAAATAAATGTCTAAATAGCAGCTTCAAAACTACATAGACCCCACACAAGTACTGCTTGGTTAACAGAGTAATTGTTAGTGAAGGAACTTCAGACAGGATTAGTACCAGGGGGATGCTGTTTAGGAAGGTAATGGGATACATTTTATTTAAGAGTTTTACTAACAACTTAGAAAAGAGCGTGATTGAATTGTGGTTGGATTCACCAGTACTGCTGAAATTGGAAAGAAAGCAAACTAACCTAAGACAGTGAATTATTTATTACCACGAATCCAACCAGCAGAGTGGCCATGAAGAATCGGATCAGTGGGCTGAATGCAATAAGATGCAGTTCAGTGCTAATACATGCAAATTCATACACCCAGGGAGAAGAAATAAACAACGCAAATACAGATTGGTTCCAGGCAGTTATTTGGAAAACAGCAAATCTGGAAGGACCTGCAGCTGTTAGCAAGAAGCAGCCTAAATATGAATGTGCTGTGCAGTATCACTGTGGACCCAAAAACTGTTGTACTGGAGAGGACTGGGGAATGATGCTGTACACCAGTAGTCTCTGGCATTTCTGAACATCACCTGCTTCCTAGAAGGATGTTTCAATAAAAAAAAAAAAAAAAAAAAAAAAAAGGTGTAATGCAGTAGTTAAATTTTGAGTTTCATTCTAGCTCCCTATAGAATTTCAGGGGTTTTAGAGATTTTCAAGTTTTCTAGCAAAAGATCCCTTTTAAACATCCCTTTTAAAAACTTCTCAGGGTTGCAGCCATGACCACTTCAGAATTTGTTGCACGTCATTGATTTTTTTCTCTTTATTTGTGTTGTGAAAGGTAGACAACAATCTACCTTCTGCGTCTCAGTGATTATTTGATACCTTCTTCATGTCTCTTCCTTTGTAAGTTCTCTTAGGTCGTTCTCAGAGTAAGATATTTTCTCATGCCCTCTGTTGTTCCCCAGGAATAGGTTTGAAGTACTGTGTATATAGATGAGGAAAGGGGAGAGTCCTGTACTGGAGACTTGCAGTTTTAGTTACATCACCAAGATACAATCATAGCTGGAATGATGATTATTTTGTGCTGTAACTCGTTTAGGAATAGCTCAAAATGACATCATGGATCGCTTTAGTTCAGGTAATGCGTTTTATGTCCCTTATGTTCAGAAAGTGTGCCGAAAGTGATGACACAGAATGGACAGGTTACAGATGCAGAGCTGTGAGTGGAAACTGGAATGATTAAATAAACATTTAGGTATGAAGATCTGCTTTAGAGATTGGGAGAGGATGGGCATCCTTTATCTTTGAGATAGAGAATTTGCAGTCAGGAAGCTGGAGATTAGAAAGGAGCTTTAGCTTGAAGTTAGAGAGGGAGAGTTTTCAAGCAGCATAGTAAAATGCAGCTGTCATCAGGAGTAGCTAAATAGGTTTTATGTTCACTTGTGCACGTAAAGAACTCGTTCTCATTTACATTCAGGTCTCTCTGTACCATTTTGGCAAAATAAAAACTCCATAAAAGGAATGCAAATGTAATGGTACGTTTCATGAGCTTTGTCGTGGTTTTTTATAGCTTAGTGGTATAAAAGTGACTTGTTATAGATCAGAATCCTTAAGCAAAACATCATGTGTGTCTTTGCAATGGCTTTGGGCAATGCAGTCCATCAATACAGATCATCAAGACAGCATGAGAGAAGACACCAATAGAAGGAAATAATGAAAAACAGACTGGACAGTAGGCTAAAATGGGATCTACGTAAGCAATGGATCCATTTGCAACAGAAAGATGAAGACAATGCTCTGCAGTCATTTATTTGATTAAAATGCTTGAAGTTTTTCTTCTTCAGCAAAGATTGTTTTCTTGCATACCGTTCTGATGAGATTATAGTTTGTTTCAACGCAGTAGAATTTTAACTCATCTATTTCTTTTGTTCCTAGGCATCTGGGTCACAGGCCCCAGTTCCACCCCCTGAAACATGGTTTTGATGAATGGTTTGGATCCCCAAACTGCCATTTTGGACCTTATGATAACAGAGCACTACCAAATATCCCTGTGTATAGGGACTGGGAAATGATTGGCAGGTAATTCGGCTACTTGCCTGCCAGTTGTTTTCAAAAACTTTACCTCGTTCCTGATAATGTTATTTTTCTTGCTTTCCCTGCTGATATTACTGTGCTGGAAGACAGGAGCTAGCATAGCAAACCAGTTGCAGTGAAAAAGGATTGGCAAAACCAGAAGCAGCTTCAGAATCGGGCAGAGTTTCGGGTTTGGTTGGATGGCCAGGGATCTGCAGGTACTTCACCCTGCCTGGAGGACTTCTGTAGCGTGCCAAGCATCAGGAATGTCCTGCTTCACATTCCTTCTGAGATGGGTGCTGCTGAGTGCCCTGTTTGCTCTGCAGTTCAGCAGTAAACTGGTGCAGAAAAGAGGCTTGTTAAAGTTCATGAAACATATGAGCAGCCCTTCAGAGTCCAGCCCAAGGCTGAGTTGATCTGCTGTGCTCTGCAATGACCATCTGCAGTGAGTACTTATAGAAGGGATATAAGAAAACAGGCACGTAGAAGGATCTTTCTCTTGGTTGTTCATCTTCCTGAACAGAAGGTTGTGCCCAGGTGTTTAATTTAAATAGCCACTGGCTTAACCTTAGAACAAGTCAAAGGTTGGCCAATATCCAAGATCTGGATGGTGATTTCTGTTGGAGTTAAGACAGAGAGAAGGGAAGGCTTTGTGGGAAAATGCATAAGGCAGACAGAAGCAGAGTGGTGATTAGCTACCAGGAGGTATGTGAATTTTCCATCTAGGAAGACTTACAGTACCTCCCAGAGATGTTTGCTCATCCTGTTGTGCCCTAAAGGCTTCCTGTGATGATTTCATTCCACTACTTCTCTTGGAAACTGGTTCCATTCTGTGCTGAAAGACTGCTTTATTCCTCCTCTGCCTTGTTTTGTAGTAACTTTTTGTCTGTTTATGTAACACCGTTCGAGGCTCCAAATGTGCACTCTATGCCATTCTTAGCCATTCGGGTTTGTGCCTGGTGTCATCTTATGTCACTTGCTGTTATTCTCATGAGATCTGCTGCCTGCCCTTCTTTGCTTAATTGGTTTCTGAAGATACTTCAAGCATAGTGTTCTCGGAGCAGCCCATGTTATGCTCTGTATTGAAGGAATAGTGCCATGAGATTATTCTGCATGCTACCCCTATTCTCTAGCTCACAGTGAGAAGTCAGTGGCTCAGGTTTGTCCAAATCTTGCAGTTGTCATTAATTTGAATCTGGTCATTACACTGCTTTCTCCCATAATTAAAAATGTGACAACATTCTTTTTAAATCTGAAGGAAATTGGCTCGTTACATAAGTTATGATTCTACCCTTTTGCTAAGTAGCAGCAGTCACCTGCTTGTGTAACTAGTGGCACGGGGAAGCTTTTTGCTGTTGTATATTCCTTAGGATTTATTCTCTTTTTTCCCCCCTCATTCTTTTTATCTTAAGATACTATGAAGATTTCAAAATCGACCTGAAGACAGGTGAAGCCAACTTGACTCAGATCTACCTCCAGGTACTGTTTATTTTAGCACTGGTTTCCAACCCACAGTGACTTTATATATATATATTTTTTTATTTTGGAGAGACCTAGATGGCAGAGGGTGGTTCTGTTAAATTCATTTTTATTGTTTACAGGAAGCTCTCGATTTCATTAGCAGGCAGCAGGCCAGCCAGCAGCCATTCTTTTTATACTGGGCAATTGATGCTACTCATGCTCCTGTTTATGCCTCCAAACATTTCCTGGGCACTAGTCAGAGAGGACTGTAAGTCTTATTTTTGTGTGTTTTTTGTTTCTTTTTTTTTAATTATTGTTTTCTAATGAATGTCACATGCTACAGAAATGGAAGACCTAAGCTGCGTTCATTACATCCAAGTTTGTAGATAATTTCTCCAAAGTATACGTGTGTGCTGGGGTACAGGACCATGTAATAGTGACGACCTCACTTGGGTTGTTCTGTAATATTTTTGCTATAATCTGAAATGAAGATCATGCAACTAAAATGGGGGTGGGAAGCCTAAGCTCCTTTGCCGGTTGTGCGAGTAATGAAGTGCTGTATGTGGCATAGATGATGATTTTTTGGAAGGCTTTTTTATGATTAGTGTCTGTTTTAAGGGCTTATAAATTAGAACTGCAGTAGAAAAGCATGCCTGAAAAACACTGGAGGCAAGAGTAGCTCTGCAGGTACAGCGAGCCTCGCTTCTGAGAGAGCAATTTCAAACCAAAATCCGTAAGCAAATGGAGTTACTAGCTTTGACTATGGCAAAGGGGTGTTGCCTGTATCTGAGAACTCTTATAGCTAAATTTTTATCAGTTCTAGTCTCTGTCCAAGAGTGGCTCAGAGCTGAGATCTGAGTGGCTCAGATTCTACATCATAATATCTGAGAGAAGTTGCTCTGGGCAGGAAAGAGAAACAGGTTTTTCAGTGACACTGATAAACTTTTATGACACTACGTGGAGCGTGAGAGAAGTGTTTCTTTCCACAGGACAGGTATAAATTGTGTTCACTAAAAGCACTGCGGTGCATTGCAATAAATTATGCTGCGTGAGACTTTTCCTCTTTTGCTGCCTGTAATGTCTTGCATCTACTTTTGCTTCAGATATGGGGATGCTGTGCGGGAAATTGATGATAGCATTGGAAAAATCCTAAAGCATCTTCAGAAGCTGGGTATCAGTGAGAACACTTTTGTGTTTTTCACCTCTGATAATGGGGCTGCTCTGATCTCAGCTCCTAAACAAGGTGAGTCTCAACAAACTGGGACTGGGTTTTTGAACTCAAGGTTTGTATCTCCATGTCTTAGGGGAAGGAAAGACCTCCTGTTCCTGGGGTTTTCCTTTATCTCCTGTGCAAGTAGGAGAAGCCTCAAAGTTTGAAGCACTAATGTTTAGAGTGAGCTCTGCTTGTGTTCATTACTTCTGGAGGCTTTTGGAGGAGATGTCCTTGGCTAAGTGGACTTCTGGTCTAACCCAGTGTAGATGGTCAGAGGAGTATTTTTAAATTTATTTAGACCCAAGCATATTAACTTACTAGGGTTTTTATTTTCTGTCTGACAAATGCATATTTGAGCATTCTGAGTAATTACAGAGTTAAGAGTCCCTCCTTCTTTAGCTCTCTTGAAAAATAGCAGGAAGAAAAAGTGTTTTTGTTACTTGACAAGTTTTCCTTTGTTTAAATGATTGTTTCTCTCAAACAGAGTCATTGCAAATTGATTTTATAACCCACTCTCTTCTATTTGGAGGCAGGCTGTCTCGTGGTTATTAGACCACAGAGCAGGGAGTATCCTGAGTTCTGATGTCAGCTGAGCCACTGTGTTTGACTTTGTGTGACCTGGAATCAGTCATGGGACCTCCCTGTTTGTTCTTCAGTGAGCTCAGCTGAAAGGCTGGGTTAAAAACCCAGACATTCCTGCAAATCTCTGCTATTGCTGCTATCTGTGAATGTGGACATTCAGGGAATGTATGATTTTTTTTCTTTTCATTCTGATATCTGCATCTAATACTGCTCAGGTACTTAGGTTATGAAAAAAACACTCTTCCTGAAAGTGTTAAATTTCTTTAAGTCACAAGCAGCAGTTAAAATTCTTAAAGGGAAGGAAAATAATTCAAAGTCTTTTTCCTTTGTTCGGTTGATAGCAAGTTGTGTTTAACTGTCAGTTTCTCCCTAGGCTGAAAAGATGCTCCTAAAATTCATCAAAAAGAGATTTAAAACAAACAAACAAAAAAGCCCAACAACTCTGGACATATTGTTTGAAGAGGGATTCATGCAGAAATTAAAATTTGTTTAAAAGTAGCCTAAAATTTCCTTGCAGACAATGTCCCTTTGAAATATGACAGTGGCATCTCATAGGGTTTATGACTTCTTTCTCTAGGAGGAAGCAATGGCCGTTTTCTCTGTGGCAAACAAACCACATTTGAAGGTGGCATGAGAGAGCCAGCTATTGCTTGGTGGCCTGGACATATACCTGCAGGAGGAGTGAGTATCTGCTTTTAACAATTCTGATAAGTTTTGAGTGGGCTGAAGTGAATGATTCTTGCTGGATTCAGTGGGCTTTCGATTAGACTTGTAACACTGCAGTCTGGACACATCTAAATAAGGAGCAGATTGCTGCCTCTGGAGAACAATGCCATTCCTGGCCATTATTGCAAATCTGCATCTACTGTGTCTGTGACCAATGCTTTTGTGAAGTACCACGTGCTCTGGTCTTTTTGTCTTCATAGTCTAACCCCTTCGCTCTTTTGGACCAGAGTATTTTTAGTGGGTTACATATTTGAACAAATTGAAGTATAAACACATGTATGCTTCCCCTTCTAGAGGAGTGTGTTGCCTAAGCACGCCCTCTGTGCTTTGAAGTATCAAGTGATTTGACCCTCGCAGCTCCTGCTTTGGTGTTTGATGAAAGTTCCACTCAAGGAGGTCTAGATCCCATAATATTGCTTCTTCCAGCCTGTACACAAATTCAGATATGATCACTTCAAAATAATCCTCTGATGACACTACCAGCCTCTCTTGTCCCAGTTCTCATTAAAGAAAGATGCAATCAATTTTTCTGCAGGCAGGGTTCGTAGTAAATAATACAGATTCCCTCCCCTTTGTGAGCATCTCTCATCCCTGAAGAAAGTGATACTTCATTAACTGGGCACTGTGCTTAAGACTGCAAACTATTCATAAATAAAACATTTATTTTTCTAAGTTGCATTCCTTTTGAGTGATTTAATTGAGTCAGGATAATGATAATTTATTGTTTACATTTAGGAGGATGCCATCAGATATCTTAGATCCACAGCTGAGGGCAGAAGGGTAGTTTGGTTTCATCATTTTTAAAGAGTTCACAAAACCTACTAGGGATATTTTATTATTTTTTTAATTGGAAACAAAAACAGTCTTTTTGTTTAAATTTAAACATTTCCATAAAGTCTTTACAAGCCAAGTACAACAGCCTCGGGCTAGCATAGGAGAACATGAGGCTGAAGCTGGCTGTTTTGTTTTCCATGTCCAAACTGAATAATGTGCTAAAAGTAAACACGCATTATAAATGGGGACAAGTAAATACCAAATTTAAAAATTCTTTCCATTGTAGTAACTCTAATGATAATTAGGAACATGAGTAGAGAAATCTGTATGGCTGTTCTTGCCTGACTGTGGCTTGCAGGTACCACCCTCACAGGTAGTTTTTTGCATGTAGCATAGCAGGTGAAGCTTCATGTGGTGAGAAGCGACCTCGGTAGCCTGGTGTGATGCATGGCTTCCTGCTTGAGGTGACAGTCGAAGCTGCCTTTTGAATTTCTGTGAGCAGTCATTTCTGTGCAGAGTTGACCTGTCTGCATGCACGGGTGGACTGGCCAGCGCTGTGCTGTGATGGGCACATGCACGCTCAGCAAGCTGGAGAGTGTGCTTAAGGCTTGTGAGGCAGGTACTTGCCCAGAACCCCTTCTTGCACCAGTGTTGGTATCTTCCTTGGCTCTTAAGCATGTGCTTAACTCCAAATTCTTTTCATCCTGGGCTGCTATCTGTGCTGTCGCTGGCCAGATGCCTGCGCCTGCAGGTGTTAACACTCCCCCGTGTCCTTTCGGGCTTCACTGGGGCACTCTGAGAAATCTGTTCTGAACTGTGGCCTCAGGATGCGTTGCTTTGCTCTGAGTTGAACCCCCAATATGATGCTACTGAGAAGTAAGTATGTGATAGCTACTTATATGTCTTTTCTGCTTGCATTCTTGCCGTCGAGGCTCCAGCAGTGACACCCACAGCAGCACTGACCGCAGGTGAGAGGTTTGGCATTGCTTCTCTGCAATACAGCTTACTCTGTGCTAGCATGTAGGGTGCCTGTACTTACTGCTTCATCATCACCTCTTTGGACATAGTAAGTGAGGAGACCTGTGTTTGCTGGTACCTTTTTGGCTTCTTTTCCGTGTCTTACGGAGTCTGTAGCTTCAGCATCTTCTTGACTGTGAGTTGAAACCAGTTTAAGGCATGTGTAGTCCAAGCAGCTGTAAAATGTGGAAGAACAAAGTGTCTCATTGCTCTTTTCAAAAGAGATGAAGGAAACAAAGATGTGGGTGCCCTGAACCAGGGTGGAAGCAGAGAGGATGCCAAAGGGACAACTCTGTCCTGTGCTGGGTTGCTCTGTTCCAGCCATGGAGGCGTTGAAGAGCAGGCAGTGGGCCAGCACCCATCTCAGCTGGCACAACTGCAGCCAGAAAAAGAGGGCTCGTGTCTCTGGCCAGTGAAACCCAGTTATTGGCTAGAAGGCTCATCCCAGTGATGGAATCTGGCAGGCTCTTTGTAATCTTATTGATATAGATACTTTGTTCCCTTTCTGTTAAAGGGCACAGCTTGTTTAAATAAAGGAGGACCTTTTTGCATACACAGAAGAAGGTAGGTGACAGGGTTGTGAGCACTCGACAGGGTACCGATAGAGGTTGGGATAATTGGTGCAGCTGGCTGATTCGCAGTTATTTTGGGGAGAGGGATGCCTTGGGAGTCTGTGTTGCTCTTGGCATCAACATTCAGTAATTCTGGTCCCCCTTCAGGAATATTTATTCACACAAAAACAGCCTTTCTGCAGTTTCTTCCTCAGCTATGTTTTCCAGGTGAATTCACAACAAATCAGCATTTCAACATTCCCCACATCACATCTGCCTTCTGGAAGGATCCAGCTGGAAAAAAAAAAAAAAAAGAACCATATTCTGTTGGTATTTGAATCCTCCTCCTCCTCTCTTCCCTCGCCCTCCTCCCCTTCCTCTCTCGTGCCTGCTTCCTGAAGGAGAAAAGAACATATCAACCCAAAGACAGCATTGCAACCTTTTCTTCGCTATCTCCCATGGGGCGCAAATTGAAATTGAATTAGACAGGGATATCAGGTCTGCTCGCTGTGATAACTGTAAAAGGATTTTATTTAAAAACACCCTGACATTTGTTCACCCAGTTTCAAATATTTAGCTTTCCTCCTTTCCATTCCTGGCGGGGGCGACTTTATTAATTGTCGCCTTTGATTCAGAGTTAAAGCTTGAAAGCACTGATAACAGCAGTGGTGACTATTTCTTCTAGCGACGTGGCCCACAGCAAAAGGATTTCATTTTCTTAAAGACGTTATGTGTATACTGAGAGTTTATTAAAAAGAAGGGGGGGGAAGAAGGGGGGAAAAATCCGTTCTTACGTGCGTAATACCGGCTGTTTCTTGCTGATACGAGCAATATCTGATCTCACTCTTTTTTTTTTTATATATTATTTATTTTCTCTGGGCTGTTGCCCTCTCTGGATTTTTCTTTTTTTTAAAAAAAGAGGGGAGCGAAAAATGGAAAAGGCAACTAGAATGAAAGAACACTGTTGACAGGAGAAAAATGGTAATTTTTTTATTTTTCTCTGAAAATACTTCAAAGTTTTATATAAATATTAACCTTTTTTTCCCCCATTCTACAATGTGGTGCTGCAGAGCACAGATAAATCCAAGTGGCTGTGGCACGGGCATTTAATTTCCTTAAGAAGTTTTCTCTGCTTCATGGAAAAATGTTGTCTGAGACCAGAAATGTAATTGGATGATTAAAGAGAGTCATCTACATCTGGTTATGGTTAATAAGGACCAGCACGAGAAGACGGTGGTGGCCCCACAGGGTTGTCACAATGCGATGTATAAATTAGGTGGTATTAGAGGCACGAGTCTCAGGTCAGCGACTGCTTCTTGCTGCTTGTTATCAAAAGATTGAGGCGAGGGAATGGAGTGACAACAAGCCAAGTGACTTTTGGGTTTGCTGTAAAATTGGGAGAGGCCTCATTACGAAAAGTCTCGGACACCAGTCTGCCCGATGTGGCAGGAGCCAGGGAGCAGACGTGTGCCAGCTCTGCTTTTATTAGCCTCTGAGCTCTCTGCATATGCTGTTCTGCTGACCTCACAGCTCTCCTAAGACTTGCTCGAGGTAAATTAGCCAGCAGATGAGCCTACGAGGGACTGAGCAGCTTTGCTGGGATGCTGAGCGCCTGGAATCCCCTTTGACCTCAGGGAGAGAAGCGTTGCCAGCACCAGTGGCTCATGGAGCTGTCCAGCTCTGGAAGGAGCGAGCTGATGGGATTTTTGAGCAAGTGCGTGCTGGTTGTTAGTGTTTTGGTGTTGTCTGAGCACGCACGAGACCAGAGAGGAGACTCAGCAAGGGGACAGTCCTGGGAGCATCCTGTGGATGATGCAGGCTGCTTTGGTTTTCCCAGATGGCCTTGGGGAGAGCAGAGTTACCCCAGTGAGGGACTCAATTCTGTTTTCTCCCCAACAGCTGTTGATCAGAGCATCCTGATCCTTTCCTGCACATGCAGAGAGGGAGCTTTGTGCATACATCTGCTTTTAGTGAGGGATTTGTGGGCTCTTCTCTGTTCATCGCTGCCTGCGGGCTGGGCAGGACCTCTTTAGGCAGCCTGATGCAGCAGTGTCCATGGATAAGGCTTCGTTTTTAATGCCCAAGACCTTCCACAAGACCTATAGATCTTCATCAGCTGATCAAAGTGCCTTCCTGGGCAAGGGTTTCCGTGGTCAGGGCTGCAGCTTGAGCTTAGAGCTTTCCACTTGGATTGCTTCCTAAGAGTTGTGAGAAAGCATTCTTGCATCCAGCTTCAATACTGTGTGTTCTTGCCAACACCTTTTGATGAATGAATGCCATTATAATTTGAAATTGCTGTAATCAAGTAATGTGATATTGTAATGTTAAACTTGTAATCAGTCCCCTGCATGTTGCTTTCTCCTTTTCTTTTTGTTTTTTTGTTTAATTTGCTAATTCTTCCTTTCAGCGTCCACTTCTTTCAGCCCAGCTTCTTAATAATATCCCAGGAAAAACAGCATTTTCCCTTAATTTTTTTTCTCAAGAGCAAGGAAACCAACATCTCACAAGTATTAATTTATCATGTTATCATTTGTTATAATTTTTAATAACCAGCATCAGCCTCCAGGCTGGGGTCTGGAGCAAGGCTGTGGGTAGCACTTGGGTTGCAGGCAGTGTGCTTCTGCACTTACACTCGTGAGCTCTTATCAGATGGCTTCTTGTCTCTGAACAAGTGGTGTGGCTGCAGAGGCTCTTCTCATGCCACATCTTGTGCTGGTACATCCTGGTGCAAAGCATGCTTGCTCTTGCTCTTGATTTGGATGTATCTGCTTCAATTTAGCGTGTCGCTGGCTAATTAAACATCCTACAACTGTAGCATGCCCGAAGGAGGATGGGAGCACAGCTTCAGAAAGAATCAGTCAGAAGAGAATTTTAGGTTTTAAAGATATAAGTGACAGAGAGATACGTATGACTTCCAATTAAAGAAAAAAAAAAGAAACGATAACAACAAACACAAACAAAAAAAACCCTTTGCAAATCTCCATTGGAACCAAAACCAGATGTTTTTCTCCCTTATTAAAATATATACTAAAAATACCACAACTTTACAGTTCTTGAATTGTTGGAAATGGTTTGCAGATGAAGTCATCAGGCTCCTTTTGTTGTTATCCATCTATCCCTGTGGTTTCTGCGAAAGCTCTCAGGATATTCTGGAGCAGAGATGACCCAGTGAGGGAACAAATCAAGGACTACTTTTTTTTTTCTTCTTAAGTGCTGATTTTTCAATCCACAAATGACTCAGAATTTGCTAAATGAGGTTGAACTCTGCAAAAAGATGCTCTACAAAGTGGATAGATGGAGAGAAGCGAGAAGGAAAGAGAGGAGAATTAAAACAAAATGCAAATGCTCCCTGGAAGTGGAGAAATATCGATCATCTCCTTTCCTTATTATTTTAACGTGAGGTTTGCTGGTGACTGCAGCACTGTAAAGGGAAATACCCTTAAAGGATGTGTAGCACAGAGAGTGGCTCAGGAAGCAGTACTGCTTTGGAGGAAACCAGCCTCTTTCTTTATGGCTTTTACTGAAGGTCTTTTTGCGAAAGCGTTGCTGTTGATTTTTCAGGTCAGTCGTCAGCTGGGCAGCGTGATGGATCTCTTCACCACCAGCCTCTCCCTGGTGGGTCTGCAGCCTCCGAGTGACAGACAGATTGACGGCATCGACCTTTTACCTGCCATCTTGCAGGGCAAGCTAATTGACAGGTTAGTTACGAGCCCAGAGCTCTGATCCTTGCCTCCTAACCGAGGCGGTGCCAAACTCTGGCTTTTTTTTTTTTTTTTTAAAATCAGGTTTACAGTAATATTTTATAAACTGAACGGATGCCTTTTTGCTCCTAGTTGATGAAGTGAGGTAGCACCGGAGCTTTACCCTGTGTATTAATCCTCTGCTGGAGCAAGCAGAGGTGAAATTTCCTGACACGTGACATATTGCCATACAACAGAGTCTGGGGACAGATGCAAATGTCAGGGGGTTAGCAGGGATCCGTGGAACAGCATATGGCAACGAGGGAGATAAAAGCCTGTGAACTGTAGCCTGGGTAGGGGAAAATACATTATTTATTACTGGAAAAACATCCAAGAGTATGCTGGCTCTTTGCAGAATATATTTCTGGCTCGAGAGAGGTTGGAAGTAAAGGGTGGGCTGCTGCAGGTGAACCAGAAGCCCACCTCTTCCCAAGGTCCTGTTTCTTTGGATGCTTTTATTAAGGGTATGTTTGGATTAAAGACCTGGGGAGCCTTATGGGCACGGAGCAGTGCTGTCTGGGTCCAGGCACTAAGATTTGACAACAAACATCCTTGGCTGTCATTGGAAGGTCTGGAGGTCAAGAGAGGTCTTTCAGTTGTGATTTTGATAAGTAATTTGGCAGCCTGGGAAATCTGAGTACAAACATATTTGTCTATGAGACAGCAAGGAAACATGCACATGCAAAACATATTTGAATTCTTTTCTGTGTTGGATGTGAGCCTTTGTTCCTTAAAATTCCTTATGTGCCTGTCAAAGCAAGAAATATGTGTGCAACATTACCTGAGAGTTCATCCAGTGGCTGGCATGAGGTTTTGCAGGTTCCACAAACACAGCATATCCCCATCTGTCCTTCTGAAAGTTTGTCCATCTTCCTTTGTTTTTTTTTTTTTGATTATAAAAGAGCATTTCATTGCAGCCATTACAGTCTCTTGCAGCAGTGCCATTTGTGTTACAGTAACAGTAGTCACTCAAAGGCATGTGATAACTTCTTTTTTTCTTTTGTTTTTCCCCCCTCCCCAGAGCTGACTGGGAGGTCACAGTTCCCATGGCCCCCAAAAGTTTCTGGGGGATGCAACTGTAGTGTCCTTTTAAGCTTATAAAGGGAAAGGTGACCAGGGAAGAAAGAAATTGGTGACAGCAGAATTTTCATTATAAGCTGTAAGCCTCTTTCGAAGATGGAAATTATATGTTGTTTTTTTACATACAAAACTTAACCTCTACACCTTCAGTCAGGGGGTCACATTGTAGCTTGTCAAATAATCGGCGTTTAGGACTAGGAAAGAGGAGACTGGCATGTTTCAAGTGTGGCATGTTTGTTTGGGCTCTTTTGTTTTGTTAAGGGAACTGGTTTAGATCAAGTTCTGGGTTTGGCAGACTTCTCAGGCTGCCTTTGTTCCCCAGGCACTTCAGGTGTTAGGATGCAGGACCAGGCACTGCTGGCAGCAGCGTTTCCCCTTTGTTCATGAGCAGTTCCTGGTGACAAAGGACAAAGGCTCATTGGTTGTGCAAGGAACCTGCAGGGGAGGCTGCAGTTTTAAAATGGAAGAGATCTAAGGCCACCCCTGTCATTCAGATGGGGAGATTTTAATCTTATCTTGCATTTAGGGACTGTGTTTTTTCAAGGTGGCATCACCAGAGTGAGCAGCTTTTGCCACTATCAAAGACAAAGATGTATATACCCTTACCAACACGATAACAGCTCCGTGCACTCATCCCGACAGCAGCCTCAAACAGCTGGGGAGGGCTGTGTCTGCTGTCCTTGTGTGATGAGCTGCAGCAGCAAACAAAACCTCTCTCCTGCAGATTGTCCATTTCAGTAAAATTTTGTACTGTTCCCTCAAAAAATGAGAGCAACTGGGGAAACCAATGGGAGCGTTGCTGGGATGCCCAGGAAAAAGAGCAGCACTTTGGGTGCAGACTGTGCTCTGAATGGGGCATCTTTAGGAGAAGCTGCACGTTTCAGTGTGGGTTTAAATGATGCAAAGGGAAATTTAGGGAAAGAAAATGGACAGGAGTTCAAAATAAAGCACATCTGGCTGCCAGTTTTTTTTTTTATATACATACATGGAGTTTTTCTGATATGAAATCCAGAACAGGTCAGCATCTGGTGTCCTCCCCAGCTGTCCCATGCCTCAGACAGTAACAGCACAGATCTTGGTGCTGCCATACAGAGGAGTGTGAGCATCACTTATTCTGTGAAGCCCCGTTTCTGTCTCCCTGGCAGACGCTCACCACTTCTGAGACATTTGGTGTTTAAATCGGCACGCTCCATAGGAAATAACAGGCTCTGATAGTTCAGGGATTAACAATCACTGGCAGCCAAGCTGGATAATGTTTCATTCTTGCACCGTGTGAGCTCTCAACTTGATGAACACTTTAAAAAATGTTAATTGAAAACCTTGCAGTGGAGACTATTAGGAGGCAGCCTGTTTCTGACTGATAGCTGGATCGGAAGTCAGACGCCATTAAAGTGTTTGTCTCCCTTATCAGCGAGGCTGCGGCGGCAGCTGCCCGGGCTGGCGTGTTGGCATTTCTCATGCAGTTCTTCTGCTCTCCCTTGCAGGCCCATATTCTATTATCGTGGCAACGAGATGATGGCAGTGAGAGTTGGCCTTTACAAGGCTCACTACTGGACCTGGAGCAACTCCTGGGAGGAGTACAGCAAGGTAACAGCACGCTGACCTGCACCTTCGTCTTGTTCCTTCTCTCTTTTCCAGTTGTTCTCCTGGGTGGAAATAGCCATTTAAAGAGGAGTTTTGAATTGGGGAATGTCACAGAGCACTTGGAAACCAGCCTTTTATTCACAGCTTCTTAAGAGCTACCAGATCTGCGAGATCTAGGGGACTGGCATCACCAGCACCCTTGCCCTGAAGTCAGGGACAAGCAGAGGAAAATGAACAAGGTCTGAGTTGTTCTGGGTGGTGTTCCCTTTAAGCAGCACTTAATACCTCTTAATGTTAAGCTTCTTTCCCTGCTGAATTCTGATCTTTCATGTGTACCTTTACAAACTTTGGAGCCTGCTACCAAATTGATCGTTTATCTCAATAATCTGATGAAAAAGGCCCAGAGTGCCCTGAACTGTGTAGAAGAAATAGGGATGTGTCATTTTGTTTTGATTTTTTTCTGAAAGAGAAAAAGAAAGCCAGAGGAACTGTGCACTGGAAAGAACAGCAGTCCTCGAAAAAAGTAGACTACATATGTTTAATCTATTACCAGCACTTTTGCAAGCCCATAGCACTCTGTACGATGTTTTACATTTTGTTTGCCAAAGAGGCACTGCTTTTATAATTTTCTGGCTGATCTTCTCACAATTAGATGTTAAACACTGTTATTTTTCTTCTTTTGTCACTCTCGTGCCTCAGACTTGGGTACTAAACTCTGGGGCATTTCTTGAATGGCAGGTTCACACATGTGCCTTGCTGATTACACCTTCAGACGTGAACTCAATGCATTATGGCACAGCTCTCAGCAATTTTGACAGCAGGCTGGTATTGGGGAGGGATTGTTTGTATGATTTATTTTTTATGTCTTTTTTTTCCCTTTAACTTCTGGTGGGTCCTCAAGGCATCACAGGTGCAGAAGTAAGTGCTGATGACATTTGTGGATGTAAAAGTGCATGGTTTCTTTCATTGGGATGTCCTGGGGGTAAAAGGAAACGTCGGCTCCGAGGGAGTCATTTACATTCAGGGCTGTAAATGTGTGTGTTTGGTTTTTTTTAAGACTATAATACTCCAGGAGTCAAACTTTCTGTTTTACACGGATTAGGAAGGAAAGTTGACTCCAAAAATGCATTGCACGCTTTGTGTCAATACCAATACTGCACAGCTAAAATGAGATAATGTGTTTGTCTAGGTTGGTATGTGAGCAGAGCTCATACATCATACGTGGCATGGTGTGGAGGATTTTTCCTCTGTGAGGGACACTGGGAGCTTATATGTTCCTGTGCACAGCTATATGAGTGGGCTCAGAGGTGTGCTTTTCCCATGTGCAGGGAAGATAATGCTGCACATGAGTAATTGCTCTCCATTGTAATATATGCACATCCCCATACTTACATACCTTGTTTGGAAATAAATAAATGTCTGCATTGATCTCAACTTACTTGTACATGTCTGAGTACGTGTGTGGCTGTGATAATGGGGACCAGTTACTCATTTCAAAGGCTCTCCTACTGTGAGAAATGGCAGTTGTGCAATTAAGGAATATTTATTTCTTTCTAAGTCGTTGTTTAACTACTGTCTGATAAAAGTCAGCAATTATACTGTACATCAGAGAGATGATTAAAAATTCACTTGCTTTCCTGCAGCTTGTATCACATGTGGTTGATGTGGGTAAAATTGGAGCACATTAGTGGACAGACTAGCCATTAACAACATGCAGAGGAAGCTGAGGCTGAAATTTGTTCCAATTCTCCTCATGTCCTCAAGCCATTAATTACAAGCCTTGCAAGTTTAAAAATAGAAATAAATCAGAATGCAGAACAGTTCCACAGTCCCGAGTCTTGTTTTAAGAATTTTGTAATCTCACCTTGTGACACAATTGCCTCTTTCAGTGCCTGGTGTTCTCAGCGGTTTTGATATTGGACTAGAATTGTTCTGCCAGAATCAAAAAGGCCAATTTGTTTGCTAATTTTGTTTGCAAAATTGATTTGAATACATGCGTGTGTGGCACTAAAAATTGTGTCTGTTGGCAGGTTTGCTGTTCGATAAGTTTGATTTGCTCTCCCATTAGAACCCTGGCTAAAGAGGCCCTGTTAGTTGCATGGTCTTTAGCATGGGTCCTTACCTCGTTGTGCATCTAATGTGAAGTTTTATTAAACTTTCAAACATGAAATTCTTTCTGTCTGAAGGCTCCAAACTCAGACCTGGAAGAAACAGATGTGTCTCATTGGCATGTCATTGGATTGAAAGAGGTCTGAAGTTGACCAGATGTGTCAGAACAGCTGCCTGAGATTTTTAAAAGATTTGTTCTAGGGGTAGTTGAGTGTCTCACCATTTTGACACATACATGGCACAAACCTCCTTTCCCTTTCATATTCCCGTGTTAATTGGCAGTGTGGGAAATCATTGGTACAGAAAACTTGCACTGGTTTTAATCCGTATATTGTGCATTTTTGTTTGACTTTGAGATGAGATTATACCATCAGTGCATCCAGGAATCATATTTTCATGTTGACGTTGGAAAACTGGAGATTGTTGCATGTCTTGGGCCTGAGCACAGCCATGTCAGGTCTGCCAGGCCTTTCAGGATTAACTGGAAAGAACTGTGCAGTTTTGGCCTCTAACCTGGAAAGCTGTGCACTTGAACATGGTGTAAGTTAGTTAAGTAATGAAGTATGTAAATATAAATAAAAACCTACAGAGAGAAGCAGCTTACAGAAAGCAAAGCCTTGGGAAGCAGAACAGGCATATGAATGCTTCTCTCCATATGGCACGTGGGATATTTACACTGGAAGGATCCCATGCAAGCAGCACCCAGATTTATAGTTGTCCTAGACTCCCATGACATTAGTGTGCCCTGACTGGTCTGCATCTCATGGCTTGGTACTGAAATTTGTCAGCTATTACTAATATGAAGTATGTGCTTCTATTCTTCCTATCTTTTCGTTTTTAAACCCAAGCAATTTTTTCTATTCTGACTGATCTCATAACCTCTTGGAGTCTTTTTCTGTGCTGCAGGACACCCTGGTGTTATCTTTTCTGGTGGCTTAATGTGATTATGTAGGCAACTTGTGTTCCTGAATAGTTAGTATCTTGAAAGTCTAAGGGGAGCACTCACTCAGTAGAAGTGAGAGTAAGCACTCTGTGGAACATTGTTCCTGTGGATTGCATAAAATGCTTATTTAGGTCTGTTTTCTTTGCCTCTTTCTCCTTTCCTATTGGTGGCTCATGTTTACATAGTTGCACATACCCAAAATTCAGGGAGTGATAAATGGGACAGAGGTAGATGAAAGGAAACTTTAATTGAAAAAGGTGTTTGCATTATTAAATAATAAAAAATTATAAAGGGTTTTGGAGAGAGAGAGAGAGAAACCTTGCACCTGCAGAGGAGCAGAGTGCTACTGCTCTGGCACTGGTGGGTGTCACACATCACCTCTCCCACCGTTGTTGACCACCTTTCTCCTTGTAGCTGAAATCAGCAGTGATGTAAGCAGCCACCCATGCTGTGTGTTGGGATGTGCTTACTGGAAAAAACAGGATGTAGATTGGTGGAGATCAACTGAAAGACAAATGTGGAGCAGCAATGTCAGATTCTTAGCAAGGTCAGTGGGATGTTTCCCACCATTAGCAATTTTAAGATCGAGATAAGATGTGTGCTGCTTATTTAAAGAAATCATTGTGGGCAAGTTTTGTCCTTCAGTGTTCAGGATGTAAGGCAAATGACCACAGCTGTGCCCTGCCTTCCAAGTCCAGCCTTCAAACTGCATCCAGGCAACATTCAGCAACATGACTGCCTTTGCCAAGCAAGGGGCAGAGGGGCTGGTGCTGCAGAGGAGTGAAGAGCTAAGGATAAACCTGGGGAGCTCCCTCCCCTGTACAGCACAAGACATGCAGGACTCTTCCTGGATTGCACGGTGCATGACAAACAACGCACACAGACACGGCGTTGCCTGCCCTCCTGTTGTATTGCTGCTGTCTGCAGCAGTGGTGCTGGGTGCAGAGCTTCCTGCTCCTAAAATGTGAAAGTTTGTACTGTTGGCAGTTGTTTTGTCCCGTTGGTTTGAAGGGAGAGGGATGTTTGTTCCTCCTTGTTGGGAAGGAGAGACCTGAAAGAGGAAAAAAGGGGTGTGCTCAATGGATTTACCTAAGTAGCCAGCAAATCCTTCAGGAATTGCTTGGTTTAATGCTATGTAGAGGAAGCAGGAGGATGAGCAAGCAGAAGAAGAAAGGAAATCGCCTTCCCTCTGCCTGCCGCAGAGATTATCCAGCAGAGATCGGTTCTTGCGCCTTCCAAGAGCAGTGATGCAAGAAGGGAAAAAAAATAATTTAAAGAAATGTGGAAAAAGCCCTTTGGTTCATTGGAGAGCGGCTGATAACATCAACCTTTCTGCTGTCAGCTTAGTATCTTGTTAGTAGCCTTCAGTGGTTTTTCAGAAGGGCTCCTGTGTCTTTAAGTGATTGGTGTAGGTGCCTGTGAGAAGATCCTATTGTTTTAATGTAAAATGCCAACGGGGTTATTCCTGCTGCAGTCTGTCTGATTGCCCTTCTCGTCAACGCAGAGGGATCGATAAAGCCTTTTCTGCAAGGGGGATGTGAAGTCAAGTAGAACCTCACAAATAATGACATTTGATTGTGGTCCTCTGAGCATATGAGCTCGCCATTGATCGCTTCTGCCTGAGAGCCGACGGAGGCTCGCCGAGCTGCCCGTCTTCAGGGTCTCTTCCAGGCAGTTAACACATTAGAAGCAATTTTTGTTCAACAGGGTTGAAACTTGGCAGTGGCACTTTCAGGTATCCGGGCACTTGGAGCTCCAGTTTGGGAGGCTGTGCTGGGAATTGCCAACGGAGTGAGAACAGCCACTTCCCAGCGCCATGGCCAACAGTGAGAAACGTTCCTGGCTTTCATTAACTGCTGTTCTTTTCTCCCTCCTGTATGAGTACAGTCGTGTGGCTCTGGGTCTCGTGCTGTGGAATGAGGAGACATGACCAGCACACAGCCCCTCGATTCACCACGCTGCCTGTCCAGGAGCGAGCTGGGCCAGCGCCAGGGTGACGAATTGCCAGAGGGCTCACGTTGACACAAGTGGTGATTCCATCGCTTGGCGCCCAGCCCAAACTGGCACCCGGCTCTATTTGCCTCATGTCTGTATTGACATAGCATCTGTGGTCCATTTGCTCTGGAAATTAAAGCATAAGCTGTGCAACCAATCGCCGCGAGATCTTGCAGATGGAAAAACAACGCAGGTTACGCGATTGCTGGGAAGAAGGGCTGGAAGACGTGCTCACTGAGAGGCTTACCTGGTGGGCAGGGAGCGGGTTTGGCTTTTGTTTTGTTTTAAAAGATTGCTGGGGTGACTCCTGCAGCAGACAGCTCTGCGTGCTGGTGCAGAACGCTGCTGATGTAGGGGATCTGGTGCAGGAGCTGGGATGCTTCTGCTTGCCATCTGCTGCTCTTTTATTGGTTCCCTTGGAAAGCACAGAGCTGATGTGCTCTAGATAGGATCTTCTGGCTTGGCTTTTGTGCTTTTCTAGTTGGGGAGGAAAGATCCAAGAATTTGCTTGAACACAGGGAGTGACCTTTCTGCTTTGTTTGATCAGTGTTACTGTCAACATGCAAGCTGCCTTGGATTGTGTGCAGGGTGAACTAGAAGGCACGTGCTTTCACTGCCTATTGATCCCCTGCATATTGTTGTTAACAGCCTGCCAAATAAATAGCTCTAAGTAAATAATAACAAAGTGGTGGCTGGTTGGGGCTTTGTTATCCTGGTGGAAGGGGCAGGCGTACCTCCCTGCCTCTTTGCTCATCTCTGCATAGCACAACTTTATTTTTGAGGGAAGTGGCTGTGGCAGGGGGATGAGCCAGCCCTTTGTCAGTGTGGATGAAGAGAGCTCTCTGCTGCCCGTGGAACAGGGTGGGTTTTGCTCCAGCTGAGAACTGGGCACATCTGGATTTACTGCACCATCCTTAGGGCCTATGGGGCATGTTGTCAGATCAGGCTTTTACTAGAAAAGGAAAAAAATATTAATGAGGAACAAGAAATTATCCAAAATGTTGACACCATTTTAAATGATCTTTTAGTGACCCTCAGCAACAGGAGTGCCCAGGAGGGGACTCCCCTTCCTTCTCCTCATGTCCTTCAGCTGTACCGGGCAGCAGAGCTGCTTTCCCTCCTGCCCAGCTGGAGGGCAGCTCCTTCTCTCCTATCAAAGCTGTGCTCAAGGAGTTTGGGCACATCCCTCTGCCCCAGCACAAATTTACATGCTTTCCAAGCAGCTAGAGGCATTGTCCAGATGTTCCAGAGTGTGAGTTGTCTCATCTTTAAACGCTTCTCGATCATATTTAATTTACACTGGTTTTCTCCAGAAAACAAAAGCTGTCTGGACCTGAGGATCCCAAACTTTCAGCTCCCTGGTGTCACTGCTTTTTCTTTCCATCCTGAGAACTGAAAATGCTTTGAGATAAGAAACAGAGTGAAGTAGAGCTTATGGGTGATCAGTTAACTACTCTTGTCTATCTCACGTGCAGAAGACCAGGCTCCACTCGCTGTGCCTGCAGTGCGTTGCTGTGATGCTGGGCAATGTCTCGGTCAGCCGTGTGAGGATGTAATTTTACATCTCCTGTTTTACTCGTTTGCTGATGAGCAGGTAGAAAACATTCAAAGCTGTCTCTGGTGGTTGGATATTAGCAGTCACACGGTACACAGAAATAATCATAGTCTATTGTTATTTGGGGAGATAAAGTTGAAAGGCCCCAGAAATTTAAAGTGTGGTTTCAGCCGCACTCGAGGAGAGTTATTTATCAGTGTCATACAGCAATAAGTTTGATTGATTATTGTTTTCCCCAGTAGAGTACTTTTGAGCAGGGCATTGACCGCTTAGATTAGAAAGACAGATAGCTTTTGGCTGGTGGCCTTGGGCAAGGTGTCCCAGCACCTTTTTTCCTGGGAGTCTTTGGGACGCAGCCTTGCTGTGTTTCGGAGCCTCAGCTACAAGGACCAGAAGACAAAATGTAAACAGAGCAATATGTAAAGGAATACCCAAGAGACTGAAATCTTCTTTCAGACTGAAGCATTTGCAGCCAAACAGTATTGTAGCAATTAGCAGGCTCTTAATTAAATTGCTTGTTTGATTCGCATCCAAATTATAATTTAGATATTATGTAGGCTTTGATACCTTTTCATTAACTGTTCCTTTTGAAAAAAAAAAAAATCTATTTTTCACTCTGTTTCAGAGGCCTGTGGCATCAGAAGGTGGGAAGGTCAATCATTTTTGTATCCATTTAAAGTCCATTATTGGTCGGCCACTACAACCTATCAAGCAACTCTCTTATTTTTCCAGTCAGTGACTCAGGAATCTATAGCTCTGTGCAGATAAATGGGATTTCATGGGCTTCTAACCTTCTTGCTTTATTGAAAAGCAGAATATTAACTGCTCCAGTGACCAGCTGTCCATTAAAAACACGGGATATTTTTAGAAAATTGTTTGCCAATCAAATCCTACCAACATCTGTAGAGAGCCTTTCAGCCTGTTTGTTTTTTAAGCAAATGCTACAGCTGCTTTCCCAGCCCCACTGAAATATTCCCATTTACCTTCTCTCCATGTCTCTGTCCGTGTCTCAGGCATCGTAAGGAGCGCAGCGTGTTGGCTGGAATTGTAAAACTGAGCTTTAACAAGTCCATTTGGTGCCAGCCCTTGCTGGTCTGCGGGGCCCCCTGCTTTATTTTCTGCTCGGTGAAATTAGTGCTTTACATTTTTTGCTGTTCCCAGGGCTAAATGAGTTCTGTTAGCCCACAGGACTGCAGGCCAGGCTTTGGGTTATTAGGGAGCTTGACATCTGGCTAATAACTGGCTGCAGTTCAGGAGCTGCAGCCTGGCGAGGCGTGCAAGGGCAGCTGCAGAGAGCTGGCTGCTCTGGAGCTGTGAGCAGACGGCTGCCTCTGTCCCCCGGTGCCATCCAGCACTTCCACCCGCTGCTGGTGGCACAGTGTCCCAGTCCTTGTGCCCTTCATGCTGCTGCTGCAGGGAGGTCCTGACTTCTCACCCTGTAGACATGCACCTTAGTGACAGGAATGTCTCCAGGCGTAGTGCAGCTCTTCCAGCACAGCTCTCCTTCCCAGGTGAGTGCTCTGAGATGCTATAAATCAGGTCAACAGATGCACCCGTTTCTTTAAAAATAACCAGATTCGCTTTGCTCTTCAGTGAAGTGCATCCTGATGCAGGTCTGATGGGGTGACAAGTTTCCAGGGAGGCTGGCAGGTGCCCGTTGCCTCTCAGGGTGATGCCATTCTGTCAGGATGTTTCCTCTGGGAAGCTGTGGCTTTTTGGTGAGAATTGCCAAGTGGTTCGAAACTCTCTGTGTATTTCTAAGCCATAGAAACCAAAGAGACAAGACAATTTCCACGTGCAGAACTCTTTCGATTAAATGTTTTCACTTCTTCGTCTTTTGCTTCACCATTTCATTTGAATGAATATTTTATAAAGATTACATTTTCGCCTTATAAAAAAGTAACACCCGCTTCAGCTTTTCTGTCAGTGCAATGCTGGTGTTGTCACCTTAGTTTACCTCCTACAGATCGAAATCCATTTTGCAGAATGAAGTGGACTCTGGGTTTAAACTAATTCTGGGTTTTACAGGTATACCGGAATGAGATGCTGAAGAAAGTAGCACTGTGAAAATTTTACTCCCTCGCCTGCTTTACCCTTGATGACCTGTTTCCTTCTCTTCACTGCAGGGCATTGATTTCTGTCCTGGGCAGAACGTCTCTGGGGTGACGACGCATATGCAGGAGGAGCACACCACTCTGCCGCTGCTCTTCCACCTGGGCAGGGACCCTGGAGAAAAGTACCCGTTAAGGTGAGCCAATTAACAAAGATGTGAAAACTCTCAGTGCTGTCAGTGTGTGTTGTACATAATTTATTTGCTTTGATAGCCGTTTTTCACAATCTGCTTGAAAGCTGTCCCCAGTGGGAGCAGAAAAGAAAAAAGGAACAAATGTTTTCAGTTGGTCAGGTTTAGGTGGGTGTGCATGTGTCTGTGGCTCAGCTCATCAGGCCGGTGCTTCTAGTTCTGTGTCCTAGCACCCCTGACAGAGAAGGCAAAATGCTCACTTGTGGGTAGGACAGGACTAAGTGCAGGTCAGCTGTGGAATGAAGCAGCAGCCACGGTGTGTGCGTGCGCTGGAGCTAGCCTGCAGCAATTCCCAGTGCGTTTTGGGGCCAGGGAAGAAACATCTCGTGATCTTCCCATACTCTGTGGGGTTTTTTCTATGCGCTACCTTGGAATCTGTGAAGGCAAATGGGGTAACTCTCCAATTTCCTAGCCCAGCTAAAGGAATTTCTCCAGAGAGTCTTTGCAAGGGGACTTTTTGCCCATTCCTTTTCCCTCCTTGGACTTCCTGGCTGTCTGAATCCATTTTCTTATAAGCCTACTATTGTAATATTTATCTCCAGCACACACCATGCCTTGAGAGATTTCTGTAAGGATTTATGTAGCCATCAGCCAGCACAGTTCACACATTAATCTGGCATCTCCAGAAAGCTGCCAAGGTGTCCCCACCTCCCTCCTTCCTTCTGCTGACTGCGTTTTGTCTTCTGGCAGAACTAGGTGCAAACAGAGGCACGCAGCCTCATCCCTCACTAGGGGCTCTGACACGGAGGACGTGAAAATAAATAAAGGGAAAACTGGTGTTGCTGTGACTGCCTGCACAGACGTGGTTTTGTGCAGCAGCTTTAACAGAGGGATGTTTCCTGAGCTGACAGGACTGCAATTACTCAACTGTTTTAAATAATTGAGTGGATACACTCGCTCCATTACTTCCAAAAGAACTGAGCCTGTGCTGTCCACTCAGTGTTTTCACCAGAGAGAAGGGGAGGAAAAATATTTTCACTTCTCTCTCACTTAACAGACGAGCACCCTAGAGGTACATTGCACAGTGTATAAAGCTCTTCAGAAGCCCAGCACGTTTGCTCCTGCTTTCTACTGCATTTCAACACTAATGAGTAAAGTAAATCTGCAGCTCCTGTATTTGAAATTCAGCTCAGTGAAACGATGCTCCTGGGTTGGGATTCCAGATGAGATTATGCCCTGTTCAATTTAACAGCTACTTCATTTTAGGAAGATGAATGGATGGCAATGACCTTTTTTTCCAAAAATTGAATGAATGGTAGTGTTCAGTGAACTGTAGTTTGCCTGCTGTTTGTGTACTCTCAGATTCTTCCAAATCTGAGGTCTTGCTTAGGGGCTGTTTGCAGGGCACCTGCTTCCCTCTTATTTAGGGAAGAATAAAGGTTGTTTCTTACACTCACAATGGGCTGAGCGTTGCAATAAATTCCAGTGTGACATCTGCAATCATTTCTCATATGGTTCCATTGATTTTTGGACACTCAAATCTGTTTCTTTGATTGAATTTTATACCAAGATTATGACATGACTATGGAAAGCTGTGTTGTTGTTCAATATGCAGACCCTAAAAGAAAGCAGCTTCTTAGTAAATGGCTCTTCCTTTCTGCAGCATGCTATGTTGCTATTGTCTCCTCTCTGGTCACAGTGGAAAACTCGTGGGAAGTGGGTCTCCTATATCCAATGTGGTAATTAAATTATCCTCATTTGTGAAGCTGTTCCTCTTGTGTATTTTTATTTAGCTTAATTATCCCCCTTGGCAGACAGCCCGTTGGGAGTCCCGACACTAATGTTTCTCAGAAGGGAATCCAGCATTCTCCTCCAAGCGTGCATCTGTCTGTCCATACATGCTGGGTGTGTTCATGTTGCCTGCCCTCAGCCTGAGGTTTTGTGTGTTCACAGTCCATGTTGGCCACAATCCTCTGTTCCTCCTCAGGCAGCCCTGGAGGAGCAGGGTGTATCATACAGCTCTTTCACCAGCTTGGCTCCTCTGGAGCATCGTTATGTTGCCAAAGCATTGAGAAAAATTTGTTGTACCCCTGATTTCTTGGTATGTTTCCCTCTTTTATTTAGTTTATTTTGCCTTGTTAAATCTGCACCTGGTTTTATTAGGTTTCTGCTGCTGTTCTGGAGGCTGTGGAGGAGCATCATGGCACACTGATGTCCTGTGTTCCTCTTTGCCTGCTTTTGTCTTTTTTTTTTTTTGATTTTTTTTTTTTGCCTCATTTTAGTGCAACCTTTTCTTCTCCCTAAAATGTTTCTGGTCCTCTGTTGTGTCTCTTAATTAGTGTTAATTTTGCACAGGGTCACGTGCAAAACCACCTGTAAAGAGGTTTCATTGCTTCCCTTGAAGGCCAAGCATCACATGGACCACTCGAGAGATTTACATTTTCTATATTTGGGCTCCTTTTAGGATCTTAGGGGATCTCAGAGCCAGGGCATCCTGGAGATCAGTCAGATCAGTCAACTGGGGCAAGACTCTTGACTTGCAGAGTGCTTACAGTCAGGCAGTCTCATCTGAACTGTCTGTGAGTCTTTGTGTGCACAAGGAACTGTGTGAGACGGAGTCTTCTTCGAGGCTTTCGTTTCAGTTCATCTCAGGACATAGAAATTGGCTTTTCCAGTCTTTCTCAGAGAACTGGCTGCTAAAGGGATTGCTGAAAATTCAAGTCCTTCATGATCTGGAGACAGCACGTAAAGTTTTCAGTTCCCTGTTCTTCATGGTGAAGCAGGATGAGTCCTTCCTCTTCCTGACACAGCCTGCTGGATTTCCTGGAGCCTGCCTGGAAACATTATCAGCAGAAGCTTATCTCAGAAGCACTTTTCATGCAGTGGGAAAACTGGTCAGGCAATTACAGGCAGGCCCTGTCATCGTGCTGAGGACACGTCTGGCAGTTCTGAGCCATATGGCACCCTGCACTTGTTCCCCTAGATGGGAGGGAGTGCATGCATCCCTCTGCATGTCTGACTCTAGGAACAGACCCTCCCAACAGGGCACTGACTGTTCCTTCCTGCTATTGCCCCTCTGTTCTGGGCTGGATCGCCTTCAGCACCTCAGCTTCTGCCAAGGGACATAATTGTGTTTGCCCCCATTACCTTGAAAGATAATTACTGCTGTTTCTCTGGATTGCAACTTCACCCTGGCAGTCCAACAGCCTCACTGACTTTCCACTTTGTTAGTTGGAGCTCAGAGCAATGCCAAATGCACATTATGAATTCTCACACTGCCTGAGCTTGCCCCAGTGATGGCATATTTACATCATCACATCAGCAGCCTGAATGGAGCAAGATCCCTGTCCCGTAGCTGACCTTCAGCATTAGCATCAGGTAGATTCACTACCAGGCTTTTATCTTTTACCAGGCTTCTCTTCTGGAGAGGGGGGACTCTCATGGGAGCTGTGAGGCTCTGATCCTAGTGCTGAGAGGAGCTTGGCACCACAGGACAAGCTCTGCATTTAAATGGCTGCAAGATGAGGTAGGGCATGAACATGCCCATGAGTACTGATAATGCAAAATTGACACCTGGAGAGGTGCTCATAATAAGAACACCTGCAATACAAGGGTCTGTGTTGGGCAATATCTTTCAAAGGAGTGTGGTTACTGGTAAATAATCTTTCTTTTGGTTGCCAGAAATGGTAATGCAACCGTAGGTGTCTAAGAGTTCCCTTGTTATCTTGTCTTTGTGTAGAGAGAAGTGAACTTTTTGTGTCTTTTGTCATCCAAGAGATTGGGTAGATCTGTGTAGGCTGTGGGATAGAAGATTTTTTTGGCTTGTTTGTTTTTTAAGCTCTCAACTTTTAAATATAGATGGTGTGTTAAGCACCACACAAAGCAGAAGCATTTCTGTAAGTCTAAGCAGTATTTTGTTTCCTCCCGAGATGCAGTAACTGATTTTTTTTTGGGTTTGGGTTTTCTTGGTTGATTGGTCAATTTTACTTCACATAAAAACACCCAAACTGTGGAGTGTCCTTGTTACCAAATTTATCGAAATGCAGAACTAAAAGATCTGATAGATCTTTGTCTGTTGTGTTCAGGGTATTGTGTGCCCCCTAAGTCCCACATAGGGAACTTGTTTCTCCATTCAACCTATATTTGACAAATTCAGTTAAATTATCTGTCAGTATCTTCGTGACCAACTGTCAGCTTTACTACCTAAGCTAGAAAGTGCATGCTTTTCCTAAAATACTTTGTGCCAGACAGGAAGAACACAGGTGATAATACATAACTGGCACAGCTTAAAATACAGTTAACAAAACACACAATGCAAACCGAGGGAGAAAGTGCAGTTTGGGTCAGACTCCAAAGCTGCAAAAAGTTCAGAATAAAAACCTCAAATTCTGGTAATTTTGCACCAGAGGTACAAAGCTTTGATAGCCACTAAGTGCAGCTCACGCCTTGTTGGCACTCCAGGATAGTAGCAACTTCTGCTCTGAGCTATTAGCTCTGTTCAGAACTCAGGTTACTAAATTTTGAATGATAAAACACCTATATTTTACTTAGGGCAATAGATTTGACTATTATGGGGAAAAAAATGGAAGTGATAAGACTTGGTTGATGAACATAATGATTTTAGAACACATTAATTAACAAGAGAGCTCACAAGTGCCTATTTTGAGCAGATGGAAAATCCTGGAAATTATCAGAGAGGTAATTGCACTGGTTATGGAAGCAGAAAAGAAGGGAAGAAGCTCCTGAAGGGAAGCTAAAGGGGAAAAGATCTGATAGGAAAGCTGCCAGTCTCACCTTACTGATCAGGGCAGAAACCTCTCCATTGGGAAAAGAGAGAAGGTGCAAAACAGGGGGAAAAGCGTGTAACAAAGAGCCAGAATTTTGCCCAGGGGAGGTGCTGACTCCTCATCTTCTTGAGAAAAGAAGGAAATGGCAACAGCTGCATTGTAGGAATGAATTAACTGCTGCCACAGGAGAGGTGGCTTCGAGGAAAACTGCTCTGGAGGAAGGGGGCTGGAGAAAAGTCTCTGCAGAGGGCAATTGCTGGCCTGGGGACTGACTCAGCCCCATCGATCGCTGCTCAGTTGCTGCTCTCTGCTCAGCTCAGTCCAGGATTAGGGCTCTGCACTGAGGCATGCTGTGTGATCAACCTGTAACTTGTGCTTAGTTGCAGCAGACCAACAGCCTACAGATAGTCTGATGAGTTACTGCCTAGCCTGGAGGGATACTGTACAAGAAGGAATATTGCAAGAGGCACATGGAGCAGTTTCAAAAATACAAAATGCTGTTTGAAGTGGACATTTTTTCTCAGAGACAGGTCTAGGCAGCACTACATCCTCAGAGAGCAGCCTGAAGAACACATTGCTTAAATTATGGTTTAGAAATGCCACTGGAGCCACTAACAGGATGGTCAGATGGATAGCCATTGTCTTCATGCCAAAGCTGGGGCTTTGTATAGCAACTCTGCCTTTATCCCCTGTACCAGCTGAAAGCTGTGGTCACCTGGAATTAAATGTGGAGGCAGCAGGATTCTCAAAGCCAGTTACAGCTTCCTTGAAAACAGGTGACCAGGGAGAGGGCCCTTGTTAAAATAAGGCTGTAGGTGCTGCTAGAGAAGCCACAAAGGTGAGGGGCATCCCAGCTGCAGGGGTGTTTACATCTGTGTCCTAGAGATGCTGCTGGACCAGAGAGGTGACTTACAGCAGGGACTGCCCTTTGTTTTTCAGTTTGGTTCCTTCTCTGTATTTCTTTTCCCCTGTGAGCCTCTCCAGTAATTGCAAGTTGCCCTGTTTCAGAAGCAGAGCCCTACACTCGTTGTCTGTGTTGTGTATTGTGCAGACTTTAAATTCCAAAGGAACTCGATAATAGAAAAAAGGAACAGAGAAAGATCTGAGTAATAGAATGAGATGAGAACTTGGATCCCACATTGCAGAGCAGCCTCGTAGCACTGATAACAGATAAAATCAAATTACCTGAATCTAGGTGTATTTCACAATTTAAAATAACGTTTTCTTAATTAAAATAACTCCAGCGAAGAAGGAAGTGAAAGATACAAATCGTTAGCCAAGTTTTATGCTCTTCCACTGGCTCTGTGAGCATCAGGTAAAGCATGCTGTAAGTCTGAAAGCTGCCACTGAGAGCCCACTGTCAGATCCCTATGAAGTGCACTATATAATAACCATTTTGTTACGTTCCTCTGAGTAATAACATGGTTCTGTCACTCCCAGGATAGAGATACAGGGCTGTGCCTGTATGTGAATCATCAGGAAGAGGTATAAATTAATACATCAAGATCTAGATTTGAAAAAAATGCTGAAAGCGCTCTTTAATTTCCTGTGGTTTTGATCTATTTGACGCTGGTTTTATTACGGTACAGAATCACCCTCTCCTCCCCCTTACAGGTCGGGATGAAGGCGGAGGACTGAGGAGATGCTCTAATTCCAAAGGCAGTGTGTCAGGCAGAGCCTCCTCCTTCCAGACCGGAATTTCACTGGAGGGCATGGTGGGGTTAATAGCAGAGCAGGTTACACTCGGAGCTGTTTGGAGAGGGAGGAGATGGGAACAGATTGCCAAGGCACAATTACACTAAATGAACTAAGCACAGGCCACACCTGTGCCTGGGACCCTGCGCTCGCAATCCAGCCCTGATTGGCTCTCCAGAGACTTCCTGGAGGTAAAGTGTCAATTAGTGTAATGACCCTGGACTTTGTCCACTCCGTTCGCTCATTCTGAGCGTGGAATAATTTCATGTGCGCTGGGGGATCTCTTTTAGCAAACTCCTCACAACACCACCTGCTCACCCTCGCTGCTGCGCTCTCATTCTTCCAGTGCTATTCCCAGCTCTCCTTCTGCAGGATTGTTGAGCTAGAATACAAAATGCAGCGTGCCCTGGAGGCAGCCAGGTCTGGAGCCTTGCTCAGACAATAATGCCCAAACACCTGTATAGATGGTATCTATTTTTGTAGCAGAGAATGTAGCAAGCCCTGCCCTTGCAGTCCAGTCCTGCATGTGCACTCCAGGAAATGAGGAGACTGTGGTTCAAGAGCAGGAGAGATTCCTGCCTCCATTATCATCTCAGACTGATTACCGTGAAGCAATTATCCCCATCTTACATGCAGATTAAAGGCACTCTTCTCTTGCAGATTTTGTCACAAACTGCACTTCTGTCATAGGGCTGCAGACAGCTTTAACCCACTGTGTGCTCTAAGTGCATACTTAACAAAGCCCTGCGTGGGTGTTGGATCGGTGCTTTGTCTCCGTGCTGACTCCAGCGCTGCTGTGTATGCACACCCCGGGCTGGTGCCCTCCTGCAGGCACTGCATCCCCTGCCATGCACAAGCACTTGCTGTGCCTCCAGCTGGGAGCACAGCTCTGTGTGTAACTGAGGCATCTGAGGACCATCTCTGGTGATCTTCCAGCACTGAGTGACACCTTACAGCACTTCGGGTCCATCACTGTCGTGGACTTCGACACAGGGAAGACAGCTGCAATCGGATCTGTTTTAAGCCAGTGTCAACAGGTTTAGCCAGCTTAAGAGCACGTTAAACCCTACTGAGACAAGGTTTATAGGTTAGCAGTGTGACTTGGAGCGTAATCTATATGTGTTCTTTAGCTTTAGCCAGCTTTGTACTTCTGTGAGAAGTGCGAGTCTTTTGTAAGTGCCAAGCTGTTCCTAGCACGCTTTGGGGAAGTCATTCAGCCTATGCTAAACGCTCAAATAATCTGAGAGTGTAGAAGCTGCGGGGGAGAGCAGTTCAAAACCACCAGGAGCTGAGGTTAGGCCAAGATTTCCTGTCACTGCTGAGCTAGCTGAAACAGCCAGGAGGGTCCTCAACGCAGGAATTAAAGCAAGAAGATGGTTTCAGTGACGCCAGCCTGCTTTGTTACACTGCAGCACTACCGTGGCTGAGGTTGCTGATGAGCAGCAGTGTCTCAATGGATAAAAGCAGTATTTAAGATTATAGCAAAAAGATTTTTTTTTCACTGGAACAGGACTGGCATATTTGGAGCAAAAAACAGCAGTCGTGACATCATATTGTTTATCTTCCATCCAGACCACAGCTGTGTTTTCCAGTGGCCTGTCCAGATTATAGCTAATTTGGAATCATATGTATGAAAAGCCGTTTCGATGGATGAAATTGGGCTCTTTAGCACTTAAATATTTGCAGAGATGCTGGGGAGCTTAATTAGATAGCAGCAACGTTTTATCTTACGGGTCCGCTTCCACAAGATCTTAAATGCTGGAGAGACGACACCAGTGTGTGACAAATAAACACATTAGATGGTTACAAGAGCAGCAGCAGAAGGCGTTAAATGATGAGATATCTGAGTATCTGCTAGGCTCTAACAATTGGTTAAAGTATGTATTAATTCATGTTAATACAAGGATCTTAATGAAGTGTGATTAGCTAGGGCTTGCAAGAGCTTCCAAACCCTGAGACAACAAGTGCATTAGAAAATCTTACAACACTGAGATACACACGTCTCCCTGAACCTCATTTTATCTCTGTTTCCATTGCTAGAGTGTGTGTAGGCTTTGAGATGCTGCTGACTCCCCCGTCTCACCCGGTCTGAGCAGAGGAGCTGCAGCTCAGCTGTCCCACGCACGCTGTGCATCCCTGCTGCTCGCCCCTGCTTTCAGGACCGCTCCCTCAGTGTGCTCGTCTCTGCTGCTGCATCTCTCCATGTGCAGGCTGTTAGCTGTCCTCTGTGTGTCAACACAGGTTAGCTTGAAACACTCTCTGCCTCTTTTACAAATCTGCTTTGATTTTTTTTTTTTCTTTCAAGCGTGCCATTGCGCCGGCAGTCCCGTGCATTTGAAATGCAAGCAGAGGGCTTCCAGATCAAATCTTGCCAAACTGAAAGGCCATTGTGGCACTGGGATGCCACGCTCTCGAAGCTCGCTGAGCCAAGATTGCTGCCTTGAGTGTCCTCATCAAGGGCTTGAGTCACAGATGGTGGCTGGCAGCTCCAAGCTTCTGCCTGCCCCTATGCTTCCAGCAGTCTTTGGGGCAGCGCAGCAGTGAGCAGTTGAGAGGAGCACGCAAATTCAGGGGTTTCACAGCAGTATTCTTGCAGGGTGGTCCATGCAGATCCGACAGCCAGGATACGGCTAGCTGGGTGTGAGAGCAACAGATTAGGCTGCTTGAGCTTGTCATTTCAAATTCCCTTCCGCTTCTCTATCAGCAGAGCTCAGGCCCATCCCCACAATCAGCTTCTCTCTGGACGGCTGCCGAGATGCGATATTTATAGGGTTTACTGGAAACTGTTGGCACATTACTGGGCTTCGAGATGTGATTGTTTTTCAAAGTAGGAAATTAGCTCGAGTGTGGGGCTGGTGGCCAGCTTGGACTGTAAGCAAAGGGAGCCCGAGGTCAGGACCGGCCTGCATTGTTTCTCTTTTATCTTCAGAAGCAATTTGCCGCTCTCTGTTTTTTAAGCGACTCTTAACGTGGTGGACAAAATGAGATCATTGGGTAGTAGTCCTCCATTTTAGAAATGCTTCAAGTATTAGTGAAGTACACCCTGAACCACTTAAACAAGTACCTAGTGGAGTAAAGGTTTGGATAAAAATCTGGTGATTTACAACATTGCATGAGGGCTTGGAGCCTGACAGATGGGTCCCAGCTTGGAATAATAAAGCTGTAATGGAAGAACAGAGATGGGGCAGAACCCCGGGGTGGATGTTGCGAAATGGAGGAGGTATTCTTGTCTTGGACCAGTCGCTTCTATTCTTCTCCATCTTCCTGTTTGCATAATATTAGTTCATTTTACTTGGTGATTGTGAAGTTTAGCTAGCCAATGTTGGTTGCATTGAAACCCTTTGCTTGAGAACACTTGAAAACGAAGTATTGACATTGCCTTCTCTTGCCTCAGTAAATGCCTCCACGTGATGCATGTGCCACAGAAAAGCCCTTGGAAGGGTGGAGGATGAGAGTACTGGAACTGGGTGACCTCTATGTGACATGCTGGAAGGACAGCCATGGCAAACTTGTTTGTGTACTGATGTATGTGGCAAGGTGTTTGTCCTGCGTTCTGGTCTCCATGAACAATCATTTAAAGCACCGGAGGACAACCCCAGAAGCACCTCTCCTTTACTATTGACACCCCCCTGGGATGCAGCATGAGCTCACAGCACATTGCCCCACGAGGAGGTGAGGCTTCTGGGGCCACAGGGCCAGCAGCTTCCGAGCTGAAGCCCCGTGCTGAGCTGGTCTGCCAGGAGCCACATGCTGCTGTGCTGGGGAGGGCACACAGGCTGTCTGCCATCTGTGTCCCCCCAGGCTGAGCATCAGACCTGCCCAGGAGCATCAGACCAGCCTCCAAGCCCAGCCAGGGTGGATTCTTTCAGCCCAGATCCTTCGTTCCCTATAGAACTGTGGGCAGTTAGTGTTGGCTGCTTGATTACATGCTCTTCTCCTTTGCTGTGGCCCGGAAAAAGCCCTCTGGCATGGCTTAGTGCTGTGGATGCTTTAACAGTGCTGTGTATCAAACCAGATAAATTCTGAAAGCCCCACTAATAACTTCTGTGATGTTTTCACGTTCTAGTTTTGCCAGTGATGAGTACCAAGGAGTTATGAAGCGGATATCTGCCGTGGTCCAGCAGCACAAGGAGACCATGGTGCCAGGAGTGCCACAGCTGAACGTGTGTGACAAGGCCGTCATGGTGAGCAGTTAAAACTTTTGAAGTTCCTTAGCTTAAAATACATTTTACAAAGGCTTAAAAATGTCACTGAACGCCAGGAAGGGATGGAGAGGAAGGAGACTGTCGCTCCACAGAGGCGAGGGGTGTTTGTTACCTGTGGAATGCAGCAGCACAGGACAGCTCGTACAAAGTGAGTTGGGTTAATGTCTGCAAAGTCAACCAACATGATGTGATAAACTGACTTCCTTCCTTAGAGATACTAAGGTATCTACAACTGTAGATACTTCTCCTTTCTAACCCCCCTCTGCAATTCTCAAAAGCCCTCTGCATTTTGAGTGGTGGGACTGAAACAGTGACTCTTGTCTGATACTCAGATCTTTGGTCTTGTGTGGTCTCCTCCGAGTACTTGGAGCAAGCCAAACTTGTTTCCAGTTCTGTATTCTGTTTCAAATTGCACGTTGGAAAGTTACAGTTTGGCTTTCCTGTCAGATGCTGCTTGGTTTGTTGTAAACCTGAGAAATAAATGGGATGGTTCATAGGAGATAAGCTTGTCAGGTGAGAAGAGTTTGTGTTATTTCAGGAGCTGTGCCTGTAAAGGCTGACACAAAATAGTAATGGGCAAAGTCTTCCTGACACTGAAATAATCTGAAGCAAACAGTGAGTAAGCATCTGCTGCTTAGGGTCTGTCTTCAGCCAGACAGAAAAGTGCAGAATGCGGAGCTGTCTCTCCTGAGTAAGAAGGCAAAGATCTTTTTTTAGCTGTCACTTTATATTTTTCGGTGTTGAGCAGGAAAAAGATTTGAAGGACCATTGTTTGTGTTTTCTCTCATCATTCAACTTTTCCCTTAATAAACTCTGCTCTGTGCTCCTCTGGGACATTATGGGTTCAGGCACTCTCCCCAGTGTCTGGCTGCTGCCAGAGCCCTTCTCTGGGAAGACATTTCTTTTATGCTGACTCCAGCTCCACGTCTGGTTCATAGAATGTAGGCACACATTCTACACACAGCTGCAGGACCACTGTCCTGCAGCTGCCCCACTGCAATGTGTTCAGGTGCTGCGAAAGCATCCAGAGTCCCTCCTTGTCAACACCCAGTGTCTTTGGGTTGCATAACAGAAGAAATGCTGGGCTGCAGGTCCCATACTTCATCCCATACCCCAGCCTTCTCTCTGGCTGCTCTGGAGCTGTACAGGCTTGACTGTGTCTTTGACACACAGCATCCCAGCAGCCTCGATCTGGGAAGCTGACTTGGACTGTGAAACTGAAGCAGATGCACTCTTGTTTTGTTCTTCTTTTCCAAAAAGCTGAACATTTTCTTTGTTTTTTTTGATCTCTGTTGCCTCTACAGAGTGGTGGAGCCTGTGAAATCTCCGAGGGTGCATTCTAAAATTAAGAAATTGTTTAGAAAACAGCATGACTTGTTCCTAAATCATCTGGAGCCCTTCGTGCAGCGCAGAGCCTTCCGCCAAACTCCTCTGTTGTGCTCTGCCTGCAGAGATATAGCTGGTGTCTCACTGCCATCTGTTGTCAGCTGTGTGGAATAGAAACCTGCTCCAGCATTCTTTCTAGGGTTAAGCTTTTCTTTTCCTCCATAGGAATTTAATTAATTTAATGACTTGAAAAACTTGATGAAATAAAAGGCAGTAGGTCAGAGCTGAACTGAGCATTGATGGGTGACAGCAAGAATCTCATGCAGAGGGACTTGGAGAGAAGGAGGGACAGAGAAAGGACACAAAAGATTTCTGAGGGCAGAAAGGGAACTGTAATCTGCTGTTCACATTAGCACAGACCCAAATTTTAAATGATACAAAAAGAAAGATTGAAATTGAAGAAGCGCTTTTATCCAAACTCCTTCCTCTGTTAATTGCTTTGGAAGCTGAGGTTTGCAGTGGCTTTCCTTTCTGATGTTGCTTCTCTGTTGTACACATGCTGGAGAAAGGTAGTTCAAGAAACGTGAAAACAAGGGAAGAAAATAGTTTTGCTCTGCATGCATTGGAGTAGTTGGCTCCTAAGTGCCTCCTACTCCATCTGTTCATGAATTCATCCATCAAAATGCTCATTAAAATACAGGCATTTTTCTCTCACACACCTCGGCCTTCAAACACTGGTGCTTTTTGCTTTTTTCCTCAAGAAAGTGCATGGATATCTTAGTGCTAAGCGTATGAACTCTTTTCTGGATCCCAGGAAAACTGAGGGTTTCACCAACACCTCACGATCTGTTTGCTCCCTGCTACTACAGGTAAGAGAGGAAGTCACCAGAGTCCCACGAGACCACCATAGCACAGCACAGGGAATCATCTGCTGCATAAGGATTTGCAGTTTTTCCTAGAGCCTTTTTGAATATGATGTGGAGCTGGAAAATGAATGATTCCAGGAGCATCAGCTGCAAGAGTTCTGTTTTTCAAGCAGAATGTGAGAGCATCTTCATGAGAAGTGAAAGGGGGCAGTTAGGATACAGGGCTTAGCAGATGCTTGATGTGAATGTTTGACTTCATTTTTCTGTATATTTTGTTTGTTTTTAACAGAATTGGTCTCCCCCAGGCTGTGAGAAGCTAGGAAAGTGCCTGAAACCACCCAAGTCTGATCCTAAGAAGTGCTTTTGGCCTCATTGATCTTTTCTGCAGCCCTCCGGAGCTACTCAAAAGAGCCCTAACGAGCTGGACAGAGTTTACAATGCATCTCTTCTCATGTTGGCACTCCTGTTTACACAGGAAGGGTGTGATGTATGTGTGATATCATCATTTACTCTTCCAAAAGGGCCAGTGTTTATATTGCTAGTGCTCAGGGTTTAGCCTGTACTCTTCTGTTGGTTTAGTTGTTTCCGTAAATGGTAAATTTTCAGTGAAGACTATTTCAAATGTGAAAGCTCTCTGGATAGCCACAGCTCTGCCAGTAGCTCTGAAACACCGTGGATGCACCTTTCGCCTGGCTTCTTCCACCCAATCCCTCAATCATTGCTCATGTGGATGCACCAGCAGCAGCCATGGGGGACTGTTCAGGAAATTTACAGCCGCCAGAAAACCCTGCCCGAGTTATCCTTGTTTTGTTTGCATATAACATGTTGTTTTAACATTTGATTTCCATTGTGAACTCTTGGACACCAGCTTGTTTTCCCTGTTCTTTCTAAACTTGTGAGTACTGGGTTCAGCAGTGTGGCTCAGACTGCTGCTGTGTGCATCACTGAGTGCAGACAAGTGCTCCCTTCTGTTCTCAGCCAAGACGTCAGCTACAGGCAGAATGCCCTGCGTTTTTTCCTTCTGTAGCCATAAACATTCACTAGGTCAAGTTATAAAGACATTTGGAGATAGGTTTCATGTAAGTATTTCCTTATTGATGGTGTGCAGCGTTGTCTTGAGCTGGGCCTCAGTTGCTCATTTAAGGGATTTTCTTCATTTCCAAAAATGTAGATCCAAATATGGCTTAAGTCGCTCTTCTAGTCTCATGATCTGCGCCCAGCCAACTGCAGGCTCAGAAATGCCCATTTACATCAGACCTTAACTCTTGACCCTGTTTCCAGTGTATGCTCTCTGAGGAATTCTCCTTGTGCAAACTTTCCACAGCCTGGGTGTAGCACTTCTCTAAACAGAGTTCATGGTAAACGCAGATTCTTCGCATAATTTCACATTGCAAATTGCTCATCTCATTTTGAGTCTGTTTTTCACACCCCTCACTATTGCTAATAAAGGTCTCTCAAACAGAACTTAGAAGGATTATTGTGGGGCTGCAGGGGAATAGCTGGAAGCAATCCTAAACGTGCTGTTTGCACCAGTGACAGGTCTGCTTCCACCCCTCCTGCCTTTGATACAGGACACGTGCCCTCTCCACAGGGCATTTTGCTGCCTTGAGGAAGATCAAGATATTCTGGAGGACTGTAAACAGTCCTGCTTCCTTCCTAGGCATGCTGAGAGCTTCTCTGTTAACTGCTGTGCTCTGCCTCCTACAGACTTCTCAACCTTTTGTCCTTACCCTCCCTGTAATCCCAAACGTTCTCATTCTCCCCATTCCCACGCTTTATGCTACCTGTAATCTCCCCAGTAATTCCTAGGGTGCATCTCATGAAGCTGGATAATCCTGTAAGATTGTAATAAGTACCGCACTTAGCAGGCTCTTGGTGCTCCAGCTATCAGAATCACAACCATCAGCTGCCAGGCCCTCTGAACCTCACTGCCTGCTCATCTGCAAGTAGTGTTGGTTTGTATATTCCAAATGTCTTAACTGCCCCATGCTTTCCTAACTGTCCCTCCAATGTCTCAAGGCATTTCCAGCTCACCCATAGCATTTCTCCTTGTGTTGGCACAGTGTGGTTAGCTCAAATGTTGAGGTGCAGTGGTGCTCTATGAGAAGGACCGGTAGGAGCCTTGCAGCAGCACAGGAGACCGGACAAAGCCAAGAGCTTTCCATTTTCTGGGTCTGCTCCACCTCTGTGTTAGTGCTTCTGTTACTTCAGAGCTCTACAGTCCACTATTATCAGCAGATAAAGATACTACCAGATGAGGGAGTCCCTCACTGCAACTCCTTGAAAATTGCTGTCAGCTCTCAGATAGCTGTGAACGTCTGCTGCAAACCAGCAGAGCTTTGTCTTCCTACGTGCGTGGGGCTGCATCTCATCTGGATGCTAGCCCAGACACGTTTCTCCATCCTTAGCATTTGCAGTATGCATGTGGTGAGCATACTGGGTGCCTGTTACCCCCTTGTCCCCTGCCTGCCCCTTCATTCTTTTCTCCTTTGCAGCTTGCAGTTTGGGAGGTAGTGCACTTTTCCCATCTGCATGACTTGCTTGGGCACGCCACCCCCTTCTCAGCACGCTCGGTGTTTGGTTACCCAGCACACACAATCTTCCTCCCTTATTGAAACAGCAATCTCCTGGTGCATAGATACTGGCTGTAAACTTTGCAGTACAGAGCTGGCTGCTCTCAGTGACTTCACTCACTGTTTACTTACTTGCTTCGTGTCCATTTATTACAAAAGATCAAAGCTTCCTAGGAGGAAGCTACAGCTTTAAGTAAGAATAGCAGTTTTACACTGGATAGCTAGGCAGAATTTTAAAGCAATGCCTTTTGCCAAAGATGTACAGATTTTAAAGTTGTGAGATGAGGAATTGATGAAGAGAAATAAACTAATTTACCAGTAATGAGTTACAGGATTTGTCTGTGCACACCTGGAAAGCAGCACCTCGCTTCGGGACAATCTCACAGCTCTGCCTTCCAGATCACGGGGCTGACTTGGGTTAAAAATAACTTGTTTTGTTTTCCTTGTATTATTTTTAACGTGGATCAATTACCCAGCCCACACAGCTGCACAGGACGATTCAGAGGCCGGTGTGGGGCCGGGGCAGTACGTGCCCTGAGGCTGTGTGCACAGCCCAGCTGCAAGGACCGACACCCTGGAGCCTGCAGCTCTGGGGGGCAGCCCCAAAGCCCTGATGCATGCCACAGCTCAGCCTATTGTCACATCTGCCCCTACCAGCTGCCCCTTGAGCCTCTGCTGGGGAGGCCCTGGCTTTCCAGGGGCTGCCTGGGGCTGTGTGTGCAATGGCTGTGAACAGGGAGGAGGGGGGGGCTGGCAGGGTTTAGTGACCCACAGTGGTGGTTTCATTTCCCAAGACGTGAGAGCTGAAGGAAAGATGATGTCAAAGACAGCTCCTGTGTGACATTCATTTCTTTATGTTTAAATACATCTCCTAAATGCTAAAAGCTGAATATCTGCTTGGGCTAAGAGGCCGAGGATTTTCTCTCTTGCCTTTAATTTCCAATTAGCTGAGCCTCTCGAGTCCCCCTCCTCTGCCCCAGAGGCTGTGTTATCGTCCGACCCTCCATGCAGAGAAGCTTCTGAAATGGATGTAACTAATAATCGTGGAGAAAGTCCTCCTGCATTTACAGTGCACGGCTGCAGAAGCGGAGCCTCCATTTAAAACCCTGCAGCGACAAATGGATTATTTCGGTGGCAAATTAGTCTCTGTGGACCAACAATTTGGGGATCCGAGCACTGGAACTGGAAAGCAGAAGATCAATTGCAAACACTTAGAGCCAAGGTTAATGCCCTGCAAACAGTATTGAGTGCAGCGATGAGAGATAACATGCCTGTGCATTTTAAATGGGAAGCCCAGGAGCGCAGCAGTAAAAGTGAAAATGGGAAAGTTCGGAGCAGAACAGCGAGAGATAACCGTGTATTTGGTAATACAGAGCCACGCAGTGTCTGGGGACTGAGTTTTCAGGCAGATACTGAGGATGCAGTGGGCTTTTACTAAAGGAACTGGAATGAAGGCTGCTGAGAAGGGGCTGTTGGAGCAGGGGTGTGCTGGGGGGCAGCTCTCGGGGCTGCTGAGCTGAGCCTTGCCCCAGTGTGGGAGCGGCTTCCAGGAGTCCTGGTTATGCAGAATGCAAAGCAGCTGCGATGAAGATCTCCTGGAGGCTTGAGAATACTCTCCTCTTCCGTTGAGGACAACATCTTTGCAGTCACAACTTGAAATAATTTCAGAAGAAGGAACTTTTCAAGGTGAGAATGGCTTCAGGTGGGGGTCTGGGGGGAAGCCAGTGCTGGGAGGCAGTTTGCTGTCTGCAGGCAGCGAGGTGAGACCTCTCCCCAAGGATCCTGCTGTTGTCCTCAGCACTTTGCAGGCTGCCTGCACTTTGACAGTGATTCTGAGTGCTTGTTCCACATCCAGATAACTTTTGCAGTTAGGATGGCTTGTTTTCCACATTTCTTAATGGCTTAAATACTTGGAAATTCACTTAATGCTTTTGTTTTCTGATACCATTTGATGTTTTTCATTTGTTGTCAGAAAGCAGCACAGCAGTGCCTCTGGAATTCAACTGTGAGTTTTTAAGAGCAGCTCTGAGGGAAGAACTGAAATCTCATTTTCAGTTCCTTCTTTTTGTTGGACGTGTCTATTTTGGACACCGAGAACAGACCCCGTTTGCTGGTTGTCTTTATATCCCCTGCCACCGCTTATAGTTTTGCTGTTGCTCAAAGTCCAGTCCGGATTATATAAATCCTAAATAAAGGTGCAGCCCCAGCCAAGAGCCTGTGGTCTCTGAGAAGAGAAGAAACTGCCATTCAGCTTCTTGAGAAAGCCAATCTGGCAGCCAGTGCGTGATCCTCTCTGCCTCTTTCCCTCCTGAAGTCACTTAATGCCCCTCTGGGCTGTACGTAGGCTGGTTGTGTGCTTCCACCCAAAAGGAATAGGGGCAGAAAAGCCTGGTAACCCCATTGCCAGCAGCAAGGAACGCGTGCCAAATCCATTAGCTCTGAATCGGGCTCAGCATCCCCTCCCAGCTCCCCAGGAGCAGGGAAGGAGCTCAGTGCCTTCTCCAAGGGCCTGACCCGGGCTGCAGCAGGGCGAGCTGGGGTCGGCTCGGAGCGGGATGCTCGGAGGGCAGAGCGATGCGTGGTCCTTCACCCCTCCTGGGGGGACAGAGCTCTCTGCTCACAGCGTCAGTCCGGAGCCCAGGGAGCTGGCTGGGGAGCTGCATTCCTGTGCTGTTGAAATAAGATAGTTCAAATTTGTTTTTTTTTTTTTTGTTTTTTATTTAAAAAAAAAGAAAAATTGGTTTAAAGTGCATGCGTTTCCAAAGCTGAAATTGAAGCGAAGCGTTCCAGAGGATTTGAACGGAAATTTTAGCTCTCGTTTCCCCTCGTGGGGTATGTTGAAATTTTGGGCATTTTGTTCCACTTCACACTGAAGTTTTAAAATCCTTAACGGAACAGAAACTTCCACACTCAGCACAGCTCTTCTAATTGCCTGGTTAAGCTGATTAGAGTCAGCTCTCAAGCCTTTATGCACACAGTTGCTGTGTTCACGGTTTAATAACATCTCATATCAGGGTCTCAAAGCACTTTTCAATCACTGATGTGTCGGAAAGAGAGGCAGAGACAGTGTCCCCCTGCCACCAAGGGGGGACAGATGTGGGGCTGTGGTTCCTCCCCCGGCACAGAGCAGCCCCAGCCCTCCCCAGGCGGATGCTGACACCTCCCGGGTGATGTGATATTCCAGAGCTGAAGTCCTTTGACATCACATTTGGAAACTGGTCCTAGGAAAGTTCTTTTCAGATGGAAATTGCAGTAGGAGTCAGTGCTGAGAAGTTGAACAATTACAGGGAAACTACTTTGGACATTAAAAAAATAGTCCGTGCTGGTAGGAGCAGTGCTTTGAAATGCTGGATTAATGAGGTGAAGCCCTGACAAAAGATTGGAGAAATGTTTTTCAACCTCCGCTGGCACGTTGCGTCATTTCTGGCCTAAGAAGCTTGGTGTAACCTTTCGTAGAATCAGCACCAGGGCCTGGGAACCTCGCTCAGCCTCCAGCAAACGTGCTGTAGGGTCACAAATAGGAACAGAGCTGTGACTCAGAAAACCAGACGGGATGCAGAGCCCAGCTGATGGGGGGGGCTGCACTGGTGGGAGGCAGGAGGCAGGGCTGCCTGGCCTGGGCACTGCAGGCAGGATGCAGAAGGGCCCTTTCCCATCTCCTTCTTTCCATGGGTAGGCAGAGTAATTCCATCACTTCCATCCGCCAGGAAGAAGAGGAGCTGCTGGAAGAGCTCGTGGTCTGCTATTGTCGTTGGTAGGATGACAAAAGAGAAAAACCCTTCCAGTTCTGCAGGAGCACGGGCGTTGCGAGCCCCTGTTCCAGCGGATGGCTGCGTGCCTCATCTGTGTTTGCTTCGCTGGAACAGCTGTTAGGATTTTTCTGGTGCCAAGGAGATAATCTGACTTCAGGGAAAATCTTAGTCTGCGAGGGAATGGCTGTGGAAGGAGGCACGCTGACCTCCTGTGTGGGCTGTTCTGGCAATGGACAGCCTGGCAAGAAAGGGAGAGACCTTTGCACTGACCTTCAGCCTGACCCCAGGCAGCCATCCACCCCACAGGTGTCTTTTGCCAGCAGGCCAAAGAGACCCTATGGCCATCTGTAGATGGAGGAGGAAGAAAACAGAGCAGTGGAGGATTCAGCCTACAGTGAATGATTCCAGAGGGTGTGCACCAAGAACTGGAAACTGCAACAGCATGGGATGTGTAGGATGCTGGGATGCAGGCAGGAGCCCCCATCTCGCAGCTGGAAGGTCCCCTGGGATGCTGGGAGTGAGCGGCCCAGCAGCAGGGGCAAACAGCTGTTCCCACACCAGGAGATGGAGATATGAGCCATGCAGGAGCACTGTGACCTGCCCCACGGACCAGTGCCACCAGGGGCTGCTCAGCCCATCCAGGACCTGGGGCACTCTGCCTGAGCCCACCTTCCCTGAAGATAACCCAGACCAATGGCTTTAACAAACACAAGATGCAATTCCAGAGGTTTCCAAGAGTTGATGAGGGATAGAAAAGCAGGAAATTTAGTCCTAATGAGCTTGCTATGTATATAAGGCACTGTGGGGGGTGGAAGCATTCCTCTGGGTATGGGACCTCTTTTCCCAAGCTGCCTGGGGTGAGGCAGGGTCCCAGGGCTCCTTGCACTGGGGAAACAGCTCCATGTGCTGCAGGAACCAAGGCATGCTAAGCTAATGCAGCAAGCAGGGCAGCAGGCAGCCAGGGCTCTGTGCTTGGGGTCCCAGAGCTCCATGGACTTTGGGGGTGATGCTCTGTGCCTGGGGTCCCAGAGCTCCATGGACTTTGGGGGTGATGCTCTGTGCCTGGGGT
>WBMW01004595.1:56857-140614 GCA_013396635.1 Penelope pileata | reverse complement strand
CTGTCCAGGTCCCTCTGGATGGCATCCCTTCCCCCTGGCATGTCGACTGCACCATACATCTTGGCATCATCTGCATTTCACCTTTCTACAGTAGCTTGTTACAGTACCTAGAGAATCTTTTTGTGTTTGAAGCTCCTCTCCAAACATTTTCTAAAATACTTTGTATGTTTACAACTTCATCAACAATCTTCTAAATGAAAGCATTAAAGAATTTATTGTTCCATCACCGTCTCAGGGGTTGAGGTGAGGCTGTCCGGCTTGTAGTTTGCTGGTTCCTTATTGCCACTTCTAAAGACTTGTGTGACATTTGCTTTCCTCCAGTCTTCAGGCATCTCTCCTTTTCTCCATGACCTTTTAGAGATGATAGAGAGTGGTTCTGCCAGCTCTTTCAGCACTTGTGGGTACATCGTATCCGGGCCTGGGGATTTGTGTCCACAGAGTTTGCCTAGATGATCTCTGACCTGAGCTTCTTCAACCACAGGAAAGTCTTCCTTTCTCCAAACTCCGTCTCTTACCTCCAGGCTCTGGGATTTCTGAGGGCCAGACTTAGCAGTAGAGACTGAAGTGAAGAAGGCATTCAGTCACTCTACCTTCTCTGTCCATTTGTACTTCACTCATAGCCTTCCTTTGATTTGATCAAAGAATGAGTATCTTCAGGCCAGATTTGTGTTTTAGGAAGCTTATCAATATGGTTCAGAGTATTACACATTTAAAGTAGACAAAATGACATAAAATAGTTTGTCTTTTTGGCTTTCTTGACAAAGTTTCATGAAAGAAAGACTATCCTTATAAACTTGTGGAATATTTTTAAATTTTGTAGCATTCTACTAGATAATTATTAGTATGAGAGAACAGTTATGAAATGTTAAATTTTAAGATAACTAAAATAAAATGAAATCAATTATAGACTTAAATATTCATATCAAATTTATTTAATAACTTGTCTGTTATTCCATCTTTTACTGAAGGTGGATAGAACACAAAATAATTCTATTTTGTAAGTCATACTATCAAACTTGTTAATGATGCAGTCCTGCATCCAAAGTAAGAATTAGTATTGGATATACTTACACATTTTTGAACTTCCATCAATTAACTGAAGAAAAATGCAGAGTTTTTTTTGCCATATCAAATTAATTGTAGTTAGCAGGGAAAAAAAATAAGCCTATTTTTACAGGAAGTTCCAGTACGATACAGTTTAACATTAGTTAGCTGATTGTAGCCATTGTATCTAACAAATTACAATTTATCAATATTCTTTCTAATTTCAGGTTTTTAGAACTATATATTCTAAGTACTTTGTTTTCTCCACATACATTGACATGACCTTTTCAGGACTACCAGACAACTGATTACCTGAAGTGCAAGTTCTTAGGTAGTACATACTATGCATTACACCAGACTGCAGTACTGCTTGTCATCTTCACTTTCACCATGCATGAATGCTTGGTTTGAGTCCGTGCCAAAAATGAACTACATTGTTATAAACTGAAATGATCTGCTGGATTTTAGTATAGAAAATGGTTTTCCTATAAAAAAGAAATGACTGCTTTTTAAAAATCACTTCTCTATAGCAGAAATTTTCCTGGTAGACATAATTCATAAAAATAGTTTGTATGAAACCATGCTACTCTAGAAGCCAGAATAATAATCTGTTCCTTTAGGCAGCAAAATTTAGAGATGTCAAAGCTAAATAGTATATGTTGACTATGATACCTGCATAGAAATTATCAAATAAGAATTTGGACATGAAAATATTGGCATTATTTATTTTGTTGTGGGCACTAAGACAAACTGTTTTTAATGATGATTTTGCTGCAACTTCACAATTGAGATGAATTCAACTGTCATAAAACCATTGTCAAGATAGCTACAAATGACAAATATATTTTATCTACTTAAGAACGAATGCTTTGTTCAAAACCAGGGAATGGCCATTACATCAAAGTTGTTATCTAGAAATAACTGCAAGTCTGAATATAGGCATGGACTAAACTCCACCACAAACATCTGCTGAGCAAAACAGTACTTGTTAAGAAGTTTTAATGTCCCACCAACAGTTTCAGTGAGAACAGAACGGTCATCATGCAGCTTGTCTTCAGTGTGTTCCAGGATCTTATGGAGCTACTCTACACTATTTCAAAATACTGTAAAACTATAGTTGTGTATTGTAGTTAAGAACTGGGGTTTTTTTGGTAATGGTGTCTTCCCTTAAGTCTAATAATTTAATTCCATTCAAAAAATGCCTACCTAGAAGCTGAAATGTGTGACTAGGTACAGATATGCGCGAAAAAATTGTAATAATTGGACACATTTTGTCATTTTTTAATTGCTTACATGATGGAAACTACATATGTGAGTCATCTGACACTAACAGACATTATTACTACTGCTCTTTTAAGATGAGTGTCTAATTGGGTTCAATAACACAGGATAACATGACATTGCCCTTTGTGGATGCTGTTCATAAGAAAAGATGTGCTTTGAGGAAACTACTTTGTCCGTTTTTACCTGAAGAGTTCATTAGTGGGTTGACATTTTTAAAGTAGCGGGAAGGAAGGAAACTCCATGTTGATGCTACAAAACACAATATTGCCCCAAGCTATGAACGAGTAGGCAACATTTCATACAGAAATTTGGAATGGTCAAGTTAAAAGTATCCACTGTGTAGGAAACTGCAATCTACTGGAAACCTTCTGATGAACATCGTTCAATGTATAGTGTGTTTGTATTTATAGGGATAAAATAATCATGTTTTAATTGGTCATTTTCCTTTGGGTACAGAAACACAAAACGTGCAAAATTTCAGTTGCAATTAGCACATTAATGAAAAGAAACATGCATCATACATAATTTAAAACACTAAAGAATGAAGCATCTGTTCATTGCAGTTAGGATTGTCTCATGTCCCCCACATACATATTTCTCACTTCTTAAAAGCGAAGAATATTGAGATAAAACGATGTTTCTTTAAGGAAATGAATAGATACTAGAGTTTATTATGTTCTTTATCAATTTCAGAAAGGCATAATGAGTTTGTCTTAAGGGCTATATTTTTAAAAAATACAAAAATTCCTTGCTATTTTTTCAGTCTTCTGCATGATATGTGGCACATATCTGCAACAGCGTTTTATAAATAAAACATGTCCATAAATACTTAATAAGGAAGAAACTTCTGCATAGGCTTGTGAATACAATAAGAGTTTTCTTATTTAAAAAAAAAAGTCCTTGTAATTTTATTTCATTCTAAGATATTTTTGTTTGGTTGTAAATGAGACTGTTTGGCTATCTGGTTTCTTTTAAAAAATGAAAACAAAAGATATAATAAAAGGACTGTAGAAGAGATGATACAATAGAGAAAATGTCTAATTCCATGCTTCCTTTCCACTTTTACAGTCATTTATGCCTGCATATATTAAACGGACAATATCAGTGGACTAACATTCTTCATTTCTTGAGAAAATGACAAATCCATTGGCTGTCGGTATGCTTCAGAACCAAAATCTTCAGAACTGAGAAAGAATCATGTGTCTTCATCTTAAGGATTATCTAAACCTAATGTCTGATAAAATAATTTTTTTATCTCATTGTAACCTTGCTAACGTTGTTAACTGCATTTTGTTAACTGCATTTTAAGCAAAGACCCTCCTTGGACACACGTATCTCATATCAAAACTATGTTAGTAACCTATTGCTAAGCACCTACATGCAATCACATTTCAATAACTAATGTTTATAGCAACTTTGTGTTTTCCTCTTTTTCACATATTTGAATTAAGCCTTATATAGTTATGTTACACTAAATACTAATTGCACAGTATCAGGCAAGGAAGGCTTCATCACAAAGGCACTAAAAATGACTTTTGAAATGGATGTATCCCAGGGTGAACTATAACATGTGTTATAGGACGTTCTGAGATTGTTGTATTATTTGGTTTAAAAATACATAACCCTCTGTGTGGGTGACAAACCGAATACTTAATGAAGCACAATTGAATAAAAAGGATGTCAGAGTTCATCATTAGAATGTTTATTCAGAGGCTTCAAATTACTCTAGTGTCATTCCACTATCAGTGTTTGTAAACTGGACAAATATCAATATGCTTATATTTTTCTATGTTGCTTTCATTAATACTGCTAGGCACTATGCAGCATCAATGCTAGGCACTCTAGGTGGATTAAAATGTGGTTATGTCAGAACTGCCAAAAAAAGTTTCACCATTAAAAATGTTTACTTTGTCCTCCCATGGATTTGTTCTGTTCTAAATTTTATTCACTTTTTAATCATGAATTGGGATGAATTATAAAATACTGGTAAAATTGGCATTGGTCACAAAGTTTCATGACATTAAAAATGAACAGGTCCATCATTAAACGTTAATGGAACAATCAGCAACATTCAATAAACTGAACTCATTGAAAGCAAGATGAACTGCTGATAAGATTAAAGAATGAAAACAGAATAAAAAGGAACAACATAGAATGGCAAACTGTATCAAAGACAGAAATAACTAAAGAGCAGTTGGCACATGTGGACATGAGTTCCCCCTGCTCCATGATTAAAAGCATTTGTGAAATACTTTAAAATCTGAACAGGAATATAGAAAATAAATACATGGAATTAGTAACACCTATGTGAATGTCAACTCTTAAAGCCTCTGTTAATGTTAATGCCAGTGAAACTTTAATGTAACATTTTGTTCCAGGATTTATAGAGTATATAGAGAAATCTGGGAGGTGTAGAAAAAAGAAGCTATTTGAACACATGAAATTTGAATTTGTTTTATTTTGAGTTATTTGAACACTTTAATTCATTAAAAGGAACTTAATCACATCTAATCACAATCCATTCATATTGTAGTGTTCTATAAGTATATCAGATAAAAATGCCACAATTCAGAAACACTAGACATATTTAGTAAATTCAGTACAACTTTTTAGCCCATACAATTAGATGCTGGAACAACCCTTGTATAATGGGTTTGGTCTTGCTCAAAATCTTCAAATCTAAGCATATCCTTTTTTAAAAAAGACAGCATTTAAAGTCTGTGAACTCTAAGCTTAAGTCTCAGTACTGCCATAGAGATCACTAAATGTTTCTTTGTCATGGATCACAATGTGCTGCTAATGTTCTGACCTTCAAAATGGTGAAAACCTTTAGCCAGTTTTTTGAACTTTGTTTGTACTATTATTATTATTTATTTTTTCTAATGCTGCAGAAAATATGCAGTCTAAAACTGCATGAAGAAATAATCATCATTTATCTGAAATAGTTTGTTGCATAGTAGATAGGGGGAAAATAATAAACTATTTTTTTTTATATTTCTGCAATGTATAAAGTAGAGATCCTTTCAATCAGCTTTAAACACATTACCTTACTTCTCTAGCTATAATTACTAAATGTTAAAATTCTTTGACACTACCGCATTTACTGGTTGTGTAGAGGTAAAAGCCCAGATTTGTGGAAAAGAAATAAAAATCATATTGAAGTAAATGAATTTCCTGAATTGTCATAAAAAAGTGATCAGGGAAGGCAACACAGTGTTTTGCTTGTTTGCTCAATACTATAGCCACTGCATCACTGTCTAAAGTATAACCATGAGTAATGTTTCAAGTTCTTTTCTCTCCTGCTTACCAGCCTCTAGTGCTCAGTCATGTGTTGCTGGGGGAAGGGAACCTCAGTCCATCCAACCACTATTTGTTTGATGTCAGTGCCAGCAATAGATGCCCAGAGCCTAGAGGAGGATCACAGGTCAGCAGGAGAGTGGCTGAAGAGCAGCAGAGAATTCCAAACACTGCAGCCAGAAAGTCAGCTTCATCAGGGACTCAACTTAAATGCCCCTATGCAAATGCATGTAATATGGGGAATAAAAAAGTGGAGTGCATGGCTATGATCTTATTAGGATCATGGAGAAATGATGTGATGGCACTCATGACTGGAATGTTGCAGTGAAAGGATACTGGTTCCTTAGGAGAGACAGGTGGGGTAGATGAGGAGAGGGTGTCATCCCATATATCAGTGACCAGATGGAGAGCTCCATTTGGGATGGGTGAGGAGCTAACCAAAGACTTATGGGTCAGGATTAAAGGGAGGGTGAGGAAAGGCCCACCACAGGCCACCTGAGAGAAAGACTGAGGCATTCTGCAGACAGATAGCAGCAGCTGCCCACTCACAAGAACTGGTCCTCATGAGGGACTTCAATCATTCTGATATCTGTTGGAGGGACAACACAGCAGGGCATTACCAATCTAGGATGCTCCAGAGTGTGTTCATGATAGCTTCCTTCTCTGAGTGATAAAAGGGACAATGAGGAGAACTGCTATGCTGGATCTCCTTCTCACCAAGGAGGCGATTGTTGGGAATGTGAAAGTCAAAGGCAGCCTTGGCTGCAGTAACCAAGAAATGGTCACTGAAGATTTAATCTTGCCATATATTTGCTTCCAGCTAAGAAAAGAGAATAAATTAGTTTTGTATCTCTTTACTTTGTCTTGAGCCACCTAATAATGTCCTATGCTATTTATGTCTTGCTACACATTTTGTATGCTTGTGAACAGGACTCAAGGTAGAAAACACACATATACTGCAGGGCTGGGTCTGGCTAATGACTAATGTTATCTAACAAAATTTAGTGACTCCACATCAAAATATAATTGTGTTTTGGTACTAAGCAAGACTCACAGGTGTGACCACTGTAGTAATCTCCTGTTTGATTTAACAACTTTTTAAAAGTTCTTTCCATGCTGACTGTGTCATGTGTCAACCTAGTTATACAAATATTTAAGATACAGATCTCTTCTTTCCCTACATAGCCACATTATACAGCTGAAACTGATTCTTGGGGAATTTTTGTACTACAAATTTGACCTTGTGTATAGCTGTGCATGTGTGTCAAGAAAACTGCCACAGTTGTAGAAAAACCTTCGGCGTAACCAAAAAGTCCAGAAAAACCAGATCTTAGTCATAAATCTGAACTAATGCACTTATGTAGTACTTAAATGTTTCAACATCAAATGGCAAGCTTTCATTGCTTTTTTAAATTCTGTGATCTTTATATTAAGTAACCAGATGACTATCTAGTCACAGAATCACGGAATGGCTTGGGTTGGAAGGGACCTCAAAGATCATCTAGTTCTAACCCTCCTGCCATGAGCAGGGTTGCCAATCACTAGATCAGTCTGCCTAGGGCCCCATCTAACCTGGCCTTGAATGCTTCCAGGCATGGGTCATCCATGGCTTCTCCAGGCAACATGTTCCAGGGCCTCACCAACCTCTGAGTAAAGAATTCTTCCCAACATCTAATCTGATTTTCCCCTCTTTTAGTTTAGAATCATTTCCCCTTACCCTTTCTCTATCAGACCATGTAAAAAGTCAGTCTCCCTCCCGTTTATAAGATCACACAGTATGTACAGGACAATCAGCAATCAGGCCCAGCCGGTATGGATTCATGAAAGGCAAGTCCTATTTGACCAAGCTGATCACCTTCTATGACCAGGTGACCTGCCTGATGGATGAAGGAAAGGCTGTTGATGCAGTCTACCTAGACTTTAGCAAAGTCTTTGACACTGTCTCCTACAGTATTCTTCTGGAGAAGCTGGCTTGGGGAAGTGTTCTCTTTTCTGAGTAAAAAACTGGCTGGAAGGCTGGGCCCAGAGAGTGGTTGTAAATGGAGTTAAATCCAGCTGGTGACCAGTCACGAGTGGTGTCCCCCAGGGCTTGGTATTGGGACCCATTCTATTTAATATATTTATTGATGATCTGGATGAGGGGATTGAGTGCACCCTCAGTAAATTTGCAGATGACACCAAGTTGAGAGAAAGTGTTCATCTGCCTGAGGGTAGGAAGGCCCTACAGAGGGCCTTTAAAAGACTTTATAGCCATATAATTTATTTGGGATATAATAACAATGGCTTGAAACTGAAGTATGATTTAAGGTAATTGTATTCAATACAGCATTGCAGAATGCTGACAGAATTCTGACAGGTATTGGCTCTCCAGCCCTGAGGGCCACAGAAACAGAGCCAGGGAGGCAGACGATAGGACTGTGTGACAGTTGTCCAATTAAGTTAAATCAAAGCTTACTCATAATGAAAAAAGTAGGAGTCTCAATGGTTAAGAAAAGCTATTCATTCTTGTAGTTTGGGGTGCAATTTTTTCACTGTGTATACTTATCTTAAGACATAAATTAAGGAAAACAGAAGAAAAAAATCCCGAATTTTTATGGAAGAAATCTACTGACTAGAAAAAGTTCCCTGGATAAGGACAGCCTTGTCCCGTTAAATCTTGTATTTGATGTTTGGTTGAGCTATCTTTCTTGCCAGTAAGATGAAATAAACCAAAAACGTTAAGCCTTTCCCTACTCAGTTCAGCATGGTATGTTGTGAGGAACCAAGGACTCTGACTGCCTTGATAGAAGACCACAAAATAATGTTAAGCAACTATGATCAATACCACATCACTGAAGCAAGATTGTCCTCAAAGATCAGCACCCTTTAGGATCTGTAACATCTAAATATTTAAGTTAGCTCAAGTAAACATAACACTAGAATTAATTGGTGTCAGCATCTGAGAGTGATAATGTGCTGTTTATGACACTATATTTTATATAAGAACAAAGAAACTCCACAGATTTTAAATACTCAATCTAGAAAATTTGACCTGTCATAAAACTAGAAGATATTTGCTTCTGTTGAGTGTACTATTTTACACTAAAAGTATAGTTTCTTCATATTTAAGAAAAAGTGTGCATTTTAGACTAAGCAGTTATTCTCTAAACATGTTTAGGTACAGCTACTGCTTTATGGTAAAGTCAAGAAACTTAGTTTATGTCCTTGAGGGAATGCTGACACCTGCTTCAATAATATGACATAAAATAAACAGGAAGTCTTTTTAAAAAGCTAAAAAATTCCAAGATTTGTCACAGCTTGAATGAGCCTTGTTTGCTTACATATTCAGCCTTGTTTGCTTTCATTTACTTTGGCTTGGCCATTTATTTAGAAGGATAAAATTTGCCTTCAACTTAAGTGATTGCTAACATTACCTCACATAATACTAGCCTAATGCAATTTCATTGTTGATACTAATCTGCTTATTCTAATTCAAATTGTTCATGTAACACTGAAATTTAAAACGTTGATCTTGCAAACACAAAGATATCTAACGTAATATATAAGAGTAATTCAGTGATATTAGTGATGCTTATTGCATTTCTTATTTCAGGCAAGTAAATATTTGCAGGATCTGGGCCTAAAAACATTGCACATTTCTTTCTTTGACAAAATGAGTAAACATGAACATTGTAATAGTGAACATAATCAACTATTTACGATAAAAAAAATTTCTATCCATAGAGCACAAGTGCAATAGTTTAACTTAATGATCATCTTGGCATTTCTATAATGTTGTAATCATTGATTTTGCTTCAAGAAACATTACTGAATGTCCCTTCATGATACACATGTGAAGTATTGAGATATGTTAAAATATTTTCTCTATTTTATGACTGGGCAGCTGAGATCACAGGCTAACTGTAATCTAATTTTGTGCCCTGGTCCTGCTTTAGTTTCATTATAAGAAAATGGACATTTTACTTTAAAAAGAAAGCAAATGTTGCAATGATAACAATGACAATTTCACTGTTAAAAACAAAGCAAACACAAACAAAACCAGTTTTTACTGGAAGGAAATAGCTCAGCTGCTCATTTGGCTACTTTGTTTTGCTGATGTTGCAAAGCATCCTGAACCAAATATATCCTCTTCATGATATTGGATGTTGTGAACTTATAAAATATTGACTATACATCCTGTTGGCTTAAGAAAAAAAATAAAAATGAAGCTAAACTGGACTAGAATATAGCAGAACAGGCATTAGTTCACCCTGCCACTTTAGTATTAACTCAAGTTAATAACAAAACTTGCAGCAGCTGTGTATAGGTCTAAATAGCCTCATGACTACCCAAATATGTCCTAAACCCAAATGCTCTGAAAGTGAAGATCATGATAGTTGAATTTTCCTCAATCACTTCTCATTTGGGAGAGGATGGCACTTAGAGCAAAATACAGGATCACAAAAACAGAAGTGTTTTTTTTATGTTTTCCATATTGGGCAGACCAAAGACCCAAACATTTTGTGAAAAGTTTAACTAATATGAATTCTGCTAAAAAGGTTCAATTTTAATTTTAATTAAAGGCATAGTTCCTAAAGTTATTAGTTCATTTTTAAAAGAAAACAGTGCTTAAACTCTTTTGGCAAGTTTCTATTACATGTTCGTCAGTGGACTACTGAAATAAGGTGAACAGTGTGTCTTAGTTTCTAACAGAAGTTGCGCTTCTCGTAGTGTCTAGTATGAATTTATCTTGTACCTCAGAGATACTGATAACATCCTGGCAGTGTTGAACGGAGCCGAGGACATAACTCACTTCCGCATTCCTCTGCCAGTGAAATAGTTAAGGGGGGCATAAGGAGCTGGGAACTGGGAGGGGACAGGACCAGGGCAGCTGACCCAAATTGACCAAAGAGCTATTCCATACCATATAACATCATGTGATTGGTTCGTTGGGTTTCCGGGTTCTCTTCGTCACGGAAGGGGCTAGCCGGGAGGAAGGGTCACCAGTGGCTGTGAGCCCTTGCTCTGCGTATCTTCCTTATATATATATATATATATACACATATATGTATATATGTATATATATATATATACTGTTATTTCTTTTGTTCTCTTTACTATTTTAGTAAATAACATTTATCTCAACCCACGTGTTTTACTGCATGTCTCTCTACTTCTCTCCCCCATCCCATTTGGGGAGGGGGGAGGGTGAGTGACTAACTGTGTGGAACTTAGCTATCTGCTGAGTCAAACCACAACAGGTTATGTTATGACAGGTAAAATAGCCATCGGAGAATGCAAACATAAGGGTAATATTTAGGAATATTGCCGAGAGAAATAAAGGAAATACCTCACACAAGTTTCCAAAACACCTTAAATTATAACAACAAATACTTTTTCAGAATAGAGATTCAATTATTCAATATCACCCTGGTACTGAAACATCCAGAAAAATATTACATTCAGGGCTGTATGTGTGGTCTCAGCAGAGCCATATGGAGATAGATGATCACCTCCCTGCTCTGTTAATACTACCATTTTGCTTTGCAAGCTGCTGTTTAATTTGCTACCCACACACCACTCATTTGGGAGCCAGCACCAAATGTGTTTAAGCCAACTGTGTTTCAGCTTATTATTCCTCAGAGTTGTCTGGTTACATTTTTCTACAGTGCAATCTCGGGACTGGATGAATTTATGTTACAAGGATAAAACAATGAAAACTGCAAATCGTAAAAGAACAAAGGAAAAAAGGTTGAAACATATCTTCATTACAAAAATCTACCCAGAATAATTACAATCACAGAAAATGTTCCTTTGATGGATTCATGGCAAATCTCATTTTGTATGTCAAATCATCTGAGACATTAGCTGTGTATGGATTAAACATTTTTCAACAAATTTATAATTGCTTTCATTGAACCCAGTGAGTATTAATTATAAAAGTTGTGGGGTTTTTTGTCATACAGCTACTAAAGCACACATCTGAGTCTACCAATCTTCATCGACATTTATGATTATTTTGAATAGTATTCTGTAATCACAGTTTGTGAAGATTACTGTCCTAATAATTGTCATTACATTACGCCAATACATACTCAAAACATACTGTTCAGGCTATGACTTTGACAACCAATTCAGGTAATACCATTGACAATAAACTGCCATCTGTTTCAGTAACCCAAATAAGAGCATCTGTTGTTTTATGTAAATATAAGTAAGAAATTCTGTTGTGCCTACTATTTTAATAGTAAAAAATAACTAGTTTCACGTGTCACAGAATACATCATAAAGGAAAAAGGGAAGAAAAAATCTATGTTGAAACAGCAAAAGTTAGTTTTCACTTTTTAAATTATTATAGCTTTTAAAAAGTATCTCTACTATACAGTGGATATATATGTTGACTTAAACATTACAAGACCAATAATGTTGATTTTTTAAAAATATATCATGGAGTGACAAAGTGGCATTTTGTTTTTCAGAGGCTTCAGTCTGGACACAATGATTCAATTTATCGCTTGATTATATATGAAAAGTTCCATTAAGTACCATTCGGAGTTCTAAACCAGATCTCACTTGCTTACTTCCAGTACCATTAATGGAGCTACAGTGACATATGTTGTTTAAGGATCTGGTTTAAAACACACGACTAAAATCTCATCCATGATAGCAAATGTGACTACAATTTACTTTGAATATTTCCTTCATGATAGTAAAGACACAGGAAATGAGAAGAGAAAGTAGATAGTTTGAAAAGCTAATAAAAAGCTAAAAGAAATCTCGGGAAAAAAAGAAGGAAGTGTGTAAAAAGAAAGAAAAAGAAAAGAAATAAGAAATAAGAAATAAATAAAAGTTATGATTTAGGATCAGGTTTTACTGGGTTTAAGGTCATTGTTTCTAGAAGTAAACCTACTTCCACCCATGTTCTTCAAAGGAAATTCAGGATAACTCTTCACTCTGAAACCTGCAACTGAGATGAAGTGTTCATATAATATCTTCTGCAGGATGCAGGGGAAAAAAGATTATGCACATCTAGAGCTGACATTGAGTGGCTAACCTTGGCTAGCCATGCAGCTGCTCACTCACTACATTCTCCTGCAGCGAGATGGGAACTGGGGAGAAAAGAAGAAGAAAGGGAATAAAAAAAAAATAATGGATCAAAATTAAAATGAGATCACTCACCAATTACCATCAAGGGCAAAAGAGACTCAATTGTCGATAGTTAATTATTTTTATTCATAATTAAAATAAATGTTGAATTATTGTTTCTGGTGGCGGGAAACAAAAACATTTCAAAGGCTCAACTGGACTCCTTCACACCAAACTCCTCCCCGCCTTGGTATCACCACAGAGCACAAAGTCCCTTCAGATGGGAAAAAAAGCAATGCAGGGAGGGGTTATGGTCAGGACATAGCAGTTTTTTCTCTGCTGCTCCTCCCTTTTCAATCCTTTCTTCTGCACTGATAAAGGTCCTGCACAACCTGCAGTGTGAGTATCTGCTATGGCATCCATAGCGCTTCTTCCTCCTCCATCTTCGTCTCTGACCTTGATGTTCCTGCTGCTGTTTCTCACTCTTTTTATTCTCTCTTCTTCAACCTGTGGCATTTTCTTTCCTTTCTTAAATGTGCTTTCCCATAAGTGCCATCAGTGTCACTGATAGGCTTAGCTGTGCCCTGAAGTGGCCCTCTTGGAGTCGGCTGGAACTGGCTCTCCTCACAGAGGCAGCCCTGCAGCCCCTGCTCCTAATACAGTATTTCAGAGCGCAGTTGTCTGCAGCAATTCCAATAACTTTTTTAAAGCAACTGGGGCACTGAACTTAAACTGGCAAGCTAATGCCAGAGAAACTAGGAGGCCCACCTCTTTCTATCATAAAACTCAGTCCTGCTTGCTCAGCAATTTCACTCGTGTGAAAGAGTGAGAGAGAGGCAGTATACAAAGTGAATCTCAGCTAACTGAAAGAAGGAAATGTAAATAAAAAGGAATTATGGGAAAAAAATAAAGAGAATTTCAAAATAAAACATACAGAGAGGAAAAAAAGAGACCACTTTATGAAATGAGATGCAGAGAATCATTACATGACTTGAGAATCATTACACACACTTTCTTTAACATGAAGTCTATGAAGCTCTTACTGCATTTCTTAACAAGCTACTGGCTTGCTAAGCCAGCTGGGGAAAACAAAATTAAAGCGATAAACATGATAGTGAGACAAACAATGTGATTTTTCTGCTGTAACCTACTGTAACCATTACAAATACCATAAAACTGTGCCAAAATGGCAAAGCAATAGAAAGTTATCCTTTAGTTTCCACTTTACCACATTGAAACCTACAAGATATGTTAAAAATGTTAAATCACTTTGCTATAGTTCTAAGGCTTCATAGAATACACCTGTAAAGGTCAATCTTATGTAATTGAAAATACTTCTTTTATGGGTCCCCCATTGGCTCGGATGCTGATTGCAAATCTGAAACTTACATTAGTGCAGAAACACAGTGCCTTCTAATTCATTCATTGAAAGAAATTAACAAAGTAACAAAAAGAAAGGAACAAAACCTGTTATGTAGTGTGTCATAGGGACTATGCACCAGCAAAACTTTATTAAAACTGAAAAGCCCAGATACAGTTTTGAAAACCACAAGTTCTTCTACTACTGATCCACTTGGTAATGCTTGCTGGACTGTGATTTTTATTTTTAGGCTTCAGTTTCCCCACCCACAACACGGTGTGACTTAAATTTCTGCAGAAATACAGTGCCTATCTAATATCCTATTATTTTATAAACAAGAAAAAGCAATTTCTGCAAAGCTTTATCTTTTTTTTAACTAAGTCTTTCTGCAGAACAAAGGAACAGGAGTTATTACTGCTGCTGTAAACTCAATGCACTTAGGTCAGCAGGATACCAAGTGTTTATTTTTACTGTTCAAGAGTAAACCTTTACCAAGCTGCATTAGCAAAGCCAGAAATTCCTAGGCTGCATCTCATCATTCTTACTGAAGATTATTGACATTTTCCCCACTGTAAAATGAGCTCAACATCAGTAAATGAATAAATAGCTTATTGAAGACAAAATGTGAATGAGATAGTTTGAGATTAATTTATATATATATATATATATATTTGCTAACATAGTAACCTTGCTGCAAAAACAGGGCAGTAAAGCAACAGATGTAATTTTAAGAAGCATTACAGAACACTGCCCCTGGAAGCAATTATAGCATTTTTCATCAAATTAGTGAACTTCTAAAACCAAAATACCTATTCACTTAGTATACTAGCATTTTGGAACTAAGAAAAATAATAACTACTTGTGATAATTTAAAACTCTGACTATTAGATCATACGATCTCATTTCTTACTTTTGGATGCTTTTTCTGTTTTATGGTTTGTATGTTTTATTTCTTCATGGTAGAGTTAGGAGAACATTTTGTTTTTCTGAAAAGTGTCAAATGGACATTTTGGAAATTTTCCTTTCATCTGTTGTATGAAGAAAAATAAAAGGTTTTATGGTATAGACTCTATATTTGCAAGGACACCCTTCATATTCAGAAGAAACCAGAAGATGTATTTAAACATAGTCATGTTTTGCTTGAGCCCTTGATTCTGCTATGTAAACAATAGTGTCTAGGGCCATCTGAGATGCCCTGAGACATTTCACGGGGCTGACATACCTAACAAAGAATCTAGAGTATATATGTGCCATTCTGCATTCATAGATGGCTGTCAGGCAGAATATCCCAAGGCAATTTGAATGTTGACTCCTTATTGACAAAGAATGTACTAGGAACCAATTAATCAAAACCATTGCATAAATAGTCTTCAATTAAATTACATTTACGGAGAGGTTAGCATCTCAGCACTTTCATATATAATATAAATGCTGTGAAATGTGGAAATGTATGTTTCTGAAGGAGAACTTATTTCTGTGGAATATACAGAGTGACAACACGGAGGTGTGAAGGAGAGTAATTTAGAAAGATAGAGGCTAATACTGTGCAGCTGAAGTGTTTCAAAGGTTGGAAGATTTAGGATTAAAGGGAATTAACCATGAGTGGACAAAGGAAAAATAATCCTCAAAGCAGTTTTAAGGACTCAGTGAAAAGTGACACAGATAGGATATTAAAATAACTCTTGAGTGCTGCTATTATCACCCCGATGGAATGAAAAAATGGAAACTCTAAATCCACCTGCCCAGAACAGCCTGATATAGTAGCCCTGATGAAAGAGTATCAAACTCTATTTGGTACAGCTTCCTTAGAAGCAAAAAATTCTGGAAATTTATGAGTACCAGTACCTCATAGCTGTTTCTTCACTTTAAATGCTGTGGGGAAGATGAAGGAAGAATGTTTAGGTTTGAGGAGCATTTGGCTGCAAGTGCTATGCCATTATTCCTTAAACGTATAAAGTGAAATCAGGAAGTCAAGAACCAAAAGCCAGTCAGTTAAGAAAAAGATGCATTATTATGTTTTTTTTCATAATAGCGGCAGCACATTTTAAAAATCTAACTCAAGATAGGCAAAAAAGAGCAGCTGAAAAAGGATTTTGCTGCATTTATTTTCTTACATATGTCTAAACTTTATAGCACTGAATGAATAAAGCTAAATAATAATGTAGAAACTTTATCAGTGAATTCCTCTCAGGATTAGCAATTGCATACACGTTTTGCACAGGAATTGTACACAATATTCTGGTATTTATTGCTAAGTCTTAAAAAAAACAAAAACCAAAAAACAATATAACACTACTTCACAATTTGACAGTGTTTTATGTCATTTAGGTGTGTCCAGTTATGCAATGTATTGTCTAAATGAAACAGAAAACATCCAGTTCATTACTTTCTTCAGTGGCTAAGTTTAAAGAAGAAAAAAATCAAAATGAACTTCAGATCTTACAAAGGAAATAGTAAAAATAAAAAGATATTTTGAGTACTCTCTGTGCCATAATATCACTAGAGAAGCAGGAATTAATTTGGAGATACTTAACAGTTCACACTAATCTGGTAAATGTGAGGGACTGTTGAAAGAAACTTCTGAAATACTGCACTTTAAATCTGCAACAGGATATAGAGAAAAGGACTTTTAAAAGTGAGAAGTCAATGAAGTTTCTTGCAATGGAAGTGAAGTTATACACTTTCGTAACTGCTTTGCACAGTTTCAAATTGCATTTTCAAACACTACAATGTAAAGCATTAGTTCCCAGAGGAAACACTGGTTCTGAAATGAAATTATTTGTGAAAGGCATATGTAACTTTAAATGGAATCAGCAAGACACAAGAAACCTATAGAAAATTCTACTTATTATGCCAAACATAACGTGACTGTCACGGAAAAGGTCCCAAAACTTTTACGGCTACATCATTTGATCTTCTCTTTCTTTCTCAGGCTCCTTTCCAGTCTTCTCTCCCTCATACTTCTCACCAACCTCCTCTTTCCCTCAAATTTTCTCAAACTGCTCTCTTCCCTGCCTGGCTGGCCTTTATCTAAGGCCTGGGGCGGAGTTGCCCCAGGTCCACCCATTCCGGTCACAGGTGCAAGTGATTCCCCAGGCCAGCCACGCCCCTCCACCATGTGCTCAATCATCAGTTCATGCTGGGATCAACTGTTTCCCAACAGTGATATAAAAGCAAAGTAAATGAAGTACATTTGTCATATTTTCAGTACTTGAATTAAAAAAATGTGTTGATATTTTACCTAGTGCATTGCATTGTTTACACATACCTCATACCTATTCCGTTACTCAGCTGGGTCCTGAGAGCAATACATTGACCACACTTTGATAGGAAAGAGATCCGATTGAATGTTTCAGTAGAAAAGAGATGGTTATTCTGTAGTTCCAGCCAGATCCCAATTTACATTTTCCATTCATATACTACGCTGGCAAACTTTTGACCTTGCAAAGGAAGAAATAACGCTTCATTTCTTTCTGCTTAAACTGGTTTATGGAGCTATGGCAGATCAGATGTCACATTTCATCTCACAAATGCTACGATTTCATTAGTAGACAAACATATGTAATATGTTGTGGGATACCAGGAAAGGAAATTACTACTTAACAATTAAGTGTTATTAAATTGTATCTGTTTTAATTGTATCTGTTTTAATTCCCTTAAATTTTCCAGAATACACGAACATAAGCTGAATTTCCTCCAACTTATGTGTATTACCATTATTTCAAAAATAGCTTTGAAAATATCCACAGAATGTGTTTCCTGTTTCTGACCAGCCACTATTTTCCATGGGTGGTAACAGTCTGCAAACTCAGTACTCTGTATTTCAAAGAAAGGCTTTGTAAGGCTGTCATATTTATGTGAACATGAACTTCTCTGCACTGTGCTAAAAACTTCTGTAGGTGTGAATACAGATGTATAGACTCTTTGGTTCATTGAGAATCCTCTCAAACAAGAAAAGGAATCATTCCATGCAAAACCACCCTTGAGGAGCTGAAGTGTGGTGGTACAAAATAGGTGTTCGCTTTACTGTCCTTTCTAAATATTAAGGTCCTAAAGGCACAAATAGTGCTGTTTGGCCCTTCCATTTCAGACTATTGAGAGCCTCAATTTGGTCTAGACTGGAGAAACCAGTCCCTTCCTGTCCCAGGGATGCGATGGGATGTTGGTCTCCAGATCTACCACAACCCTGCCCTGTCCGCCTTTGGAGGCTCCTTGCATGGAAGGTGCTGATGAGACACTGTTAGTCCTGTTCTTCTGTAATGCACACTGCATGAACTTTCATAGACTAATCCTATTTGTACATCCGACTTGTCTAAATTCAGATACGAGGCTTGGTAACAAGAGATGACTGAATATTACTACCTTAAACATAGTCTCACAAGAAGCAAGAGCACCAAAGTGCTCTTCTGTGTAATAAATTAATTTTACCATACAATGAAACTGAAAAATCAAGGAGCTGAAATATAGAAATATATAGCTGAATGTCAGAAATTGAAATGATTTTTGTAACCCGAATTCATCTGCTTGCACACACAGCATGACAACAAAGACATGATCACACATGTAAGATCCCTGCTGCAATCTGTGCTTACTGTTGCAGAAACTAAATGTACATGTATTGAAAGCATAGAGAAAACTACACGAGAAGAAAGGTCTTATGATTAACATAAACAAGGACCTGTACAGAGATGTGTATTCTTTACCTATCTTGTGTATCTGTTACAAACAAAGCTGTCTGATAATATTTGCAATACTGTTTCTTTGCCTTATAGAAGAAATTTGAAGCCATATCTGCAGAAATTCATTTCAAGTTAAATGAATTGAACCTGTGCTGTTCATATATACATCCTGTATATATACATCCTGTACATAAATACATTTCCTGGTTGATAAACTGGATAAATATGGGTTTGATGGATGAACCACTCTCTGGATAAGGAGCTGGCTGGATGGCCGCACTCAGAGAGTGGCGGTCAATGGCTCAATGTCTGAATGGAGACCAGTGACGAGTGGTGTTCCTCAGGGATCGGTACTGGGACCAGTGCTGTTTAACATCTTTGTCGGTGACATGGACAGTGGGATCGAGTGCACCCTCAGCAAGTTTGCAGATGATGCCAAGCTGTGTGGTGCAGTCAACACGCCAGAGGGAAGGGATGCCATCCAGAGGGACCTGGACAGGCTTGAGAGGTGGGGCCATGCCAACCTCATGAAGTTCAACAAAGCCAAGTGCAAGGTCCTGCACCTGGGTCGGAGCAATCCCAAGTACACATACAGGCTGGGCGGAGAATGGCTTGAGAGTAGCCCTGAGGAGAAGGACTTGGGGGTGTGTGTTGACGAGAAACTCAACATGAGCCGGCAGTGTGCGCTTGCAGCCCAGAAGGCCAACCGCATCCTGGGCTGCATCAAGAGAAGCGTGGCCAGCAGGTCGAGGGAGGTGATTCTGCCCCTCTACTCTGCTCTCGTGAGACCTCACCTGGAGTATTGTGTCCAGTTCTGGGGCCCCCAACACAAGAAGGATGTGGAGCTGTTGGAGCGGGTCCAGAGGAGGGCCACGAGGATGATCAGAGGGCTGGAGCACCTCCCCTACGAGGACAGGCTGAGAGAGTTGGGACTCTTCAGCCTGGAGAAGAGAAGGCTGCGGGGGGACCTGATAGCAGCCTTCCAGTACCTGAAGGGGGCCTACAGGAAAGCTGGGGAGGGGCTTTTTACAAGGATAGATAATGACAGAACAAGGGGTAATGGTTATAAACTGGAAGAGGGTAGATTTAGACTGGATATAAGGAAGAAATTCTTCACTGTGAGGGTGGTGAGACACTGGAACAGGTTGCCCAGAGAAGTCGTTGATGCCCCCTCCCTGGAAGTATTCAAAGCCAGGCTGGATGGGGCTTTAAGTAACCTGGTCTAGTGGGAGGTGTCCTTGCCCATGGCAGGGGGGTTGGAACAAGATGATCTCTAAGGTCCCTTCCAACCTGAACCATTCTATGATTCTATGATTCTATGATCTCTATTAAAATGCTGAGAGAACTAAAGCATCAAGTCTGTACTTTTTCAAGCTTGACAAGCTTTTTTCATAACTTTTGTTTTCACCTCTGATTCTGAACACAAAGAATGGAAAAATAATACCACAATCTCACGTTCATTGTGGAAATACATTAGTAAATATCTAGAAAGTGTTTCAGAGTTATAACAGTTGGGGTAAATAAGCACCATTATAAATTATTTATTTTGTATGAAGTACAAGTTTGGATAATATATGATAAATAAGGCCCAGATAAAAAGAAAAAAAATTAAAAAACTGACAAAGAGATACAAAGAAATATCACTGCACAAGGTATGATCCTGTGGGGAAAAACAATAAAGGTACATTCAGTACTTCAGGGTTGATGCATAGAAAGCGAAAATTAAACTTGTGTTATGAACTTTACCATTTTCAAGCTGTTAAGTGTTTGACTTCAACCTTAATATTTTTATGATGTTTGACCAAGTAAGCAATTAAATTTGGTATGTAACTATGAAGAAAGTACTCCATGTTTTTTAAAACTAGATCATTCAATTAAAATTATTATTTACTGAAACATTTTTTCATAATTTATCAACCCTGCCATCTGGCAATAGTACAAGAAAAGTTGACTCCCTGTTACAAGGTACCAATCTGAATCTCAAAATCATAGGAGTGTTTCATAATTGCTCAAGTTTGAACATTATTTCATTTATCAGCGATCAGCCATTTAAAAACAGTGTCCTTAAATCATAGATAAATTCTTTTTTTCTGGTCCATTTTCCCCTAAAAATTGACTTGACATTTAAAACATCATCTTTTTTCACAGTGTGCATCCCATCTGCAATTATGCTGCAGCCCACTCAGCCACTTGGTTCTGTCCTTGCTATAGCAATAAGCCTGTTAAAAGAACATGTGCTTATGGACAAAATGGATATCAATCGAATGCACACACAAAAGAAAAAGAGCAAAAGAAACCTGGACCTTCGTTCAGACACCTATTAAACTATATGATGTAGCGCAGTGCATTTGTAAAAGAAAGCCGTATTACATAGTAGAGTGTCTCCCCTGGCTGAGTAATTACAGGATCAACAGTAATCAACCTCTCTCATACAAGAATATTAACACAGTGGATGCACTCAGTCTTATATTATATATTTCATTTGTAATATGGATTGAACAGCAAATTAATTACAGTGTTTGTGCCCTTTATGTGAGGGAATGACAATGAAATGCTTGCTTTTCTTTGCTTAAAAATTTTATCTGGAGAATAGCAATTGCAAGGACTCTAAATAAATGTTTCCTGGATCAGAATTACTCCAATCTGCTCCACATCATTTTCTGCTTCCTCAGGTCCTTCCTTGTTCTACTTCCCCTCCAACCACCTTTTCCCTCTCTCTCCCACCCTCTCTCTCCCTCTGTTCACAGGTGCAAGTGATCTACCAGTATTCCCCAGCCCAGTCATGCCCTTGCAAGAAGAAACCACAGCAAGTTAGCCAGTAGTGTGTTCTGTGATGTGTCTGCATAATTTGCAGTACCTAGGCCAGCTAGTTTAAAGTTGGCTTACTTCTATCTGTTCTACAATGCAGCCAGTTGTGTAACTGAGATGCAGACAATCTCCACTGTGCTTGCTTACTTCTGTATTGATTTGCAAATCTCATAATGCAACTCACGCATTCATATAAGCTGGTATGGAAAAAAACAAAAAATAATATTCTGAGTTTACATATACATAAGACTTTTCATGAGGAATACAAATTGAAGCTTTGTTTGATTCTGTGCTATTTGCAATCACATATATCTCAGAAGTTTTCCTTTTTTCACTTATAGGGAATTTATAATATCTCTGAGTTTTGGAAATACTAAGATATTTTCAATAATAATAAAATAGTACAGTCATGCTGAAGCCTTTACCTCAAAGGAGAGATTTTGTACATTTAACCTCTAGTTAGTATACAGTAATTTTTATGAAATTTGTGTGAATTCAGACCAAAATGTGTTTGAAATTCATCTACATGTTCTAAAGTTGTAAGGTGGAAACTGATATATACATAAAAAGAGGTACATAGGCAATAAGAAACTAGACTAAACTGAAAAGAAGCCATACATCAGTTTTTTTTTCCTTCCCCTATTCAATAATTTGAAAATGACATCTGACTTTATTAACCTCTCAGAGAAAGCTCCCATTGCAAGCTAAAATATTGAAGGAAAAACAACCTTAAAGTGCTGCCAAATAAGCATGAGTTTTCTTGCTGTAAGAAGTAGCTTACCTAATTCAGCAGTTGGTGGCAGACAGCCTAACTTCCTAGTTGTTAAGCCTATACCATAAAATATCCCTAATGTAGTTTTCAACAGTTCTGTTTATCTCCCTGGGGATAAAAGAACCCGCTGTTTTGAAGTGTCAGATTTTATACTATGTTGCAGTGAGTTATTTTTATTTATCTCCCATTCTATGTTTTTCTGAGGCATATACAAAAGTAATCTTCAAAGAGCTATTTGTACTATTTGGATTTTTTTTCCGTATTTAAACCTTGGTTTGAAGAACCATCTGGGAAAAACATATATAGCTTAAACCTTGGACATTATATTCAGACTGCACACATCTAATAGATTTTTATCATTTTTCTTCACCTTCTGGAAAACAAAAGAAGACTGTCATTCTAAATCATCAGATTTTACATGATACTGCATGCTATTTGTTTTCTGAGCACAGAAGATGTTTGGGACACATTTAACTATATATTCCTTTCTGTGTTCTGTAAATACGAAATATCTAGGTTGCTTTCTGTTTAATTATCTGCAAAGATGTCCTGAGGTTGAATCTCTGCATAGTCAGGGTTCCATCCAGTTCAGCAGCAGAGGCAGAGCTGCCTGAAGTTAGGGAAGCTGTTGTAAATTCCTGAATGTACAACATCAAACCTGGTAATGCATATGGTATCCAAGTTTCTACAATAAAATATCTGACTGACATAAAGTCCTTCCAGAGTTTTCAGTCATCAGAAGTGATAGATATGTTGCACAAAGGCAGGCAGTTCTACCATCACGCCTGTGAGGAGCTGGTCTGGTAAAAGAATCTTCTGGGGACATTATGCCCAAACCAGCCGTAATCATTTACTTCCTTCCTGAGAATGGAAGATTTCAAAAAATTGGACAGTTAAGATGAAAAAATTAAAAATAAATAAACGAGTAACAATCTACATGAAAAAGTCATTCCTGCCTCAACTAAATGAATGAAAAAAAATATAATATACTAAAAATCATCTTTTCTTGAGAGTCTTGAAGTTGAGTCTCCGTAAGGGTGTAATTAAAACAGGAATTACTCAAATATGAATTTTTTTCTAGTAAATAGAAATTTTAGCTGCTTGTGCATCTGAAACCTGCAAATCTTTAACATATATTTAATTTGAAGAAGTAGAACTACTGAAAACAAGAATTTCTCCCAGAAGTGATCTGTAGCATAGAACCCCAGTATTTGTCTAGATATCATGGTCTCAAATTACTGCTTCTCTGTTCATTGGGGACTTCATTTGAAATCTGAGTTAGCAGCATGGATGTGACCAATGAATAAGTAGATATCTTCATACATTTACAAGAATATACGTAAGTACACATTGCAGAGCTGGAATAGAAACGCTGATCTTGTACTTGCTTCTGTAAAATTGTTTTGGGGAAAAACAGTCTTGGGAACAACTTTTAAGACAGTAAAATTACTGAAAAGGGGGAAAATACAAGTTTTTCTGTGATAATTATTAGGAACTGCGATGTAGTTGTTATCTTAAGCTAGGATGTTGTCACGGAAAAGGGTCCCAAAACTCTCACGACTACGCCATTTTCTCTTCTCTTTCGTTCTCCAGCTTCTCAAAACTGTTCCTCAATCCTCTCTCTCAAGCTTCTTCTTTCTCAAACTTCTTCCTCCAGCTGCTCCCTCCAGCTACCTTCTTCTCTGTCTGTCTGGCCTTTATCTAAGCCTGGGGCAACTCCGCCCCAGGTCCACCCCTTCTGGTCACAGGTGCAAGTGATTCACCTGTATTCCCCAGGCCAGCCACACCCCTCCACCATGTGCTCAATCATCAGTTCATGCTGGGATCAACTGTTTCCCTACAAATATAATGCTGCTTTTAATATTTAATCTTTTTATGCATACGTGTTTTTGCAATTTAACTTCATTGCCTCTTAAGTGTGCACACAGCATAAATCAGAGTTATTCTAAGTGGTTGTTTTCTATTTTACAGACAATGTAATTAGAAAAGGACCTTAATAGAAGACTTGATATCATATATGGAATTACAGCCATATTCTCCTTCTTTGAATTTTGTAGAACGCATTAGCACTCGCTACAGAGGACGCAAAGCAGATAAACTGTGTTTTGTAATAATAAATTATTTAACTGTCACTTTGCAACTCTTACAGATATTGGTGGTAACAGTTACCTAGCTTTTTAGGTCAAAATTATTTTCCTTCATAAATCATAGCTTATTTCTTCTTTGACTTTCACACATTCTTGTTTTAGTGTGTTCTGCTAGACCCATAATTTTCGAAAATTCTCCTCATTTGCTATTTTAATCTATTCTATTCCCCACTGTGTCATTTTACTTCTGTCTGCTCCTGTGCTATGCTGTCCTCGGGCTAACATGAATAGCATTATGTATATATCTGAGATTAGATGCAAATCTAGACCAACACCTTTTACCGAACATGGCCTGTAACATGTCTCTGACGGCTGCTCAAAATGTTCAGATAGCATAAGCTGGAATAAACTCAATGTGTTACTAGTTGTTCTACTACAAGAAATAGTGAGAATTTCATACCAAACAGTAGATGATATACTTACATACGTGTTTGCTTTATACTTGCATAAAGATCCTTCTATGAAATAACTGAGTTCTAGATTCACAGACATCTAGGGTCTGTGGTTCCAAAGAGGTGCTTAAATGCTGTAATGGAGAATATAGAATATTTCTTATGGGAAACAGAAATGTATTGAGAACCAGCCTTTTCAAACACACTGGATCCATAAACTAAGTCAACATGCTTGGTCTTAATTAAGAAGTAGTCTTGAACCATATGCATTTGTAATTTCTATAAAATGTAATCATTCACAGATTCATGTGAACTGAAGGATCCAAATCCAATTCACAGTGAAAGTTGCCACTGAATCAATGAAGAGAAGAGCATATCAGTGAGTCTCAAAAGCAGGCTGCTCCACAAAGTAAGAGGAGCAGAAAATGAGGGTAGCACCGAGACAACCACAGCAGTATCCTCACCCGCAAGGAGTCAGGAGTCAGATCAGGAAAGTCAGGGTCAGAATCAGGTCCAGAAAAAATGTTCAGTGCCAGCTGCAGGCCAATCATCACTCAGCAAGTCCATCATGATGACTCAAGGTCCCATCAGAAAGTCACGTCTAGGTCTGGGTCTCAGACCAAGTGCATATGCAGCTGTCAGAGCTGTGATATAACTCAGGTGGGAATTAAGCTAGAAAGCTTCAGACTTGAAAGAAGCGCCCAGAAAAAAGGAGAGTCAGACCCTCAGTTGTAGTTAAATTCACAACAGCTGTTGTCAGTGAAGGAGTCAACATTGTCCCTATCCAGCAGGACTGCTCAAATCACCTTAGGTAAACTTATGGAAGGGGAGATGCATTCGGGACACTCACAGGAAGAATTTTAAATTCTGTTGAGGCAGTAGATTGTTCAGCAAAGCACAGGAGATTATATCTAGCCTAGAAAGTTACATGTGTATACCTGAAGAAGCCAATACTTATTTTAATTAAGAAATGTAGCCAGACAATTTCCTGGATGAAAGCGAATAAAATGAACTTTGGACTAAGATACTAAATCTGTCTGAACTCCCTGAAAGAAATGGAAGGAGACCGTGTTAAATGAGCTAACAAGCTCCTCCAAGATGACTATCTGTGGGTAGTCTCTGAGGACAAAGTCCTGGAAAGTGTTCTGTGAGAGGAAGGACATTTTTTCCATTGATGGGTGCTTTTATAAGTTTCTAAATAGAAATGCAGAATTTGGCACAATACTGAAATCATGACTACCATCTTGTAAGAAGCAGGCAGCAAGTCATCTGAAGTGTAGGAAAGACAGAGGAAGAGATTTTTAAAAGGTAATCTTGATATAATTAGATAAGATGTGAATGTTTTTTCTTTGTTCTTCTGTTTTAATAAAATTTGTTACTCTATCGTCTGCTCTGGCTTGTATGAATAAATGTTCTTATCTACATTTTATCTTAACCTGGATTAAATTAAGATGTCATTTAATATTTCTCACCTTAGGGATGTGGGGAATAACTGGGCACATAACAGCAATTAAACATCCACTTGAGTACCCTTAGAATACCTTTCACTATATAAAGTATACCTTTCACTATATAAAAGGCTAGGAGTGATCACCAATACTAATTGAATGCACCAGAAAATTGCCATCCCTGGGACAAAAAGAGGCAGAATTTCTTAACAGTATAAATTTCTATGAAATACAAAGGTATGCCTTATAGGCACAGAAATGTAAGAATGTTATTTTTAGTCTTTTTCTGCAAAACTAATGTTATGGGAATGATGTCATTAATATGAGTTCTGGAGAAAGTATGAAGTATTTTTTGCTTTTTTGACGATGAAGGAGTAGAATCATTTTACTTTCAGCAATGGGGCACGTGTCATCTTTGTGTTGGGTTTTGCATCTCATCTTTTCTTCTCATTCATGTTGCAACAATTCCAGAGAGAAAAGAAGTACACATTCTCCTATACTTTCTGGAGAATTAAATCACAGAAAAGAAATAAATTACAGGTCCATCTTCAAATGTAGACTCACTTCTACACCTGTAGTTACTTTGTCTTAGCCAAAGAAATGCAGTTGGAATATTTCAGTGGCATGCATGACTCCCTGACATTGAGGTTCCTTAAATCACATTTTGAATCCTTTAAAATGTGTAATCTCAATCAAAAAATGATCTGGCTCCATTCTTAACAATTAGGAATACACTGCATGCACAATAACTTTGGATTCAAATAACAAGAGTGAATTATATTTGAATTTCATGGTAAATCCTTCCATGTGTTTTTCCTCCAAAATATTCTAATATGAGAGATATTAGCAAGTAAAAGTGTTAATTATTTTTAACTGTACAAAATTCTTTTCAAAGCCTAACCTTCAGCAATTCGGTAAAGGCATCATTATTTTTCAAGGCTACTTCATTAGTGACCGATAGACATCCAGCTAGGAAACTGAAATAGTACAATTTGAGTTATAAGCTCAGTTATGAGTAGCCACTGCAATTTCTGTACACAGAGTAAACCAGTTTGTGAAGTTTCAGACCAGGCAAATGAAGAAAAAGTACCAAACAATAGTACTACCTGGACAAGTACCAAACAATGGTACAGGCTTGAATACTCAGCCCACACGAACCTAATTAGGTTCAACAACTCCAAGTGCAAGATGTTGCACTTGGGTCGGGGTAACCCCAGACTTGAGTACAGACTGGGAGTAGAACTCATTGAAAGCAGCACTGTGGGGAAGGACTTGGGGGTTCTGGTGGACAAAAAGCTCAACATCAGCCAGTAGTGTGCGCCTGTAGCCCAGAAGGCCAACGGTACCCCAGGCTGCATCAAAAGAGGGGTGGCCAGCAGGGCAAGGGATGTGATTGTCCCTCTTGAATCTTTCCTTGTGAGGCCTCATCTGGAGCACAGTGTTCAGGCCTGGGGTCCCCAGTACAAGAAAGACATGGAGCTGTTGGAGCGAGTCCAGAGGAGGCCACAAAGATGATTGGAGGGCTGGAACAGCTCTCCTATGAACAAAGGCTGAAGCAGGTGGGCTTACTTAGCCTGGAGAAGAGAAGGCTCCAGGAAGACCTCATCGCAACCTTCCAGTACTTAAAGAGACCAACTTTTAAGATGGCCTGATAGTGATAGGACAAGGGAGAATGATTTAAACTAAAAGAAAGGAGATTTAGATTAGATGTCAGCAGGAAATTTTTCAGTGAGAGGGTGGTGAGATGCTGGAACAGCTTGTTCAGAGAATCTGTGGATGCCCCGTCCCTGGAGTTGTTCAAGGCCAGGTTGGATGAGGCCCTGGGCAGCCTGATCTAGTGGCTGGCAACCCTGCCTATGTCAGGGGAGTTGGAAGTAAACGATTTTTGAAGTCCCTTCCAACCCAAGCCATTCTAGAATTCTCTGATATACTAGGCACTAAAAAGAACTTCAGCATGTCTCTGGACATCAAATTGGTATTGTGTATAGCTTGTACTAAGACTTGCTCACAACAATTAATTAATATTAAGCATATAAAAATCTAAATTTACCAATTTATGGCTCATACTGGATCAAATCACAATGCATTCTGAGTAAAAACAAGGTTGTTCCAGGGAAAAAAAATATATACTGTTATATACCTGTAATGGTTTGACTCAGCAGATAGCTAAGTTCCACACAGTTAGTCACTCACCCTCCCCCCTCCCCAAATGGGATGGGGGAGAGAAGTAGAGAGATATGCAGTAAAATGTGTAGGTTGAGATAAATGCTATTTACTAAAATAGTAAAGAGAACAAAAGAAATAACAGTACATATATATATATATATATACACAAAGAGGATACGCAGAGCAAGGGCTCACAGCCACTGGTGACCCTTCCTCCCGGCTAGCCCCTTCCGTAACCAAGAGAGCCCGGAAACCCCACGAATCAATCACATGATGTTATATGGGATGGAATAGCTCTTTGGTCAATTTGGGTCAGCTGCCCTGGTCCTGTCCCCTCCCAGTTCCCAGCTCCTTACGCCCCCCTTAACTATTTCACTGGCAGAGGAATGTGGAAGTGAGTTATGTCCTCAGCTCCGTGCAATGCTGCCAGGATGTTATCAGTATCTCTGAGGCCACAACATAGCTTCATACTAGACACTACGAGAAGCGCAACTTCTGTTAGAAACTAAGACAATACCCTTCTATTTAAACAGTTTCTGCAGTGAATTTAGAAATATACTGTATCTATGCTTATGCTGTCCATTAAAGCCTATTCCTGGAAATATATTAGCAATTTGAATTTTTAGACTACTTTGAAAATAATATTTCCTCCTATTGCTTCAAATTATTTGTCTTGACTAGACATTTATGTTGCGTGGCTAGACAATGTATTGGTTTTGCTCATCAGTTCAAATGAACAAGTAGTTTTAAACAAGAAAATAACAAAAATAAATATTCAATGATTTTTTAGATGAATAAACTGATAAAATTCATGAAAATATCATTTGCAAATCACAATTCTGAACACATGCAAGCAACACTAAGACTCGAGCACATACTAGTAGGTTATTTCAAATGTAGAAGAAGATAAACTAGCAGATAACTCATTTAAAAATTCAACACTATCAGCATAATGTTCTGTATCTTATTTTCTATCTCAAAAACACAATAAACATCTACATGGAAAATGTAAAACATGGCAATAAACAAACAATTGCCAAAAAAATAAACCAGAAAATATTTGGAACTGTACTGTCTTTTATTACCAATGATGTCATTGGAAAATGGTTAGTGGACCTGTCAGAATATGTAAGAATTAGGAAGAACGTATTCAGAAGGGCAAACATTTACATGTGCACAAAGTTATTTTCAGCTCAGTCTTTCACATAATTCTGTTCCCAGAGAGTGGGACATATTCTGATCTCAGAGGTATCAGTATATACCCAAAGTATCTCTGCTTCTCTCAGTGTTTCTATAGTTTTCACTAATATTACTATAGGTTTTGGAGTGTCATTCTTATCTTATATAAAGTGTCAAAGATAAAATTGGTAAAACCAAATTACAAAGCTATGAAGAAAGCCAAACTGAGCTTGGAAATGTGTGTTAAATGAACTCACTAATCAAACTGTGAGACATTTAGCATACGAGTATGTTGAATTCATTTTTCTGGATTTTCCTTCCTCATTCTGAGAGAAGATTTTTCAGTTAGCTCTGGTGCAGTTGATTTTCTATAGACATATAGATATATGCATAACAGAGAGATCTTTCTTCTTTTGCACACTATGTTTGTAGTTTTAATAGAAACATATTATCATATGTATGCCAGAAAGAAATCTAAGACAGAGTAATGTGACATATTGTGCTGAGGTGTATTCAAGTATATAATTTGAGATTTGTGAGGGCATTAATCTGAGCCCTTCAATCAAAAATGGTTCTAAGTCTAATTTTAACTCTATTCGCAGTTGTAATGCAATGATACATAAATGTTTCATATTTTGATTTGGAGTGATTATATTTCAGTGTCTTCAAAAGCCTCACAGAATTTGGAAATGTATCAAAACCTTCTCCTGATGGCTAGAACCCTGCATGTAATCGTAATCCAGTCTGACAGTGACTCTATCCTTCACCTCTCAAAATTAAACTATTCTTCGAGACTTGAATATCCAGATCAGTCTTGTGGGTTTCACAGAATCCACCAATGAAATTAAGTCTTTGTCCCTAAACTGTAAGGTGTTTCCAACCCCAACATATTCTCAGCAGTGCCCTGCTCTTGAAGCAGCACCCTCAAGTGTAAGATAAAGCCTTTTTCACGTCAAACAGCTATCCTTAGTTTAGCCTTTGCTAGATTTGCAATGTATTTAATTTAACCCTTTTGCTCTCAGGACTAAATGTAATTGTGCACACAATACTAACTATAACTTCAGTGTCTTATCCAGGAACAAATACTAAACGACTGCTCGCTATTCTCACATCCGTTTTATGATCTGGATGCAGTGTAATGAGGAACTGAGATTTTTGTGCAGTTGTCTTTGTGTGTATCTGATCTCAAATCCTGTTCTCTCTCCATCCCTACTAGCCAATCACTGATAAATATGCATCCAGAAAATGCTATTAAAATGGTTCCCAGTGTTTGTTTGAACATCTCATACTGGCTTTAGAGGACTAGCAGCCGCCCCTCCTCCCAGCCAACCCTCCTTCCATAAAAACACATGATATCATGCGGTATGAAATTTCTCTTTGGTCAGTTGGAGTCAGCTGCCCTGGTTCTGTCACCTCTCAGCTCCTTGAGCCCCACCCCCCCCTTCCCCAGCGGCTTCACTGTCAGAGGAATACAAGAAGCTGAGGAACTGAAAATGTTCTTGGCTCTATTCAACACTGCCAGGTGTTAGCAGTTTTGTTTTTCTTCTAGGACCAAAACATAGCTTCATAACAGACACTATGAGAAAAGTAACTTCTGTTAGAATCATAGAATCATAGAATGGTTCAGGTTGGAAGGGACCTTAGAGATCATCTTGTTCCAACCCCCCTGCCATGGGCAAAGGCAAGAAAATTAATTAGAAATTAAGACACTATGCAGGCCTATCAAACCTGTGGAAGAAGCCAAATTATCTGGCTTCTCCTGATAAGGTGGAGATAACAGTGATTCTGGAGGACATGAGTTGCTAGCTGTAGCTGACATTAGTATTACAGCTGGTGTTTGAATTAGGATCTGAACTAATAGCCTGGTTTGTTACTGTCTTAGGGCTCACGGAGTCCAATTTAAACTCAGGGAACTATGCTATCAAATCCCTTTTTACTCCCAACTCTGCACCCCCCAGCTTCATACTGAAACCTGTGGGAATAATTTTTCACCTTCACAGTTTACTTCTCAGTTGCTTTTCCTCTACTAGTGATCAACACTGTTAATGGCACCGACTGAAGCTACAACAGCGTGTCTTTAAACTGCACACTCTTTATCTTGGCAGTTGATGATGCAATGTCATATCTGCCATTTGGATATGAAGACATTTAAAAATAATTGCAGCTGACTTGTTACTACAGCAGTTTTAGGGATCCGCAAGCCCTTGCTTCAGGAGCAATTTTGGAATTCCAGATCCTAAATCCCAAATTCCGGGTGGCTAGAAAGGCAGTGCCATCAACTTCAGTGCCTCCATTTCTGTGTGATTGGGAGTTTAGTTCGTAGATTCCTGATTTTCATCTGCAGCTGTGAGATACAATTGAAACAACTGAAATCTACAACAGAACACAAGCAGATTCTGAGATAATTTTCATCTTCATTTCCTTTAATATAAATGTCTAACATTTGAAGGTCACTGGAGCACCTTATAGAAATTTGCTCTTCTATTTTCAAACAAGCCACAAATACTTGGATTTTCATTGAAGGTTAAAATTTTAAAGATACAAGGAGCAATACGTGTATTCTGTGAAACCTTAGATTCACTTTCTTAGATACTATAGATCCTTTTTCACAGAGGATGTGGAGACAGGTTGTTAGCTCTACATGGCATAGAACTGTTCCCACAATGAATCATAGAATCATCAAATCATTAATGTTGGAAAAGACCTCCGAGAACACTCAGTCCAACCGTTCACCTACCACCAATATTGCCTACTAAACCATGTCCCCAAATACTACATCTATACATTTCTTGAATACCTCCAGGGATGGTGACATCACCACCCCAACAGGCAGCCTGCTCCAGTGCCCAAACAGTCTTTTGGAGAATTAGTTTTTTCTAATATTTAACTTGAACCTCCCTTGGCACAACTTGAGGCCATTCCTTCTTCTCCTATCACTAGTTATTTGGCAGAAGAGGCCACTTTAGGAAAAAAATCCATATATATATATTTTTTGTAGATTGGGAAATCAGTGACACGAATAGATTCTTCCACTCCCAGTCTTCTTACAAAGATTTTTTGGTCTTGTTTTTTTTTTTTTTTTTTTTCCAAAATTTTGCACATGTAATTAACAGAAATTAAGGTCAGGGTGACTCTTCAGTTCACAGTTTGATAATCATTACCAAGTCCATTGTGTTTCCCTCAAAGGTTTATGAGAGGAAGCTGCCACTTTTGGGTGAGCTGTAGTGTGTACATTAGAAAGATGTATGAATAGGGAGGCTTCAAAAAAGGGAAGAGACTTCAAGCAAAGTTGTTGCAATGACATTGTTCTCCTAACTCAGAAGGGCTGCTCCGAAAGTAGTGCCTCCTATTTTTATTACGTTGGACTACAACATAAGAGGCATTAGTCTTGGGGCAACCTATGTAGATTGTCTTATCTCCTGTCTGAACTTGATTGGCCTCAGCTTTCAGCTACTGCTTTTATTGGCTAAACAAAACAGCCAGCCCATCAGAGGTGCTCTTTGTCAATCCTCATAGACTTAAATAAAGTCACTTCAAAACATGCCTTTAAAAGCTACCTAAATGAATCTATTGGATTTTACTTTTTACAGAACTACTATTATAGCAAGCTTGCAGATATTCTACACCTCACTATGCACAACTTCACAATTTCAAGTTTATTTTCTAAAAAAAAGAAAGATTCCTTCTATTCTTTATACTCCTTAGAAATTTTTCCTGCAGGTTGTGTTTTCTGAGGAAGACATTACAAAATATTTTAAACCTCATCTGAATAAAGTACATAGTTAACACTGCTCAGTCTCAGAGAGACTCTGTGACAAGATAACAGCACTCGGTGAGACTTATTTAGAAAAGACATTAAAAGGCATAAGCCACCCACAAACAGCTTTGTGGCTGACCTTCTACAAAGAGAGTTCAACAATGATATCAGTGGGGCTAATATTTATTTTCAAGATAAGAATAAGTAATATTAAGATGAAAATTCTATGTGACATTTTGAAAGATCTGTTTGACAATCTGTCTTGTTTATTTTCTCTGATGAGAAAGAACATCATTGTGCAACAGGGAACAATTTCTAAATGTCAATGATTTTTCTCTTCTTTGGGAACACAATCAATGTCAAACGGTTTTAAAAAAGAAAAAAAAACAGTGAATCAACAGTGCCAAAAATATATTGGGCAACATTAAACTCAGAAGTTGTATTTCCTATTGTACTTACAGAACGCAAAGTATATAGAAACAAGCACACACATAGAATCACAGAACCACAGAATGGTTTAGGTTGGTAGGGACTGCTGGAGGTCATCTGGTCCAACTCTCTGCTCAGGCAGGGACATCTTGAGCTGTTTGCCCAGAACCAGCTGCCCAGGTGGCTTTTGAAGATCTCCAAGGAAGGAGACTCTACAGCCTCTTTGGACTACCTGCGCCAGTGTTTTGTCACTCACATTGAAGTTCTTCCTGATGTTCAGATGGAGCCTTCTCTGTTCCCGCTTGTGCCCATTGCCTCTTGTCCTGGCACTGGGCACCACTGAAAATAGTATGACTGTCCTCTTTGTACACTCCCTTTCGGTGCTTATATACATTGATAAGATCTCTTCTGATCCTCTTCTCTAGGCTGAACAGTCCCAACTCACTTAGCCTCTCCTCACAGGAGAGATACTTCAATCCCTTCATCGTCTTGCTAGCACTCCACTGGACTCTTTCCAGTAAGTTCAGGTCTCTCTTATATTTGGGGACCTAGAACAGTCTGTACCATGACACAGTACTCCAGTTGTGGCCTCACCAATGTTGAGTAGAGGGGAAGGATCACCTCTTTTTACCTGCTGGTGATACTTTGCCTAATGCAGCCAAGAATACCATTAGCTTTCACAGTGGCAAGGGCACACTGCTGACTCATGTTCAACTTTGTGTCCACCTGGACTCCTAGGTCCTTTTCTGCAGAGCTGCTTTCTAGCTGGGCGGCCCTCAGCATATCCCGATGCGTGAAGTTGTTCCTCCACAGGTGCAGGACTGAGATTTTTGTCAGTCCACCTCTCTAGCCTGTCAAGAGTCCTCAGGATGGCTATGAAATCCACAAATTTACTGCGAGTGGACTCTACCCCATCATTCAGATTGTTAATGAAGATGTTAAACAAGATTGGACCCACTACTGATCTCTGGGGTGCTCTGCTCATAACCAGCCTCTAATCATTCTGGACATTTTGGTTTTCAATCCACCTCAGTGCTTGCTCATCCAGCCCATACTTCCACAGCTTCTCTATGAGTATCTTACGGGAAACAGTGTCACAGTGTTTACTGAAGTCCAAGAAGACAATATTCATTGCTCCTCACTCATCCATCATGCTGGTGATTTTACTATAACAAATTGTCAGGTGAGTCAGGCATGATTTTCCCTTGGTACTCCTACTTCTTCTCCTTCATGTACCTGGAAATGGTTTCCAAGATTAGGTATTCCATTACTTTCCCAAAGACTGAGGTGAGGCTGATCTCACCTTGAGATCTGTAGTTCTCAAGGTCCTCCTTCTTGCCTTTCTTGAAGGTAGGGGTGATATTTACTTTTCTTCAGTCTTCAGGCACTTGACCTAGTTGCCACAATCAAGCAAAGATTATAGAGTGGCCTCACAATCATCTCTGCCAGCTCCCTCAGCATTTGGGGATGCATCGCATCAGGGTCCCTGGGCTTCTGAATGTCCAGTTTGTTCAAATATTCCACCAAAGATCCTCTTCCACCAAAGATACATCTTACTTGCTCCAGCCATTCAGCTTGGCCTCTGGGACCAGGGATTTCTAAAAGCCACTGTTGCTGGTAATGACTGAGATGAAAAAGGTTTTCAGTACCATGGCCTTTTCAATGTCCCGGATAACCACATCCCATGTTTCCTTCAAGATAGGGCCCACATTTTCCTTAGCTTTCCGTTTGTCCCTGAGGTACTTGCAAAAGCCCTTCTTGTTGCCCTTGATGTCCTTGGCCAAATTCAATTCTATCAAAGCTTTAGCTTTCCTAACTTGACTCTTAGCTGCTCAGACAATGTGTCTCTATTCTTCCCATGTTGCCTGTCCTTGCTGCCACCCTCTGTAAGCTTCCTTTTGTATTTGAATTTGACCAGGATCTCCTTATTCATCCATGCAGGCATCCTGTTCTGGTATTTTTGCCTGACTTCTTTATTGGGTTGCATTGCTCCTGAGCTTGTAAGAGATGAATATTAGCCAGCTTTGTTGGGTTTCTTATCTGCTTGGAAAACAAGCAAACATTTACAGTCTGTAGTCCTGCAAGTGAAAGAGTTCAGGAGATGGAATAGCAAGACCAGGCAGCCCAGAGCAGGCCACAGGGCTAATACTGTAGATGCTATTGTAGTTGTAGTAGTCACGGTAAATAATTCTGATATTCTTTAGCAGCATGTACTAAAAAGGAAGTTTAAAAAATAGATTTGGAAATACATATATATTTATATACATAAGAAAAAAATGATGAAAATCAAATCAAAGTCTCCTCTGCTATTCTTTCTGAGATATGTATCTAGATAATTCCCTTAAAAAATGTAGGGATTTTACTGCTTTTTGAAAGAAAAACTGCCATAAAAACAGTAAGCGAACAGAGTGATCAAATCAAAATCTGAACATATGGACTTTCAGAGTGAAATCTAAAAAAGACTAGCAAGGAAAAAATGCACTTTAAAAATGCTACTCACTATTTGCTTCAAACTCTATTTTTTACCAAATATTGGTAATATTATAAAAAAGAATTGTGATAGTCATTATACCCACATTTTTCATCATATTTTTAATTATTTTTGTTTGCATGGTTTAAATGGGAGTTCACAAAGTGATGACTGAACTTACAATCTCATTAACAATAGCATGTTAGAAATTACAAGGTTGGTCATGGTTAATTACAACCCCTTATTAAACACAGCATGTCAGGAAATTGTGGAGGGCTTCTGAAGAACATACGAATACATGCCATCGGTGCTACTCAGTGATCTAAATCAACCTTAATCCAAAGTCTACTGCAGCATATTTTCAAGTCTTTCATGTCTAAACAGCACAGAAAGAAAAAGCACATGTACTAAGCTGCATGTGCACAGACAGCAAAAATGCTCTTGCAGAACTCATGTGGTGTGAAGGACCCATAGTGGGATGGCTAGAGTTGTGCATGGCTCTATTAATCAGCAAAGCTCTTCAGGGAAAAAAAAAAAAAGGTAGGAATGGGTGAAAGAGTAAAACCGGTATGCATGACATGCTAATGAGGTGTGTCCAAGCCATCTGAGCTTTGGGGAAGATAATTGCTACTTCAGAGTGAAATCACCATTTTGCCATTTCAGGACAATGTTCTTTGGAACCGTCAGACAATGCTGAGTAAAGCAAAGGAGCCAACAAAGTATTGAACCGACCCATTATCATTTTGGAGACAAACATTTTCAGTCCAAAAACTCACTGATTGTAACCAGTTCTTTTATACTTAAACAAGAAAAATAAAAGATTGTTTTCAACAAGAAATTTTAACCAGCAAAAAAACAATTATTGTTGTTTCATTGCTTGTCATGTATTTCGTGCTAGAAAAGAAACCAGACTGCCTCTTTTGCCATCTAGCATTCAAAGGGCTAAGGTGGAAGAAAGTTCATGAGATTCTCTACCAGTGTTAAAGATCAAGGAAGACTGGTACATAGGCTGTTTTTTTTGTTGTTGTTGATTGGTTGTTTCATTGGTGGGTTTTTTGTTTGCTTTAGTTTACATTTATTTTATTTTATTTTATTTTATTTTATTTTATTTTATTTTATTTTATTTTCCAGCCCAGGGACTTCCAAGGTTGAAATGATCATGCCTCTGTCACACAGGAAACATAGATATACTTTAACATTCCTGACTCTTTCTACATTTCTTCTTTACTCTCTCTCTGTTCTCATTTTCATTTCTGCTTTTCACCTGACTAAAGTATCAGTACAGGCATTGTCAGATAATAACATGAGCAATTAAAGAAGTGCTGAATGATGAATGACTATCCTGAAGTCTCCAGGACAGACAAAAGCGTTACATCTTTTTTACTATACCCCTACTGATAGAAGGTACCTTTTACCTTTAGTGGCTCACTGATCAGGTTACTTTTGTTGTAGGAATTGCATGTAGTTGTATTATTTTTGCCAACTATTTTTATACACATACACACACACACATATATATAGCATTGATACCCTAATTGTGTTTCCTTCCATGACACATATAAAAATCAGTATAATCACAGTGGGTTTGACAGTCTTTTTAAGACACTCTATTTAGAAAACTCTCACAGGATTCAGCAGCACCATGGGAGCACAAAATACAGTTCTTGTGGAGGCTCCTTTTAGTCTCTGGACCTACAATGGAAAATGCAGGTCCAGCACTTGTAACCCCAACAAAGCTACAGCTGAAGTGAAGAGTCTGAAGGATAGCAGCTTTGCTGTCCAGTTGTAAAGAAGAAAAATCCCATCATTTCCCTTCTTGCCTTCCTACAGCTTCATTATGTATGCCAACATTGCATTGACATCATTGTGTTGACATCATGAGGTCTGCATCTCTACTTCTGGAAAGACTGCAGAGTTGGCAGTAAGTACTTTCTTGTTCCTATGTGTATTGGCTAACACACTGTTTAGCCTCGTTTCTCCATCTTGTTAAGCTATTCCAGACATGGCAGTTAGGACAAGATGTTTGGGAGAGATGCGAAGTTCAACACCGCAGGGTTTAGAAGGCAGCTTTTTGCTATGATAAAGATTGATTTATTAAAGCTATTACAATTGTACAGTCAGATTTTATCGGACACTATTTTTTATGAACTAATGAGCTTAAAATGTTAAAGTTTTGCAGCATGAAGCAAAGGAGATTACTTGTCCCTAGACTTTGCTGCTGACTTACAGCTGCATAACATTCCCTTACCATGGCATTTGCAGGGAAAAGTGTAGAAAATCATGTGTTTTGTAGTGCTTTTAGCAATAGAAAGAAGAGTCTCTTGAATCTCTTAAGAGATTCAAGTTGTGGGTTTTTTTGTTTGTTTGAATTTCAGATTTTTTGTACTTCAGAATGAAAGATAGACTGAATTCAACAAAAGGGCTTAGGTACTGCAATAATGAACATCAGTATGTCAGCCAATGGTCTACTGTGCAGTCTTATCCAGTTTTCCTAAATAAGGATAAAGGAAATCAGATACCTCAGAGCAGAATCCAAAGCACCGAGGAAGGTAACAGAGAACCAATAAACTAATGAATAAGAAACATTGGGCAAAAAAAGGTGTTACTACTGTTTTGGTTTCTGTCTCTTAGCTATGTTAGGTAGCTCTGTTTCCTTGTTTTCATAACACAGCATTTTAAACTTACTATTTAAATACAGAAGAAAAGGTCTTAACATGACCTGTCTCAGCTAGCTGGAAAGTAGCTGAAACAGTCAGTCATGAGACAGAAAAAATGATCATGTTGTCCTGCTACATCTGCTAGTCTGTTGGGGAGAAACACTAAATTTGATTTGATTTTTTTTGTGGAGGTTGCTGAGCATTTGTATCTCTCTTATTAATGCTATCCTAATTTGGAAAAGAATAACAGAAACCTGGCTATGTCGTTTTATGATTTAGATGCTCAAACAGAGAAAGGTTTTAATCCTAAACCAGCTTCTGTATTTCACACAAACTGTCATTGCAAACATTCTTTGCAACAGAGATAGTAATAACATTCTTTTCCTCAAACATGTCTTTTTGCAGAACTGGAGTTAAATTCTAATATTCAATAGAATATGTTAATTTAATATACTCAATAAAACCTGATTTTACATTAATCCCAGGATAGCTCAAGCCACCACAGAAAGGCTGCTTTTCCAGTCTCCTTGCATATCATTTAGTAAATCAATTAAGTATATTAAAAAATTGGTAAACAACTGCCATCTTAAAGGATATGGAAGAAATTATCTCAGATGTAAATACACTCTTTAACGCAGGCAGGTCGAACCCGCAGCCTAGAGGCCGCATGCGGCCGGCACAACTCGCAGTGCGGCCCGCACACGGCTGCCACGTTGTCATGGCAACAGCTGTGCCTCGGCCGAGCGTCCCGGCTCGGCCCCGGGCGTGCTCCCGTTGCTCAGCAGCTAATAGTGTCTGAGCTGAAGCCAGGACAAGGGGGGGGTACCGTGCAGTCCTAACTCAAGTTAAGCAAACAATTTTATACATTCTGATACGTTGGCTAAACACAGTCCTGTGAACAGTGAAAAATACACAGCCTTGCTTTCTGTTTTGATAAAGGAATTTGAGAATAGGTTTCAGGATTACTGAAAAAATCATCAATTTTTTGGTATATTTGTGACTCCATTTTCAATCAACATAAATACATTACCTGCAAATTTTCAAATGAAATGTATAGAGTTGCAATCTGAAATTCAACTCAAAGAAATATTTGATCGTGTCTGTTTACTAGACTTCTGTAAGACCTGTCTTACCAGAAAAAAATATCCCTCACTTCACAATCACACCCTATTCACATCATCACTTTCTGGTAGTACGTACATTTGTGCCTATATACTAATATTTTTGTTTGATTGTTTTCTTTATGATGAAATTAAAATTACATATATCTCGCCATCAGACCTGAGCGGAACATACTGTTTACTCATATTATACGAGATAAACAGCATCTACTAAAGAAAGAGTCTGCAGAGAAGCTGAAGTCTAATGTTTTGACTTTGTGAAAATATTTCAGTTAACCATAGACAGCCATATTTACATTTGTTAATACAGAAATAGGAATATAAAATTACATATAAAGGAGGTAGCTTTGTTCAGACATGTCAGCAGTGAAACTGTTATAATTCTATACCAGAGACTGCCTCTAACACAAATTTATGTGTTTGTGGAAGTAAATATTTAGCTTGAGGGCAGTGAAATTGTTTAATAAATTAGAAATAAAATAGGCATAGCCTTTTTAAGGCTGGCTCATGAGATAACGTGTATGTGTTACACCGATTCATACTGACAGTTTCAAAACACCTTTAATTGTACAGATATACTATTATTATGCCTTCAACAGTCAGCTGTTGTTCTGCTTTCATTTGGGACAGAGTTGATTTTTTCTTCATAGTGTCTGGTATGAAGCAATGTTTTGGCTTTAGGAGAGAAACAATGTTGATAACACACCAATGTTTTTAGTTGTTGCTGAGTAGTGCTGTACCAAGCCGGGGATATTTGAGTTTCTCACCTTCTTGCACTGTCCTATCAGCAAGGATGCTGGAGGGGCACACAGAGTTGGGAAGGGACAGAACTCAGACAGCTGACCTAAACTGGCCGAAGAGATATTCCATACCATGTGATATAATGTGAAGAAAACCTTGAAAATGGCGAGGAGTTGGCAGAGTGGGCAGCCACTGCTTGGGGACTGGCTGGGCATCGATCAGCAAGTGGTGAGCAATTGCTTGTGCATCACTTGTTCCGTATATATATATATGTATAATTATCATAACTATTATTCTTCCCCCCCCCTCTTCCTTTTTCTGTCTTAGTTCTACTTCATTTGTTTTGTTTTTTTTTTCGATTCTCTCCACCATTCCACTGGGAGTGAGTGAACAACTGTGTGGTGCTTAGCTACCTGCTGGGTTAGAACACAACAGTTGTGTATTTTTTTTGAAAATGAATTTCTGATTTCTTTCATATAGGAAAAAGTTAATAAAGCATGTTTTCAGCTAAAAATGTTAAAGAGTTACATATACAATTCCTACTGACAGAGTTCTACAACACTGTCCTGCTCCACTTGCTGAAATATGTATCTTCTAGTAAAACTTTAAATTAGGATAAAAGTACAGTTAGAACGGGTGAAGTAGGAGGCAAATCCATACTTCCTTCAAGGAAGATTCCTTCTGCAATAGGTATTGTTAGTCCTTGTCATTTCTGACACAGTGTGTGCAGATGGAGACTGCTGGACAGTCCAAGTCCCACAGAACAACAGGCTGATGTGATATTTCAGTTCATCCGTCCTCGTAAGATCATAGAACCTGTTTAATTGGAGAAAACAAGATTTGTAAATCTCCAGTGACCCTCTGATGGTAACAACCATGTCAGAAGACAAGATACAGGGTTACTTTCTCTGCTCTCTTGGATCATACTCCTACAAAAAATGTCACTTAAATATTATCTACAATGCAGATCCTGCAAACCCTTCCATATGTACATACTAATGCCTAATTGCTATCTGTGTCCCTAAGAATGCACAAAACATCAAAACCCTGAAAAATTTGGCTAGCAATCTTATCTTCAGGTCAATCACCTAATTGTTTTAGCTATTTAAAAAAAAAAAAAAATTCTCAGAGCTACTGTGTTCCGTTTGACATCCCAATATTGTTTCTCCAGCTGGAGAAACCGGAGTGTCCAACAATATTAAAGTTCTTGTTTATTCTTTGGCAGGAGATTAGCTGGAAAAGGTCAGTCAATACGAAAGAGCACTGAGGCTATTTTCTTTTTCTGACTGTACCTTTAAAAGTGAAGTGAGCCCTCCTGGAAGGGCACTTGTTTATGAGCTAGAAGCTAGTCTGAGAGAGTTGGTGTTATAAAACCAGCCATAGACTAGGTGTTCATCCATATGTACTTTAAATTTTACTTACTTTTTTTTTGACTTTAATCTCCAAGAAAAGTTATCCAACTTGAAAGATATTTACTGTTCATCTGGGAGAAGTCAGAACTGAACTCATTTAGAGAGTGATATCTTATGAAGCTTGACAGTGTGACAGGGCAGGTGGGCACCCACTGTGTTTACACAACAAGAGTGTAAAATAAGAGACTCTTTATTTTCTTTGAATATGTTTCCCTTAGGGGAAGAAGAAAAACAGGATTTTTCGTCTTTTTTTTTTTTTTTTTTGTGGAAAAGGTGGAAAAGGTTGCTGAGGCTGGGACTTGGTTTCAGGTTTTACCAAGGCTCTATCAAAGTGTAATTTTAGTGACCTGTGAATTTAGAAATTTAGAATATATGTCAGCTAAGTCTTATTGCCAGTGTGAAAAATGCTCAGTTACTATATTAAAATAAAATAGTCATAATCTTCAAGAAAAATGGTTAGCCTATACATGTTTATACACTATTTCAGCCCTAAATAAACAGTTTAGAGATGTACCAGGAACAGTTTAACAATGAAAAACAATTCCCTGTGGCTGCTTACATTTGCTGTAAAGATTCTAATTTGCTAAATATTTCCCTACATTTTTTCTGTCCGATTTCGTTATGGGCTTTTAATTTGCATTCTGTTCTCATCACAGTTTACTCATACAAAATGATATTTTTAATTATTTTTCTTTGTGTAGCTCTCTGAATTGTAACACTTAGAATGGAAAAGATTTCAGTTATTGAAATAGTTATTGTAAAGGCTAGTAAAATCTGGAGAAAAGCCGCATCTTTTGTACTGTAGCTGACATGTTACATTGATCTAGCAGGAAATCTGACTTTCACTGAGACAGATGGGGGAGCTCTGGGACTCGGTTTAACATGGTTGCAGCTACTGCAGATGCTGATACCATACACTGAAAATAGCTGCAGTCTGAAAAGCAGAGTTTACATGCCTGAAATAAATTGTTTTGATTAGAACCTTTAGGAAAGAAAGTCATAAGGTACAGTTTTATTGACTACTTGCCAAACAACACAGACCTGTGCTCTGTAAGCTTGTTTTGCTCTTGTAAGTCAAGCACCAACTGGGCTCTTATTTTCTAAGGTTATGGACTTACAGCATAATACATTATCATTTACTCTGAATTATTACTCAGACAGTATAATGGGAAACAGAATGCACATTCAGTTCTAAGTGTAGTTGACCTTAAGAACAATACTTTTAGAGAGACTATGCATTTGTCTATCTTCCATGTTTTTATAAAGAAATTAGCTATTAAGAAAAATGCTTTCAAAACAAGAAAAGCATATATTAATCAAATATGAGGAAGTCATTAAGGACAGCAGTGTATTAATATTACTAGCAAAGGTTCAATATCTTGTCATAGAATCTGGTTTTTTTAGGTGCCATTTCACATTATCATTTTACTGGGGTCAGAGACAGCTGTGTTCATGGCATAATGATATTGCAATCATCTAAATAGAAACAAAACAATTGTTGCACAAGGCAGAGCTAGGATCTTCTCCTAGGCAAGATCTATATAATAAATTATCACTAAAGTTATTCTTTGTTACATTGTCCTTTTCAAAATTACTATGTGCAGGTACAAGGATGCCCATTTATCACTGTCTGTTCTGGTCTAATGAATTTTAATATTTAGTCTGATAGCTAAAACAAAGCACATCAAATTTTGCTTTATGTTGTACCACTCTAATGATGGAGTTTTGGCTTATTTATTGCCAATTTGCTCTTTAAAATCAGCATCTTCCCCTGAAGATGACTTTTATTTCAGAATTCATTTTTCTAAGGCACGGCAATTTGAATTAAAACGAAAAAGGAGATCAAAGGAGATCATTTAACTGCATCTTCTATAAACAACAATGCAACTTCATCGGTTTCCAAGCTTGATACAAAAGCAAGCTGCTGCCTCATGCCCAGCTACTTTAGCATATTGATTCATATTATTATTGACAGCAAAAACTAGATAGCTTTTAAACCATCCTACAATGAATATTACCAGTGCTGTTTTATGTTTTATTTCCCACTTATCTGAGACAACCGGTTATTTTCATGGCAGAACCTGAGTAACAAGAGATAGATTTCAGCATATTTGTATCCCTCATTTTTGTCCAGGAAGGAAGTTGATTGACAGTTACGTGACAAATGTAATAAATTGATATCATGGTTCAGAGTGAGCTCTATGCAGCTATAATATGGGCTAGAAAGCGCTCCACAGAACAACACTTCTGCATCACGTCATCTGAAAAGTCCATTCTTCAGTGGGACATGATAATGGAAAGCTACAATTCCTTGACTTGTTCTGCTTCCCATCAAATTTCCACCAGCAAATCTACAGATTAGTAACAAGATCTGGACTAACATCTATGTGTTCAAAATCAATTAATTAATTGGCTGAGGCGCCATTGCTCATTCGTTCAATAGGACTCCACTTCAACAAGACTATGTTTTGTAAATCATCACTCCTTAAAAATAAGACTGCCTCAGGCCACCCTATTATTAAGCTGGCTTGTGTCTTAAGCAATCATGTTGCTAGGAAAAGGCAACATATTAGGCTCCTCGTCTGAGTCATGTCTGAAATAGCCTTTCTCCATTGACTCTGTGCAAGAACCTTTGTAAATTTATTGTATTTAGTGGGTACAAATACTTCACCCAAACTCTTAGTCAGTGAAATAACATATCCTATTTTTCAGTTGATTTGATGAATCCTGAACAGGCCATTACTTCTCAGGAGTGAAATCTTGGTTTTACAATAGACAGTACTATGAAAATGTTGTTTCGGTGCTTTATGGCAGTGAAAAGAAAACCAAACAACCAAGCAAACAAAATCAACAAAACCAAGGCAAATAAAAGGAAACAAAATGCTATAGTTGTTTATGAGTAGAATAGAAAATAGAAAGCATAATTATATCTCAGAGTAAAAACTGAACATTGTGCAAAGCTCAAAAAAAAAAGCTAACATAACTAGAAAAGAGTGATGTAATGATGATAAAGATAAAAGTTTGGAACAACATTCATATAAGGAAAAATACCTAAAAAAACCCGTGTGCTCCTGGTGCTAATATAAAGATAATTTAGATTTCTCAGCTTAGAGAAGAGAAGGCAGTGGGGCTGCTTCATTGTGACCTGCAGCTTCCTCATGAGGGGAGTGGAGGGGCAGGTCCTCTTTACTGACAGCAACGGGACACAAGGAAATGGCATGGAGCTGCATCAGGGGAGGGTCAGACTGAGTCTTAGTAAAAGTTTCTTCACTAGAGGGCGGTCAGGCACTGGAACAGGCTGCCCAGGCCAGTGGTCATGCCACAAAGCTGACGGAATTCAAGAAGCATTTGCACAATGCTCTCAGACATAAGATTCAAATTTTGGGCGGTCCTGTGTGGAGCCAGGAATTGGACTCGTTATCCATGAGGGTCTCTTCCAACTCAGTATATTTTATGATTCTGTGATTCTATATCAGAGTAGAAGTGACAGATTTCTGCAATATCCTGAGTGGTAAGGAGCAAATAAATGGGACTAGCTGATCACAGTCCTTTCCAAAACTAGAGGGCATCAAATGGTCACCTAAAAGACAGAGTTATGGGCAAGATGAATCTTTGGTCTGAGCTACTGCTGTCATTACATTATGGTTTTGATCTACTGACAAATAAATCTATAGAGAAAAAAAAAAAAGCTAATGTATTTTTTGCTTATGTCCTATGTAGGATTGTTTTATGATCTAGTGCAATTGTTATTTTTCAGGATGGGCATAATGATATAAAAGAGACACACATGGCTTTCTCAGAGAGGCTTTTAATCGTCTTCTTTACATAAAAGTAAATTTAATTGAAACACAAAAGTATAAATTGCTCTTTGTATCTCACAACCATAACACTCAGTGTCCAGTGTGATTTCAGCACATTTCTGAAAACAGTGCAATTTATTAAAATAGCTATTTAATTCATGTTTAAAACAATGGACAACTACAGAATGCATCAACTGCTTCTTTCGGACAGATTCAGTTTTCCTTCTTCCACATTGAAGTTGACATCACAACTGTGCTGTCAGCTCCTGCCAGTTGTCTTTGGTCCTACTTGACAATTCCCTCTGTTTTTTGGTTTGAAGACAGAATGTATGGTGAGAGATACTCCTGCTAAAGCCAAGGAACAAAACTGGCTCCAAAGGGTCTGAAGTTGTAGAATAATAGAATCCTAGAACGGCTTGGGTTGGAAGAGACTTCAAAGATCATCTAGTTCCAAACTCCTGCTGCGGGCAGGGTTGCCAATCACTACATCAGCCATTGGATCAGGCTGCTCAGAGCCCCATCCAACCTGTTCTTGAATACCTCCTGGGATGGAGCATCCACAACTTCTCTGAGCAGCCTATTCCAGCACCTCACCGTCCTCTCCGTGAAAAATTTCCCACTGATGTCTAATCTAAATCTCCCCTCTTTCAGTTTAAAACCATTTCTTGATTGTTCTAGATTCCAGAGTCAAGCTATGGTTGCAAAGGATCCTGTGTCTTTTGTACATGTGAGCATGCTTGATTTGAAATCACTGAACAATTAATTGTAATGCATTTAACTAGACATGTATAGTTTTTGCAGTTCCAGACAATAAACAGATGAAGAAAGTGTAATATGGGAAAATTGCATTTTACAAACTTTGATCACATTGTAGTATTTCTTTGAAATATGTCGTTTTGCCAAAAGGTAAAAGGACCATATGATCATCTAGAAGACAGCATATGCAAATAAATATGGTAGCAAGTAGAAACATATGTTTAATCTTCCCACTTCATCAATATAGAAAGCTCAAGAGTTTTTGTCCACACAAGCCAAGAAATCTTAAGGCTTAAACTGTGTTTCTGCTGCTCCCTTTCTCTTAATTTCAGAGTTTTATATTTCACAAAAAGCAACACTCTCAGAAATATGGTTTGATTTTAGGGTGGTCCTGTGTGGAGCTAGGAGTTGGACTCAATGATCTTTGTGGGCCCCTTCCATCTCAGGATATTCAAAGATTCCATGATTATTTATTTTTTAATATCTGATGAGAATAAAGCTAGATGTGTCCAAGCAAATAAAAAATTGACTTAAGGTAACTAAGAATGTAATGGTTTTGTTTTCGTGCATTGCACAGAAACCATTTACACTGAAGTGAGATAAGAAATGAAGAGTTTTTCAAACTATGGAAAAGAAGCATCGCTCATCTCAGTGGTCTACATAGTGGAGCAGCTGAAAGTCATGCTTGATGAGAAATGGGTTTTTGACGTTGTTAAACCAAAACCTCCTTAGAAGTAAAGACCAGAAGAAACTGTTAATTCATTCAGAACTCCAAGTACACCTCGGTATTCCACAGGTGCTTAATTTTTAGTCAGTAATCCAATACTGTGTTCTCTAATTTGTATGTGGCTAACAACTCCTGTTCAGGAAGTGGGCCAGTCTTCTAAACATAATGTAATGTGGAAAAACTTATTTTGCAGTAGTGATTAAAATTTTTGTCTCCATCTTGGTCTCCCCGCCTCGCCTTGCCTCACCTCGCCTCGCCTCCTCCTTGAGAATTTCATTTGAACAAATTCAGAATGATGCATTATGTCACAATCAAAAGTTGAAATATTTCAGTTGGGAGAAAATCATATAAAAAGATAAATCTTGTTCATCTCTTCATTTACATGATTATTTTTTCCGTGCGTTCTTAAACCCAGCTGTTACATTCAAGTGGAATTGAACTGAATATTTTGCCTAAACACAAAGTCATGTTATCCAATGAAAAAAAAAAACAACAATAAAAATATAATTTGATCAACTCTCCCTAATTATAACTTTTTTCTCATTCATAATACTTTACTTCCTCATTCATATTACTTTAATATAAACTCATAAAACAGACCTAAGGAAGGAAACAAAAACATACTGATGTTAAAACCATCTTGCTTGAAATATAACATAAATCCTAGTCTTGTGTTAGTTAAGATCACAGGAAAAAAACAGTGGATCATGAAGAATAGAGCAAAGAGAATCTGTCAGTGAGCAGATAAAGAATAGCATTGTACCCTAACAATTTTTTATCAGCTGCGCTGTTTTGATGGATGAACTATTGCTATTTTTTTCATAGCTGTTGCAATTAGGTAATTTCTTTGAATAATATTGTTTAATCTATCTTGTGAGGGAACTAATGTTTTTGGTTTATATAAAGTGTTGTTTTAATCAATATTAATTAAAATATTATCCTAGTAAAGTGTCTAATATTTCTTTAGTGATTCTATTCATCTGCTCTCTGAGGGCATGGAAGGTATCAGATTTTTAATTGCTGATTAATACGCTTTTTCATGAAGAAGGAAAGAGTGAAACCCTCATATGGTGTTTTTTTGCTGTTGTTGCTTGTTTATATCTTTGTTTGTTTGTGTTCTATTTCAATCTCACTAATAGCAAAGCCTGAGACTATGAATTCTTCTCCATAGGGTAACATAGGGTATTTGCCAAGGGGTGTCATATTGGAAGTAATTCTCTGGCCTAATTTTTTTGAAAATTAGGATTTGCAGTATGCGTCTGCAGAATTACAGTCTGTGTAATGAAACTCAATCAAACAAATTTCATTTAGTACAAAATTGTTATCTGAAATACAGTAGACTAGAAGAATGCACAGAAAATGTACAATACGTAGATTGCTCCAAAAACAATGCCTCCTATTTATTTACATGGAAACTACAACAGCTACCAAGAGCCCAATAATGCTATTTGATAGAATATATTCTTGACTACAGAACATTTTTCAACATAGTTACCACCATTAGCTAGGCATTTTCACTAGCAATGAACAAGAACCTCCATGCCACTCTCCTAAAAATCTGTATTAGTGGAGGTGACCACTGTTGCCAGTGCTGAAACACACCACGCACTGCCCCACTGTGCTCACATCCACTGTTTGGTCTCCATAAACATTCAGCAGGCATCAATGAATGTCAATGGGTACAATTTTTTCCACAGGGAGGAATTCAATCCCACATCTTTGCTTCATAGGCATTTCCATGTCGGATGCCATCTTGTCAAACTGCCCCTCTGCTGCCATCTATTGCACAGCAACAAAATGTAATGGAATATTGGTGGAAAGGTTCAACCTCTACTGCCATACCACCAATATCTGCCTCTAATATTGCAGACCAGCACAATAAAATAGGAGGCATTACTTTCGGAGATCCCCATGTATATAAGACATCCAGAGAACTTAAAGTTTTAGATACAGATTCTCATCTTCTTTATCTATAGATAGAACTGTATGTAAACCAGAAATTCACTAACATTGTTTATAAACATGTAGTTTAAAAATATCAGCACATTCTTATGTTATACAATGATATGACAGGCAAAACTAACTCCAGTTTCACTAGAATTCACTAGAACAAGTGAACTAGTTCTTCACTAACATTTTCCCCACTGATTAGGGACTCAGCAGTACTCTCATTTCAGGATGCCATAGCAATATCTGAGGAGAACTGAAAGAGCAGCTTGAAATTGTTGGTTTTTCAATTTAGTGGTTGAACTGATGTCTTAGAATGAAAAACTAAAAAATAACAACACTTCACCCCATACATGCACACTAACAGCATCAGAGCAACAGGTTTTTTTCTGTTTTTTTTTTTTTTTTTTTTGGTTTGGTTTGGTTTGGGTTTTTTTGGGGGGGGGGAAATAAGGAAAAAAATGTTAGTTTTCCTAAAAATATTGTTAATAATTTCTGCCTTTGAATGCAAAGTAGGAAAAGGGTTCATAATGTTCTAAGTGCAGATATAAGATGGACATCATTTGCATGAGAGGAAAGTTGTCTAAGCAGCAATCAAATCTAACTTTGTACCATTAAAGTAAGAGCCGTAATAGTGACTTAGTTCATGTTTGTGAATACAATGTATATTACTGTATTTCAGTCTAGAACAGAAACCATTATGTGCGTATTTCATTTTTTTAAAAAGTATTTTAATATTTTTTTTTTCAGCACCTAAGCACTTTTTTGTCACGGTGCCCCATACAGTTTGTCACAGTCTTGCTTTCTTGCAGAAAACTATTTTTGTAATAGAGACAGTCAGGTTTGGATAAGGCTAAGAAGCACATGCATTTTCTTTGTTGGCTGCTTTCTTAAAAACAAACAAGCAAAAGCAAAACTACAACAAAAAAAAACAGAAACAAAAAATGGAGATTTTTTTTTGGTCTAATGAGGCTGAGTTACCATCACAGAGGAAAAAAATCTGAGAGTAATAGAAGCTAATGACTTTTTTTTCCGAATCAGTGCATTTACATGATTTGTTTTGAACGTCACTGAGCATACAAGCCTACTCTCTTTTACTTTCAGAACTTCCATATAGTTTAAGTATTTATTGCCTCCACAAAGAAATGACAACAACAAAACTCCTATGGAATATATCTTTCAATAGCATTTCTCCATTATCAGTGAATTCCACATGAATAGTGTGGTCACCCTTAGTGTCAGAATCAGAGCTACCATTTTGAAAATATTATAAATAAAACATTAATACACTGATAATGATTTTGTCTTTTCAGTTTTTAGATAGATACATTTCACAGCAAAAATAATACTCCTTAATCAAAATTTATTATTCAGCACAATCCCCTTCCTTCTTTCCAGGTGGATTTAATGAATCCAAGCTATAAAAAGGAATCACGCTTTTTTGACATATAATAAGAGTAATTTCTTAAAACTAAGCAGCTGCTGGCTTGTTCTTTAGAAATTATCTGGATGTCTTGTATTTTCAGAATTTACAGAATCCTTTCTGGATTGTTATTAGATCATAAACTTGGATTTGATGCAATGAAAAACAGGAGTACCTTAGAAATATTATGTGTCAGGTTTTATCTATCTGGCATTCAATGTAGCTGTGTTATAGCACATTAACTGAAGATCTGATCTGCAGTTTTGCTTCTGAAAAGCTTTTTGATGTTGTGAACTATGTGTCTATTTTTTCTGCAAAACAAATGAAATGGTTTCTTACCTGTTCCACTAAAATTATTTTTGTTTCATATAGAACTCTGTAAAGAACATGATAAACAGGTCAAACAGTTGCTCAGTTTCAGGAAATATCCAAGTTAGGATCTTAATTTTGCCTTCAGACATTTGCTCTTAATCCCTATGGTACCAGCTGAAGCTGAATTCACTAGTGCGAGGACAGTATTGGCCCTATGCGATTAATGTGTTCTGGCAAATTAAATTAACTGTAGAATCACTCAATTTGTTGCATTGTTTCTAGTGATCAGATTACTGAATGCATCACTCATTAGCAGCACTTTCCTTGCAGCCTTCATCCATAAAACTGGGTTTGGTGACTTCTTAACAGGATTTCTTTTTTTCATATACGTATATCATATTGCTGAAGTCATAGAAGAGGCACAGTTTTGTTCCATTTAATTTTATAACATGGGGAAGAAAACAAAGGCATCAAATCATGTAGATTGGTCTTAGCAGGCCAAATGGATGTCAAGGTGTACTGTTCAGCACTACTGCCTCCTGCAATTATTGTGATGAAGACCAACAAAGGTATGTGTGTGTGGCCTCAGGGAGGCAGTTTCTTCAGAAGGCAAGGAACACCTACTATCATTCATATATCTCTAGATGAAACTTTAATCTACGAATAGTTTCTGTCACCCTTAAAATACAGCAGTGATTACTATATAGGACACGCACCATAACCTGGTCTAATTATTAAGGTAATTATAGGCTCTGTAACTGACCTCACACCTTGCAGAATTTTAGTTAACTATAAACACGACATGAGAAACAGCTAAACTGGCTGTCTTAGGTCTGTGCCTGGGAGGGGACCTAACATCTTTTCCAGGTAACATAAGGAGAAACTGAACCCAATACACATGAACTCACTCAAGGCAGCTAGGAGCATCTACTATTCCAGGAACGAAATAGTGGTAATTGGTAAGAATAATGCCAAAGGAATGTAGGAAGATTGAACCAGGAGGGCCTCTTTGGGACACTGTATCTAGTTGCCTGCTACCACAGAAGTCTGTTTCACACCTTGTAACAAAGTGCAGGAAGTTTGGTATCTTTTTCATATTGCAAAGCTGCTGCAGAACCTGGAGCTGGAATGGTCAGGCCAACCTTTTCTGAAAAGTAGACCTTGAATTATACGATGCTTCTTTAGCTCTTCTTTGAACTTAGTTGCATTTAAATTCATCCTTGTACAATACGAACTCTTAGAAACATATATAATATTCAGCTTATTACCTCTTCATAGCCTTGCTCTGTCATAATATTCATAAACACTGTTGTATTTGCCTTTTCTACAATCACATTGGCAGGTAACAGCCATGCTGTGGTCAATTATTGCAGCCACATCCTTTCCTCTCTGAGTTTTTCCCATCTAACAGGTTCTTGCTTATAGGTGTTTTATTCTTTGTAGACTTCCTCACATGGATACCCAAATATATGACACTGTTTTTTGTTATTAAATTTTCTGTAACAAATGAGAGGTCTGAGAGGCAGAAGTGTAGAGCTCCTAGTCCAAACTGGGACAAGGGGTGTAAAAGATTAATCTTCTAGTCATAGGACAAATCTTGCTATGCAGTCACAATTTTTAAAGTGCTCACCATCATCTTGTCTCACCTGCAGACGGTAGCAAAGAAACTGCAATCTATTCCATTTAGTTCAAAGGAAGGAAGCAGATGTGAAAAATCACAGAAATTCACAGATCACCATTTTATAACATTCTACTCTAAGAAAACAATTTTCCAAAACAGAATATGCAGAAATATACTTTATTTGTTTTAAGCTATGTCAAAATGTGGTGTTCCTTTTCAACATGAGTAGATATAAGTATTTCATATGGATTTTATGATGTATATCTATTTTGGATGCAGGAAAATTATCTGCTCTTTCAACAGTAGATGTCCTGTATAACAGCACTGGTTAGGATTTGTTAGCCAGTTTACCCATCTTTAAATGAGTCAGTCATTACCTTTAAAAAAAAAAGAAGTCATATAACAGAAAACATCTATAAAACTCTCACTTCATTTCCATTGATAAGATAGCTTTTTCTATGGAATCACAAAATGCTAAATGGCTCATGAGAGTGAACCATAGCAAATAGAATTCTGAAGTTCACTTTCTTATTATGCAACATGACTGTGAAAATGTCCCAATAGGTGTAAGAGGGAAATGGAATAAGGTGATAAATAATTTATAACTAGAGAAAACTAATCAGAACTCTTCAATTCCCATTGTCCCCATACAGGTGCTCAATTACTTCCTTGAACAGGCCAGGAGACCAATAACCTGACGGCTGGGATATAAATGAATTTTATTATTAAGGAAGATATTAAAACTTATATAAGTACACTAAAGTAGCTAATCTAAATTCTGTACAGATTTTCTAACAACCTTTCATGTCCCCTTCCTGATGGAGCTGCTTCCACTGTAGTGAGTCTTGATATGGCAATCTGCTGATCTTATGTAAAAATCAATGATTTCACCTTTACCACAGTCAATTTTTATGCCGTCTGCATGCTTTTTTCAATATATTTTTTTTTCAAAATACTTTTACTCTGCTTCTTTAAAGAACAGTTTTATATATATTCATGTATCTATATGTAATGAAAACCAAAAAAGTATGAGTGGTTCATATAAGTCCAACTTCAGAGCTCACTATTTGAACTACAACTGCACATACAACAGTGCAGTGCACAATTTACAGTTTGAACAGTGTGCATTTAACATACATACATAAGATATATGATTGACTTATTTGTAAATTAGTTAAATATGTTTAAGGATGAAAAATAAATATTTGATAAAAGCCAGTGAGAGTAGATAGAATCTTTTTAATTAAACTTTTTTTTTTTAATTATGGATTTGCTTATTTACTTCTTAGCCTTATTTTTTTTTTAAAAAAAAAACATAGTAACTGTATGCCTCATGTTTTGGCAAGTCAGCTTCCCTCTGGAAACAACAGCGGGCATACAATATACTGATGTTTTTCATGGTCAATTTTGTCATCAGAAAGCATGGTTTTCTTTGTGGCCAGTGATTCTCAAGGCCTCAGCTTTCTGCTGTTCACTTAAGTTACTTTGGTATTGTACGTTAGCGATCAAAAAAGTGGAATAAATACTTGATATTTATCTTCTTGGAGAGTATGACAGAGTGAAGAAAGGGCTAAAATGGCATGTTGTTAAATTGCACATATATTTTGTCCTGGGTAATGATGCTTTAAGAGTGGTGATGAGAACTGCTTACAAACATGAGGAAAAAAACATCATATAGTTGCTTTCTGTCCTGGTATTGGCTGGGATAGAATTAATTTTCTTCAGAGTAGCTGATTTGGGATGAAAATTTAGTATGGAAATATGTTGATTTCACTGATGTTTTTGTTGCTTTTTAGCAGTGCTTATACTTCGGGCTTCTGAAGCTGCTGGGAGTGCACAAAAAGCTGGGAGGGGACAGAGCAAGGACAGCTGACCACAACATTGCTGTTCAATAAAGACTGAGGGAAGCTGGGTGGGGGGACTGCCATTGCTCAGGGTCTGTCTGGGCATCTTTCATCTGGTGTTGAACAATAATGTTGTGCTTCACTTGCTGTGGTTTTTTTATATTTCTTGATATATTTATTTTATTTTTCTTCACTTTCTTATCAAACTGTCCTTATCTACTCATAAGTCCTTGCATTTTACCTTTTTTGATTCTCTCCTGTATCCCACTGAGGGGGAGTGAGTGGCTGCGCAGTGATGAGCTGCCTGCCAGGTTAAACCATAACACTTTCTTAAATACTCGTACATAAACAGGAAGATGTTTCTTCCCACTACATAGGTATAAAATTCGTATTGCCTATGTACTTTCCAAGATTTTGAAAGTAAAAGAAACTTTTAATGATAAATCATGCTTCCTGTTAAACATTGCTGTCTAGAAACTGCAGAGGAAATAGGCAATATTTGCTGAATAAGTTCCTCCACGCTAGTTTCTCTAATATAGTACTACTTACGTTTCACTTCAAACTCTGCAAAGTACTGCTCTCTTTAAATCATGTGAGTTTATGCATGTGACTTTCACAAAAGGATATGATCACAAGTCAGAAGTATTTACTGAACTCACATTCAGTGAAACTTAGAGGATCTCGAGGTCTAAAAGTCTTGCAGATTTTGCTCCCACCTCAACATCTACTACTACTTCTTCCTAAACCTTGTTCAACTTTATTCAAGCTTTGTAGTTCATAACAACTCAGTGACTCAATTTATTTCCTCTTTTCAGTTGTCTTACCATTAAGCAGTTCTTAATTTTATTTAATTACAAATATTCACATTCAATTCCAAAAAAATTCAATTAATTTATTGTTACAGTGCTTGCAACAATGACTATACTCAGAAATGATACACGCAAAATAAAAAAAAATACTTGGTTTCTTAAGGTAGTACTTTCTGTACTTATAAATAGATGTGGAATGGTCCACCTGGCAGGCAGCAGAAAAGCTTTTCCTGGAGGAGGCACTACATAACACTTTTTTACTACCTGCTGATGACCACATTCGCACTACTTTAAAGTATAATCATTTCCAGTAAAATATCCTTTGTGTGTAGCATACTAACATGGCTCTTTCATACTGCATTCTTAAGCAAGGACAAAATGACACAAAAATAATAGCAGTTTCAAATATATGAACTTTGTATAGGTAAAAGGCAGTTGTGTCCCACCCCGAATTGGTGCATTCCCATTTGCTGTTTCTTACAGAGTTTGTGGGATCTACTCAGTTGTTCAAATTCTTTAAACTTTAGACATTTTGCCCATTGAGAATTGCTCATTTCAGCCATGATTGTTGAGTAGGGAGTAATCAAAAGGAAAAAGAATATAAAACAATTCTGCATTTTAATGCAGAACATACATATTTTGTAAATTAATTCAATACCTCAACGCCTTTCTCTCTTCCAGTTTTTGAATCCCATTTGGTATTTCTTGCCCTCAAAAATATTCACCGTTAGGTTTACCCTGCTTTATAGATACACTTGGGAGAATAATATGAGTGTATCTGTATCTACATCTCCCTCTATATATTATTTCACTTTTTCATAGCTCTTAAAACCTAAATATTGTCAGGCCTGGAAAAGCTCTGCTTTGTGTTTTGGGAAAGGCTACAAACAACAGCACAAGAAATCACTAATTGGTATCAGAATTCAAAGATGAATTTGAAGAATTCAGTTTGAAGAAACTGAAGAGAACCTTGTATTTGGCTATGGATTTAGTTTTCTCACTAGTATAACTACTAAATGATTCAACTTTACTCTGACTATAATTGAATATGCTTCAAATCTCTGTGCTTTCAAATATTTTGAAACTTTTTTCACATAAAAAGACATTAACTATGCTACAGCAACTACCTTGTCACACTGCAGACAAGATGTGCATGAAACAAATCAGACCACTAATACTCAGTTATGCATTTTTTCATGAATTTTTTTGTTGTGCTTCTCTCACTCTTAACTGCACATTTTCTATGTTCCTCACAGCTCCCTAGGGAGAGGCAACTGATTGCAAAGGTAGTGATAGGTAAGTGCTTTGTTTTGATTTTTTTTTGGTGCGTGTTTTTTCTTTTTTTAAATACAGAAAATGTTTTTTTTTCACTTGTCTATAAGCAGTTACACTTCTCAGATAATTTTGACATTACTTTCTAAAGGCTTAGATTTCACAAACTATTATTAACTTCAGTAAATCTTTCGGAAGTAGCAAGGAACTTTCTGGCAACAGTCTCAAATGAATAAAGCTCATAGTCATACTACTTTGATGAGCAAATGAACCCCAGCTGAAACCAGAATGTTCTCTTGTAAATGGGATGCATAAGCTCCTGCAAATTCAGAGTGTGTGAGCACTAGTGACTTTAACAAACCCAAGAACAGCAGGAGATTCCCCAGTATCTCTCCATGAGTCAGAAAAATCACACAGTGCTCATTTTTAGAAGCTGAATTCTCTAAATAGAAGCTGTTTTGGTCATTAGACCTTGAGTTTAAAGTACAGAGTCACTGTAAGACCATCATAAACAGCTGAAATACTCTGCATGACCTAGAAATACATGTAAGATAAATTATCTAACATATCAGTGAAATATCACCATTAAATATCAGCATCAAAAACACATCATAAAGGGAAATGTTGCACTTCTTTGAAGACTTAAACTAAATAATTATGCCTAAATAATTATCCTTACTTGTCCTTCAGTTGGCATTAACTTACAACAGTCCTTCTCTCCTGTTCCCTGTGAAATGAAACAAAAAAAGAACACCCCACCACACAAACCTTTGAGCAGAACTACATCAATTAAATAATAAATGAATGCTGCAGTCAAATTATAATTAATCTTATCTTTCTGCTGCATACTGCTGGCAGCAATGAAGAACAAGTCTAAATATGCAGGTGATCTTTCTTTTATTATTACTGAAGAAAATATCACAAGCTCATGTCTTATTTTCTTCCTTGTTCCTTTACCTTCTTCCTTTCAAATATCTGCCCAGCCCAGTAAACCTCCTTGGGAATTCAGCAGTCAGTCTTGGCTGCTTCCACAAGAAAAGTATGTGGGTATGAAACCATAAAAGGGAAGGAAAAAAAAGAGATGTTAACTATCAAAGGTCAAAAAGTATACATGATTGGCTTGAGAGACAATAGCAAAACAATAGTATTGTTATATGAATAATATATAAAGCACCCTCAACAACACTTCCTTGGTATATTCACTTTCCTAACAAATATCTTGTTGACATTTTATATCCCTCTCTTGTATATTGTACTCAGTTTTGCATCTAGTTAGAAACATCCTTTGATAAGCTTTGAAAACTGATCCTGCAAATTCATTTCTGAGTAAAGATTGAAATGCTTATGCGTAGTTCAACCTTCACATATTTGCTCGGAAATCAACAAAGAGAACAACAATCTCCTTTTTCCTCTTTGAACTTTATTCCCTATGTGAACATTAACTACAAGCATTAACATACACAGTTACACATTTGCATGTTGTATGATAGTATGCATATGATGTGTATGTAGCACACATATGACAGCAAATGTTATCATTTTGATCAGTTGCTCTACAATGGTTCATTTTTGTAGGGTCTCGCTGAAGAACTTGAAGCCAAGCCACTGTGCTGGATCTTGAGCAAGTCCCTGTGTCATCCAAGAAAAATTATGTTGGTTATTGGAGGCTCCCAATCAGAATCAGAAGCTCAAACACATTTGTCCTTACCTTTTCCCCATTTCTTTTAGTACTGTCAGGTTTCACTTCTCAGTTATCCAATGTAAAGTTTAGGTTATGTAGAGTTTTTGATTGTTTGTCTGCCCCCTCAGACCATATTGAAGGTGTTTAATCATAAAAAAGACATTTTTTCCAAGCTTTCTCCAACTTGATTTTAAAATAATTTTAATTAAAGAGAACAAAATGATCGAGAGAGAGAAAACAAATAATACATGTTAAGGAAAGCTTTTAGATTGTACTGTTTCTCTCAGTTCAACAGTAGGTGGAAGCAGAGAAGTTCTTCCCCCATCATCTGCAAATAGGTGAGATGTTTACTTTCCTTTCTAAGCAAATCCTTATAAAACAATTGAGTAAAAATATTTGTACACTATATTTTCATTTTAACCCTTATCTGATAAAAATTTACATGGCGTTGCACAGAAGAAAAGGTACTTTTCTATTTGCACAGGAATATTTTCTTCTGAAGTGTACTCATTTTGACATTATTATTATTTATTATCCTATTGAACAATTTTCAATAATTCAATATATCTCATTATATGTACTTACAGCATTACCAGTAATTGCTTACAATTAATCATGGTTATAAATAAGTCAAAAAACAGATATGAGGGATTACTGGATGACAGTAACAGGATGGAGTTTAATTTCATGTGCTGGCATAGTAACCCTATGAATTATGTGGAGTAAAACGAAATTCTACATTGTAGGACATTCAGTCAGTACACAAAAAAACATACACTGAATCTTCTCGTCCAAATGGCAAAAAATCATTTAAAATCGTACAAAACCAGAAAAATCTTGCAGAATATCAACATTAAAAAATCAACCCTGGTAGCCTTGACCAGGTTTGATGTAAAGCTTATGGAAATCCAGTGAAAAATTTCACTGAATCAAGTTCCTGTCAAGAAATGAATTCCACAGATAGGTTTCCTAATGTTCAACTCCTTATTTTCTTTCAAAAAAAAATCTCCACTTATTGCAGTTACAGCATTAAGGAATTTGTACATACAGATGAACAGATTGAACATGCCGGTATAACGAAAAACACTGACAGAATAATATTAGCCTCTTCCTTTCAGAAGAACATTATTCATTCAGTTTTCTGAAAGATACCATATAAGGTATACTTGTTCTCAAAATGTGAACTATATTATAGGTTAATAGCATCCTCTGTTTTATTTTTCTTGCTTTATCTGGAAACACATGATTCTAATGCTAGCTTTCAACTGCCTGATACTTGGCTTTTATCTCAGTACTGCATTAAGATGAATAAGGAAAATCTTCACCTGTATTGGAGCTGTTATTTTATTACCTATCTGGGAACAGAGTAAATAATATATGAATACACTGTTTTATAGAGTTAAAACCCCTTTTGAAAGCAGAAGGGCTAGAGACTGTTTAACAGAAGCTCAGATTTTGCTAAACTCTGCAGAATACGGAGAAAGAACCTCAGGAATATCATGATGCCTTGATACACACAGTGCTGTAACTCATATTGACTCTAATATATTGAGCATCACTAAGAGATCAGGGCCCTAAATTCTGGGAAGATGTGACTATTTTTGCTAGAGGAATTTCGCTATCCTTTCTCATATGTCAAGACATTGCATTATCTGTTGGGCCAGATTATAACTACGTAATTCACTAAGGTTTTGTGCTTTACTGCAGCATCTCAGCACCTTCTGCATAAAATCAATTGCACTAATAAAGTTTACAGTGAATAAAAATACTGTTTACATTTTAAAAGGCACTGGCTAGCAATATGAAAGTATGGTGGGAAAATAAATGGATAATCTAATAATAAAGATTTTATTAGATAGTCATTTACATGGTTGTTTTTTTTCCTGGCAACTTTATTTTGATAGTATGAAGCTAGCGTAAATTTTTTCTTTGAACTGCATTAAAACCAACAAATCCCAGTATCTCCTTTGTTTTCTAAAACTGATTCATTGAGTATTAATTATAGAAAAAGAGCTGCAGATTATTTTTATGTCTTCATGATTGCATCCATGCCAACAGCTGAGGTTTAAGTACTTCTTACTTGTCTTCTTACTATTTAAGCAGTCAGGGCTGATACTTAGACAACAGCACAGTCTCCAACATAATGCACTTTCCATACAAAGACTTCTGTTGGTACAATAGAAAAGAGATAAAAGAAACATTTTCCTAAACCACATTGAAACAGCAGCCTGCACCTCCTGCATCACAGATGCATTCTGAAGTGAGCAGAAAGTGAGGTTGCTGCAGATTCTCATATTGTATGTCTGGAAATACAATCATAGCTGTTATTCATATTATTTCCACTGACACTTTGTCAAACAAAGTAAATCAAGCCACATAGTAATTTAAAACAACAACAACAACAAAACCATAAAATACAAACAAATTGTAAGAAGTTTTGTGATCAGCAATTTTTCCAAGCTTGTTTTTAAAAATATGGTTCTTGAACACAATTAATGACTCTTATGCCTACTGAAAATGTGTGGTTTTTTTCTTCATGATTTTGTCCATTGATCAAGAGGGAATGGCTATAAACTGAAAGAGGGGAGATTCAGCTTAGATGTTAGGGAGAAATTTTTTACTCAGAGGGTGGTGAGCCATTGGAACAAGCTGCCCAAAGAAGTTATGGATGCCCCATCCCTGGAGATGTTTGAGGTTAACAATGGCAACTTGAGTCAGAGTTATGATTTGGTGTGCCAGACAAGAAAGGCTACCTGCAGAATGGATTAAACTGACTGGTAGCAGAAATGCCAGGGACAGAAGAACTCCATGTAAGGGAGCAATTGTTCATTTCTGAAAATTAATTCTGCAACATTGGCTTGTTACTACTGCTGAATGCTTATGTGGCTTATGGCCACTTTTATTTTTTAAATTCCTCTTACTGTTTATAAACTCATAAATGAAAGTTCCCCGTCAATCATATTGCCTGTTTGATATTTTGTCAAATGAGCTCAAAGTTCTTTAAATATCAGAATGCCAAGTTATCAAGTACAGACTTAATGGAAACACATATCACATGAAGTAGGAACTAGTCGTATGGATACCATGATTAACCCAAACAAATGAAAAAACAACATCTGGAGAAACAGAAATAAGATCAGTACTGCTCTTTGGGAAAATGGTTTTCAAACCAGTTGGGTAAAGGAAGGACTAGTTGTAGGCTTCCTATTTCCATTAAGACACTCCACAAAACTGCATCGGTAAACAGAAGGGAGTTGGCTCATCCTCATTTCTGTGAAGAAAGTGAAATTTTATGTTATTAGTTGCATTAAATTCCTTCACAGTTTCATTCTGAATTCCTGAGTAGTTAGGTGATGTCTAAAAAATCCAATTCTGATGCTAAGCAATAGCATGAAGGATCACATTAGTACAAGGTACAGCCACAAACGTAGCTGATGCAAAAGAGAACAAAAGGTTACTTCAGTACGTAGTTTCTAGTAACTATTCCAAATTTCAGAACCTTACAAAATTCTGCTCTCTATATATATTCACAGATGTGAGAAAACATTTTCAAATTTATGATAAACAGGTTAATTCGGTAGTATATTCAAAATGTCAGGGATTTTTTTCAGCTTTCAGAACTATTTACCCTGCAAAAGCTATAGTGGATTTGCTATCAACCTATTGACTTGCTTAAATACCAAGATTAAGTACTTTGCTGATGCTTTTAGTAAACATACACATATAAGTTCTTATTCCTTCCAGTTGCTTCTCACAATAAACAAATGTATTTAATTTTGCATATCTACACTATATAAATACTGTAAGTAGTGTACATGTACACATGACTAAACACTTTTAATATATTAAAAGTACCCTAGAGGTTTCTGGGATTCAATTATTCAGTTATGTTTTCACTATTTTTATATTTTAAGTATCGTTGAATATTGATATCAAAGATGTGCCACAATTTATTTTGGTTACATAATTTAACAAATACTCTCAAATCCACTTTTTCTGCTATTCTTATTATTTTGCTATCAGTACCATACTGATAAGCACCTAAACATAAACCTCACTCTTTTGAATTCCGGTCCTTTGATTTAACTATTAATTACATTAACCAATTACAGATTTGAAAGAGACCATGGTTGAATATATTATCCTTCTTAGAAAATAATTGTCCTCTGAAACTACTCTAAGGAAAAGTAAACTGTCCCATACTTATGTAATTTTCAAAGTGTTGTTTTCTTATTTGAAGGCTTTGGATTCTCATATCCTGATCTTATTTGTAAAATATGTATAGATGTATATAATTTGTCATTTCATTTTGCTACAAAACTGGCTCTATTAGTAATGTTTCTATTTGTTGTAAAAAAAATAAAAACTTCCTGCAGTGATCACCTGAATTTGCTGCCTTTGTTCTTTCACGCTGCTTCTTGTTTTATTTTGTTTTCATGGAAGTTTTCGCTGTTAAAGTAGGGAAAAAGGAATGGTATCCACTGCCAGAATTATTTAAGCATAATAAGCAGCAAACTGAAGTCTTTCCTTATTTTCATCAGAAGCTCCTTTCCATTACATTAAGTTAACTCTAAATACTGACACTCACACTTAGCATTTCCAACAGTTTCTAAATCAAGGTCCTTAAACAAAAACAAACAAGCAAATATCAAAACAAATGCAAAAAGTCAGTGATACTTCTTGAAAGTATTTATTGTCTTTGTTTGGGACCTAAAAATAGCAGAATATGAATCATATTATATATATTCAGCACAGCTAAGAGAATACTCTCCAAGTAGATAATGGGTAGTTTTTTGTTTGTTTTTATGGTTGTTTTTTAATTATTAGAAAATGAATGTATGGTACAAAAGTTACAAAATGCAGTATTTCCTCTCTGATCCTTCATCTTGACCAAAGATGCTGCTAGAAAAGTTCTATACTCAATCTATTTTATCTTTTATCTATTATATCTGTTGTATGCATTACTTTTTTTTTTTTTGAACATTTGGGTTTTTTTTGTGAAGGGATCAATAAAAATCTTTTCCCCAACATTACCCGACATAGGAACATAATGTAGGCCCTGAAATGTAGATCAAGTAAAATTGATGTGCTGTGGAAAGCCTGAGGTCTGACCAAATTAAAAGCACAGCTGGATCTTTTACATGTTCTAAGAACACTGGATGACACATTGCATATGCAGTATATATTGATTCCCCCCTGGTAGGGCATAAGCAGACTCTGCAGCTTTTCACTGGATGCCTTTCAAGTGTACTGGGGAGAGCCTAGTGGCACTGACAGAGAGAAGAATTTCTGGGCAGAAAAGGTATACAAAGTAAAGCTAAAGTTTTTTTAAAAATAAAGTGATTATTAAGAGACAGTACCATTGGGAAATGACAGCACTCCACTTCTAGTCACTCTGCTGAGAGTGCACCAACATATTTCATGCTGCTTTATTTTATTTTAGTTTTTTAGAGCACAGATTAATATGAATATTCAGAATAAACAACTGCTGAAATGAAACCATTGGCCGAAAGGTGTGGGGGAATGCTCTGAGCCTTTAGCTTGAAATATGCAGGCTCTGTAAATCAGATGATCAGTTCAATCTCCTGTTGTAAATTAATATTGTATTCTGTAGTGATGTTAAGAAGATCCTGTTTATTCAAGATGGAAGAACAAGTACTCTATACAGAATGCATCCATACATATAGACTAGTCATTCTACGGGCGTTTTTTCTTCTGATGAACATGATTTTTCTCTAAGGATTTGCTCTAAGTATTTCTGATACTTACTTGAAATCTTTGCACATATTTACAACATTGGATGATTTCATGGTGCAGTATCAATCCCTTTTACCTCTATATAGAACTATCCTCTTGAAGCATGTCAGTGTGATACTTATTTCTAGATCCTGTAAATAACTGGGACAATACAATACAGTTTAAAAATAAATACAGATAAAGAATATATAAGCACAAACTTGAAACACTATTCTTCATGTTCAGAAGCAATTAGCATTTCCATATTAATTACTTAAATACTTCCAATACATTTCAATATCTTTTAAAGTGAGGAGAAATAACAGGTTTAGTTCCCCTAGTTTATGTTTTTACTTTGTTTTTTAATTCAGAAGAAATATTCTACTGTGTTTCTACTTATGATGTTTGCATTGAATTCTTAATGAGACTTATAGCCTTGCAGTTTTCCTTTACAATAAGGAAGAAGTCAATGGGGTACAAACTGGATATATTATAAACACCATGCTCTTGGAAAAAAAGCTAATAGAAAACAGATAATTCTTTCTCCATCAATATCAGTCTAATATCAATGGACACCACAATGTTTCTGCTGGAAATATTGACTCCACCTAAAATCCAGAGAAGTGAATAAACCTTTTTGCCATTCATTTGTGCTTCTCTAAAACAGAGAACCTAAAAATCATCAATCATCAATACTTACAGAGCAGTATACACTTAAAGCAGAATAATAAACACTGCTGAAAAGAGAGAAATGCATGCAAAGTCTTCAACTTTTCAGAATATTTGAAAGTTTCTAAGCACCTCTGGAAACTCAATAGCCTCTTTTATGGACCCTCAGTCTCAGCCATATTCTCTCAAAGCCTCTTGTTTAATATTCCTCTCTACCTTCTTCTCTTATAGTTGTAGATACTACATTATTGAATGACCAAAACAAATCTGACACCATGAAATATAAACTGAGGTCTAATTAGACTACTTTCAGATCATCTGACTTTATTAGAGGTTATTTTTTCACTGCTGTGACAAAACTCTTGATCAGAATCAGCTTTGGGGTGAACTATCCATCATGTAGTATGGAATAAACATTCTAGTGTCACTTAATAGTTATCTGAAATGGATTTCTAAGGATACATTTATTCCTCTCTGACACAATGGCATTATCACTTAACCCTAAGATATGTTTAATTATGTAGAATATCGGATTTTCTGTTAGAACTGCATCCGTTGAGGGATAAGTTTATTATAAATTACGTTGTAAGCTTAAGTTAGGATTCTGGAGAGTAAAAATCAAAGCTTTAGCTGGGCTTCATGTGTTAAAATAGATCGCTTTCCTTTAAGGTATGTCAGATATTAGTAAAAACTAACCTGTTACATTTCAGTGAATGCTGCTTTGAAAAAGTATATTTGAATCTGTGAGAAAGTTCAAAGAGAAATATTTGGATAACTATCAAATTGGCATTTGCATTTGTCTACTATACACAGGCACATATATGAAGAAATGTAAACACAGAAGTAGAACTTTCACTTTCTTATTTACGTAAAACATACATAGTAGAATCCATAATTGGTAAGTAAAAGAAAGAAAATCACAGTATATCAACATACAACTCAGTCCTGCACATTATTAGGGAGAGTTACAAATTTTATCATTCATAGCGTAATAAAATGTAAGTAAACCCATTACTTAAGTGTGGGTTAGCCCTATTTAACTGCATTGTAAAATATATATTGGTGGTTTTTACTTTCAGCATTGGACTTAAGAGGAAATGAAATTATATATAAGTTTCTATAAGGTCCACCAAACTGCTAATTTAAGTTGGAAGATATGTCTATCATCTGTATTTGTTTCATATAATGCCCATTTATAATAGGAATTTTATTCTGTTTAGTTGATGGTTATTGACTGAGGATCAATTACACTAGATTAATCAAGGCATATCATTTACATTTACATTTAAATTCCTTATGACTTAATGTTCTTAAAGTATAATACTGATTCACCATCTTAAAAAATAAGAAAGTAAATGTCAAGCACCATTTGAAATACTCTACAATATGTAAACAGTGTACTGAAGCTACTGTGAGATACTACACAAGGCCCGCAAGGACCAGTGTCCCTCTGGCTTAGCAGCTGGAGGACTGGTGACAGGCCCTGTGCGACAATGTGCTCCCCTGCAACTTCTTCCTTCAGCCTGGCCATTTTACCCAGGGCCTCTCTCAAGCAGACAGTGAGACACCCAAGGCTCAGGACCATCAAGGTCTGGCCAAGATAGTTAATGGCCACAATATTGGGTGCTCAAAGAACTGATAGCAGACACCTGGTTCAACAGCTGAGGGCCAACTGAGCAGGTGCCAAAACTAGGACTATGAGAATCATTTCAGTTGTAAGCAGCAGCCCAAGAGCCCCTTGAGCTCTCCTGCATGGCAGCTGGTTGTAGGATAGAATCTTCCCTTGAGTAGAGATACCTCTTGAGGTTATGCTTGTGCAGAGATCGCTAACACCTTCCTGTCAAGATGCCTTGCCTACACAGATCCTTGGTAAATTACTAATAGTATGTTTAAGCTTTGTGTGCTTTGTTAAGATTATGTTGTAGATTGATTGTGCCCTTAGATGTAAACTGTTGATCAAGTCTGGGACTATGAGTGGATTCAGCTGCACTTGAGCTCCTTACCTCTGTAGTTCGAGGAGTTTAGAAAGCAAGGGTCTCCATTCTGAACCTCATGACTCAATGAGAGTGTTTTCAACCCTACCCTCTATGCTGTAAAACAAGTGTACCTTGCCATTGTGAATCTTGTTGTCTTCTATGTTAAACCATTCTATTATATCAATAAATATATTGCTGGTCCTCCCACAGGAGTGAATAGTTTCCATTTATAACACCCTGTGGCATCTCAAAAGGCATTAGTGACCCAGTAAAGCAACTGAATCAAGAATGTCTGAATTCTTTTGTAATTAGAGAAAAAAGTGCCTTTAAAGGTGTTAAGGGTAAATTTCTCCTCTTAATTTTGCTGCTAAATCTTAGCTAGACAATTTTTGCTTTTGGAATTATGCAAAGACATGTATCTACTGACTACACTGGAACAGAAGAACTCTGTGGATATAAATTCTAAGTGTGGGTAAAGCAGTGTGGATCTCAACTTATGTATTTCTAAAGGAAGATCATAGTCTTTATTACTTTCCATTTTTGGTTGTGCCACTGATCACCACCATCATCTCCAATTCTAAAATAATCGGATACACTTTTGGCTTACCTATGTGTCTGCTTCATACTTCATAACTGAAATACTGGGGTTGCTGAGATGCCTTATTTCTCTTACATATATATATATGATGTAACGACACGCTTCATTTACTGCTTTGTAGTGTTTTGTAATGTGTGCAATGTGAACTTTCAATTTTGAGTTCAATTTTCTATCCCTACTTAACTCAAATACCTGCATAAAATATTTCTTTTATTTCAGTACAGTCACCTGTGGATTAAAATTTTCCTCAGTGTGGGTAAAAGAATGAGAGAATAACCTGACATTCTTTGAAAGTGCAGTATGCTTCTCAACGCTATATGATTGCTTCCCTCTGGGAAACAACTTCAGTTTCTTGTAGAGGGCAACATCTTACATGAAGGATATTGTACAATGTGCTTTGGGCTAAGCAGTTATTATTTCAAATGATAATGCATAATATGTGAATGTGCAATTCAGGAAAAGTATTCAAAATAGTTTGTTTGGGCTTAAGGATACTCACAAGGCATGTCTGTCTTTTACTCAGCAGTACTGATGTATAGACTCTCATACATCAGACTTCTGGATATAAATGAGCCCAATTAGATTCTAAAGCCGAAGGAACACAAATGTTCATATGGTTAATTAACTCTTCAAAAAGGTAATATTTTTCATCTTTTAATCTTATTTCCACTGAGAAACAGAATAGTTTAGTTGATATTGAAATGAACAAAGGGGGGAAAAGGTGTCCTTGCAAAACAAGATAAGGTCATGAACAAAGTCTGAGAACAACTAATCTAAGTCACAATGACCTGGTAAAACAAACTTATCTTGTAGGTGTACTGTAAGATGCACTTATTAGGAGATTGCTTGTGAAATCTTGCTTGCTCACGAAGGGGGGATATATAATCAGGGGGTGAGCGCATGCAGAGAAGAATGTAACCCCAGGTACCTCAGCCAATGGGGAAAGGTGGAGTTCTTACTATAGCAGCAGGGTACAGGGATAAAAAGAGGCTGTGACCTCATACGATTTGAGAGACGCTACAGGGAAATACCCCGGTAGACTCTCCCTTTATTTGAATAAAGTTACTTTTCAGGACTTCTCTGTCTCCTTTTTGAACATTAAATTCTGGTAGTGAGATTTTTCCATACGATATGAATTCACTTCACACAAGCAAACTAGCTTTTGACATAATTTTAAAATATCTAAAAGTTCCTGTAAAAATGGACATATTGCAATTCAGTGTTGTCATGCTGGTGTTTGGCCAATTTTTCAAAGGTCTATAGGAGTCTTAAATATGCAGGTGAGTCCCCTTCAAGGGCTTAATTTGCAGTAGTGTCTGGGAGGAACTAAGTTTATACATATGAGTTAAGAGTTTAAAAGCCCTTGTGCTTCTGGATCTAAGTGACTGCTAGGGTGAGGCTGTTCATTTATGCACTTTTAAAATCACACTGGAGGCCTATCATCTGCACCTGTATAAAGACCTTTGAAAGCTGGGCTCTTAGGAAGTTAAGTTAATGCCTGTCTCTCTTGAAATAAGAATTACGTTCTGAATACACACAAAGGTGAGAAGCAATTTGCCTAATTTAGTCCTCAAAGTTAGAAATCTAATCTCAGCATGTCATTCAGGCCAAACTTTTACTCAAAGGGAAGGGACAGAAAGAGATGACTCTTGAGGGTGATTCATCCTATCTTAAGACCAACATTTAAGGAAGGTAGGATAAATCATCCTCAAGAGATGCTTATCTCTTTTCTTCTTAACAGATGAAGGGATGAAGTCAAGTGCCTTAGATGACATGCTTAAATTCAGTTAACATGCTTAAAAGTGAAAGATTAGATGAATCTTGCCTTTAATTCTCTAGGTCACATTTGTAGAAATGTTTGTTCCTTGGTGTTCCTTTCCCAGCTTCGCAACATGTCTATTCAGAAAAATCCTTGCTTAAGATGTTTAAATCTGCCAAGTTGACAAATTTTTGTTTCATATTTTGAGAGTTCTTATTTTTATTTTAAATAACACAAAAACCACCCATGATTTTCAAGGTTCTATAGCATGCCTGATACAAAAACCAAAAACAATTTAGAAAAGACCACTTTGTGCTCCAGACAGGCCCCTTTGGACACCTTCAGTGTCAAGGCCAAAGAGCAGTCTACAAGACAAAGAAGTGCCAAAGAGCAATATAAAGAGTAATCTACGGGCCAAAGAAGTGCCAAAGAGTGATTTATGTACCTCAATATTCATATCATACATAAGAGACAAAGACCCCTTCTAAGAACACCTTAATTCACGGGTGTCCAACCTTTTGGTTTGCCTGGGCTGCACTGAATGAAGAGGAATTGTCTTGGGCAGAATATAAAATATATAATATAGTTAATGTATATAACTAACAAAAGTTATTTTATTTTTCTATATTTTTACTAAAACATTAAAAAAAGAGCAATAAAACCATAAAACTAGTAGGATATTTGATCTTGATTTTGTGAACTAATCCATCAGTCTGGTTCGATGGAAGTGGTTGCAATTCTCAGTGAGTTCTCAAGATATTCATCAGAGATTTTTTTGATGAAATTTTACTCTTTCTGTGCTTCATCCTTGAAAAGACTTGTTCACAAATGTACGTACTGCCAAAAAGCAATGACGTGAATAAGGTGTGATTGTGAAGCAAAGCGATATTTTTCTCTGGTAAGATAGATCTCATGAAAGTCTCATAAAAGGTCTCTAGTATAGAGAGACATGATCAGATTTTTCTTTCAGTTGAATATCTGATTGCAACTCTATACATTCTATTTATAAATTTGCAGGTGACGTATTTATGTTGACTGAAAATGGAGTTGCAAATATACAAAAAATTGATCTTTTTGGCAACCTGGAAACCTATTCTCAAATTCCTTTATCAAAACAGAAAGCAAGACTGCGTATTTTTCACTGTTCAAAGAACTGTTTTTAGTCAATATATCAGAATGCATAAAATTATTTGCATAACTTGACTTAGGACAGCACATGCCCGCCTTAATTGAACAGACCAGGTGTAATATTAGATTTTAGTATATATGACAATAGGCAGGAACTTTGTGGAAATTGTATGAATAACCATATGTTAAATGAATATAATTATGTGATTTAGCTCTGGGTTGTGCATACATCATGGAGATATCCCCATGCACCCAGCACTGTAATAAACCAACGTCGGCTTTCTAAACCATCATTTGGCTTGGAGAGTTTTCTTGGTTACGGTTTTCGGTAACATACCCAACCTGAAAGGCTGGTCTCTTCAGTGTGTTCTTATTATTGTTTACACATCCATTGCTATTCCAGTATGAATTTTCCAATGCAGAACAACAAATTCTTAAAAATAATAAAGACATAAAAGATTGATGGCAAATCTGTTAATCTGTATTGGAGAATATGCCAGGTTTTCAGGTACAAAGTTGGATATAATATTTTGCAAGTGCAGTCCAAAGACAAGCAGATATCTACACAGATTCCATGAGGTATAAAACGCTTCTCAGTGTTAATATATGGTGCAAATTCCAGAATCTACCCCTTACCATGTCCTTTATTCTGTAGTCAAGTGAAGTTTAACAACTGGAAACATCAAAATGTCCCATCTTTTCTATCTTAATCTAAGTCAATTGTACTTACTAAATAAAAATAAAGACTTTATATTTTTCTTCAAGAATAAAAATCCTATTCAAGAGGCAGTTTTTGCAGTAGCAATAGCAGAATTTTTGGTCTGTAAGCAGAATTTGAACATTTTTTTAGCTGTATAAGGAGCAAAACCCAAAAAATTCAAGATGCTATCAACTATCCTCATTTCTAATAACAGTGATACAAAAACCTGAAAATGCTATCAAAGGCCAGTAAATTTGTTTAATATTTTCATTTTTTAGCAGTGAAATTGCAGACTTTCTGGCACTCAACTGTTTAAAAATTTCATGGTCAGTTTTGCTATCTGCAACCAAAACATTTCATATATTCTCAAATAGCCAGAAGTTTATTAGTTTTTATGGAGTGAGGGGGAAGAAATCTGAATTTCAGCAGCTGGCAGCTATAGAAATAGCAGGAGGCTGTAACACTGACATCTGAACAAGTAACAATGCATGTAATGCATATCTGTAGTTGACAGATGACTGGGTTACATGCAGTTCTGAATCGTCAGTCATATATCTTCCACAGCACAGAAGACAGTAGCAGGTTATCACAGCCAGAGTCCCAATTGAGAACATGTTCTCTCACTTCAGTGTTTTTCTGTAACATGATTCTACAGATACTGATATAACCAACAAAGTAAATGTCATGTTGGATAGGTGCATCTATAAAAACAAGTTTAAAATAAGCATGATTAACACAGACTAATGAATCTGACAATTCCAAAGACTTAAAATTCTCCTTGTTGTTAGTTTTGACAAGCAAGTACATGTTACCCTTATTTAGTAAAAGTTCCTCATAGTCAACAGAGGGAAAACCCAGATAATTCAGCTCTGTTTGTAAGATTTGATGAAAAATATTTCTTGCCACATTTTGGTCATAGGGATTCCTACAAAGAACACAGATGTGACTGGTCAATCAGTCAAATACTACTTTAAAGTGATGTCGTTCTTTCATCAGGGCAAAAGTTCCAAAAAGATCCTGAACAGTATCAAAGGCATTCCAGAACTTCAAGACAAGTTTGCTGGCATATTGCTGTGTTTTAAGACTAGTTCTAATCCTCACATCTGGCTATATTAGTTGAAAATTTTCAGAATATACTAAGGTCCTGGGAAGTTTGGGTGGGGAGGCCACAAATAGAGAACCACACAGTTTATTTATTTAGCAGAATGTCTAAGTGGGTAGTAATTTCTACATCATACTCACATTAGTCATGTTGCCTGTTCCTCTGGTCTAGTTTAGACCATGGATGCAGCATGGATGTAGGGGCACAGGACACTGATGTCGAACACTGGATGTGTCCTAGTTCCACCTATAGAGATTATTCAGTGCAAGAATATTTTCAAGTAAGAAAGTCTTCAAAGAGCGGCCATATTATTCTGAATATACTTAGAGTGGAGAAGTCTTGGTTTGGTCTAGTTGGAAAATCAAATGTTATTTTTTCTGACTAATCAGTTGATTTATAAAAAATTTGTCCCCAGCTTATTCAGCTCACCATTGCATCAAATAAATATTTAATGTGAAAATGTATCCATATGCATTTTTCAAGGGTATTTAAGCTAATTTAAATTGGACATAAACTAGTAAAATTTGGAGTTTTGTGAGAATAAAGTATGAGAAGGGGTTTGGAATAAGATATTGGAGTCTCCGTTCTTTTCAGACCCGTTACAATTTCTACACAGTTAATAAGATTGGAAAGTGCTGCAATTTCCAAGGCAGATCTTGATATGGGTAAAGTACTCAGAGTCATCAATGTCTAGAAATATTAGCTTCCTTCTCCTGAGGAAAAGTCATATGTGGTGATAGCTACTGCTGAGCGACTAGGTACCATCTATCCTTTTTCCTAGCAGCAGCAGAAAGATCCGCTTCTTCATATCCTTTCTACTGATAACAAACGTGATCAAAGTCTTGATGAGTTTAAGTTCAATAATGTCTTATGGAAATAACATTTTAATATGAATTTTTTTAGGTAGTACAGAATTTTCCTTGAAAACAATGAGGAAAGGTAATCTGGTGAAAATACAGCACCAATAAATGAATGCAAATTAGAAATAATACAGAAAAACTTTAAATTGTTATTTCAAATTAATTCCCCCTTCCTATTTCTTTAATATCCATACAAATGCTTGTAATGGCACAAAAGTAGGAGGAAGTGGTCAGAAACAAGTACATGTGGGACAATTTCTTTCAGCACTACTGCTGACTAAAGGTGATAAAATAATGGAACAGCAGTCTGCAATCACAACAGTAATAGCAGCACTGCTATGAAATCTCTACTGCCTCATTTACTTTCCCTTTTTCTTGTTCATTCCTGAAGTAACTAGGTTCAAGATACTGTGGGTTGATGTGCATTACTGCCCTGTGGAGTCAGCTCATGCATGTCTTTGTAGCTGAGAAGAATCCACTACAAGCAGAGAAGTTGAAGTTGTCAGGGCAGACTAGTATAACTGAGCAGTTACTGTGACCCTCTGTATTGGAGATAAATACAGAGAGGAGAAGGAGATATTTAAGAGTCTTTCAAATACCTTCTGATGCTTATAACACAGGACAAGTAGTACAACTGCAGTGCTAGGCAGGGGAGATGCAACATTTCTCTCTCTCTTCTTTACTGCTCCTCAGCCCATATTTCAGTTCCTGTAATAAAACGTAGCAGCCTTTAAGCTGGGAAAGAGTTGCATTGCCTGGCTTCTTCTATGCCCTCTAGAAATTGTTCTTGTTTTACCACTACACTCATCCTTCCCAGTCAGAACAATTAGTATAATGATCTCAGTTCACACCTCAGTTCACAGTGCAGACACTGCAGTTTAATGGTCTGAGACACTGATGAACTCAAACACAGTTCAAATTATTCTTCTCATAGTCTCTGTTTCAAAGTCACTGTTCCATGAAAGAATGTTAGAATAAAATTTCTAACTCATGTTTACACACTCAATTCTCATCTTAGAACACACTTTTTTCTTTTCCCTTTTTCTGCACTACCATCTGATTGCCTCATTCTGTTCCTGGCATCTCTCCTTCAGCTGAACTCTCAGATGATCATCATCTTAAAGACTGAAAATAAATACCTCTGAGCTAAATCCTGTTCTGCTATGGAGATATTCCTGTGTAAGTTCAAAGTCACTTAATTGATTTTATGGTTAGAGAGGCATTAGAAATGGCTAAATAGGAGGCCAAGTCTCTTTCAGCCTTTGGCTCCAGATGCAGTTATTACTGATAAACCATTTCATAAGCTGTTTTCCTTTTCATATATTTTGCTTGTAAACATGAATCTTGCCTTTAGAAAACTGTAATCAAATAAGTGCTCTTGCTGCCTAATATAAAACAGTGATAGCTGCGCAGCACAGTTAGTGTAATCTATTTCACAGTGTGTTCTCTTTTAATCTTTTCTTTGGTTCACAGAAACTGCCAGGTCAGAACACACAATTGCTTTCCATGATGGAAGTCTGCTAAAAGTTTCCAAAGAGAATTTTAAAATAAATAAATAAATCCATTAATTAAACCGTTTTTGTTTGTTTGTTTTTCTTTCTTCTCACATTCGTTCACTAGAGATGAATTATGAATTGTGAGTTTAAGAAATTTGAGACCATGAGTCCCACTACGTCTCTGGAGTTTCTGATATACTGGGCTGGTGGGGAAGATAAGTTTCATGCAGAAAAAGAAACACCTTTCCTCTTGTGTGCTTGCTCATCTAAAAGTGACAGGATCTATGCCTTTGTTACTTCTTATAAAATGGGCAATTTAAAAAATTTTGAAGACTCCAAAACTGCTTCAATCTATAATGAATTCTGGAGTAAGAAAAGAGTTTGAAGATATTTTCTCCTTAACCTCTCAGTTGTGAACAAATGAAATTAGAGTCCACTTGAGCTCCATGTTTTGCAAGCTCACAAAAAATTGGGACATTGTCACTGTACTGTCTCCACCCTGAGCCCCTGTACCCTGTTTTCAAGGCAACTAGGAACTAGGCTTTTGCAGTGAAACATTTATTCATTAGTATGACAAATGCTAATTCAGTTACAGGTAGTAGAAGTAGTCTGATTTCTGGAGAGCTATAGGACATATTTCCACGTGTTTGCACGGATAAAATTGCCGTAAGAAGCCATGATAATTTGTTAATGTTTACCTATTCACATATTTGCCTCATTGTATTTGTAAATACACTTGAATTATGTGAGAAATAGACAAAGATATAAGAAAGTTCAGATCTATGGATCAAATAATAAAATGGTTAGGAGAAAACCAAAGTATATCCCAAGTTTCCATGTATAAATGTAGTTAAGTTCAATATTGTATTTGGCAGTGCAATTGTTGTATTCTACATTGACCTGTAATAGACAATAATACTGATGAGTCTTGTTTTCTGCATTTGCTATGCTGACTGGAAAATATGTAGAAATGCAAAAGGAGCTACTCAGATTTGATTTAGATTTGACATTCCATTCCATATAACTCAGGTATAATTAAGTGTTATTATCAGGTAGCACTAGCTGAATACGTAACAAAGCAGAAAAAACAAAACTGTGGAAGAAAAGTTGTTTCACATCAATTCTGCTTTCAAAAGCTGATAGATGTACAATCTATATATCATAGCTGGCTTGAATCCACTAAATTTTTCAAATGCTTCAGTTTTCCTAAATAACTATTTCTTAAAAATCAAACCCACAAAAAGTCATATTTTTATATAGCTCACATTCAGGATGTGAGTTCTCAGTAGGTGAAATTGTAGAGATCCTCAGAGACGCTGTCCAGTACAGAACTAGAACCATCTAGCATGATCAAAAAGGATCAAATTGAATTAAGGTGACTACAGCTAATGAAACAAAAAGAAGAGCATTAGTGCCTTTCATATTCCAGATGGCTTCTCCTGCTATTCACGTGTTGTTAAAATGGGGAAACCAGCCTCAAAAAAAATGTAGAAACAGCTTTAGTACATTGAGAATTCACAGCTGAGCATCCTATGTCAAAAAAAGGTGCTTTTGTGGTTTAGAGGGAAAAACTGTAGACTTTTCTTTGTCTCTTGCTGTTTTCTTACTGGCTAGGATGAATAGCCAACCATTTGGGAGACTAGATTTTTAGAAGAATATTTATTTGGCTGTAAGCTGTCTGCTTTCATTAAAATGCTGTCTTAGTTTCTAGCTGGGATCGAAGTTGTCTTTCTCATAGTGTCTGCGATGAGGCTATGTTTTGGTTCTAGAAGGAAAATAAAACTGATACGTACTGATGTTTACGCTTCTTGCTGGACAGTGCTATACAGAGCCAAGGACGTTTTAGTTTCTCAGTTTCTGGCACTGCCCTGCAAGCAAGGGGGGTAGTGGGACACAAGGAGCTGGGAGGAGACAGGATCATGGCAGCTGACATAAACTGGCCAAAGAGATATTCCATACCATATGACATCATGTGGACTATAAAACTTAAAGGAAGTTAGCTGGGGAGGGGCTGCTGCTCAGGAACCGTCTGGGCATCAGTTGGTGGATGGTGAGCAATTGCCTTGTGCATCACTTGTTGTGTATATATTACCATTACTGTTATTTTTATTCTATTTTCCTTTTCTGTCTTAGTAAATAGCTTTTATCTCAACGCAGGAGTTCTACTTTTTTTTTTTCTGATTCTCTCCCTCATCCCAGCTAGCAGGAGGGGGAGTGAGAGAAACGCTGTGTGGTGTTCAGCTGTTGCCGGGTTAAAACGCAACATTTTTGGTAATTTGCTGTAGTAAAGGTTTAATGTATACTAGAACATAACATTTGCCTGGAAATTGAATTGTTTTAAGTATTTTGTTCAGTTTTCAAACATACATACTCTTTTCAAGTATACATACAAATATCACATTGCATACAAAAAGTCATTATTTACTCATCAGAAAGCAAATATTTCATTTGTATATCATTTTTCTTGTTATTATAGACTGAACTGTCAGAAAGTTACTAAATTACACTGAAACAGGTTGCGCAGACAACCTGTTCTGGAGACATTCAAGGTCAGGCTGGACCAGGCTATGAGCAACCTGACCTAACTGTAGATGTCCCTGTACATTGCAGGGGAGTTGGACTACATGACTTTTAAAGGTCCCTTCTAACTCTAAGAATTCTATGATTCTATGATTGTTATTCAGAATGCAAAGAATGAGAGGTCACCTCTACACCCCTAAAAGCAGTGTGTGCTCTAGTGCTTTCTAGTTGGTGGCGATCTCCCTCACTAATGATCATTGTGTTGCTGCAGTATCCATCCTGTTCTAGTGTGTACGTCGAGGTCCAGTTTCTACTTCTTGTTCTGGTGTATCATGTTGTTGGTCTTGGGGCCTTGGCCAAAGGCTAAAAACTTCTAGTGGGCAGTGGTCTTGCTATCCTTGGGGAAAAGACTCTCTGTATGTAAGTATTCAAAGAGAACACTGTCAGAAATCCTGTGCAGAAAAGAATCTGTGCAATTTTCAGTTTGAAGGCTATCCTATATGAAAACCGTGAAATTCAGCAATAACTTTAAAGTAAACAACATGCTCTCTACAGAAGGTAGATGAAAAAACTTCTCCCATGTTATTGTGCATATCCTGAGCTTGGTATGGATGAAAACATGACCTCAAAAATCCTTATTTAATTATATAGATAATGACAAGATTTATAGTAGCCAATAGAGCTAAGCATTCAAAATAATAAATAGCTATTAAAATTGCTACAATTCCTAAAATTGTTTGACATTCACTGCAGATAGTAAGAAGGTTTGCTTTATCTTTAAAGCCAATTTTTACCTTTGTTTTTACGACTATAAAATAGACTTCATAAATATTTTAAAATAAGAAGGTTGGGAATTTGAAGATTAAGGAGCATATACATATATGAGAGAAATAGAAATGTACAAAGCTGTTCACACAGAGATTCAAAGTGACCTAAAAAAGCCCACAGATTTGCATGGGAAAACTCAGAAACATGGGTGAGGAGAACTACGGATCAGATGAGAGATGAATTACAGGAGTTGATGGTAAGAGTCAGAGGGCTTCCCATTGCTTGTAACTTTTTCTCTTGGATTGTTCTAATTCCATCTCCACAAACACTGTTTTTCACCTAATACAGAATTTTTATAGAAAATGAAATACTGAGACACGATGCTAATATATAATTGATATTCTTTTTATTCTAACAATACACAGAGGTAAGTAAGGAAATTTTGCCTTAGAGATACTTTTCTGGTCTTATGCAAATAAAAATCTACCGTAAGAGGGATAACGCCATCTACTAACAACAGTGTGTGATTACATAAATATAGTTCTATTGTTTGACACTGATGGACAGCTTAGTACCACCAAGTCTCTTTCTTGCTCCACCTCCTCAGAAGGATGGGGAGAAAATAAAATGAAAAAATGAAAGGTTCATGGGTTGAGATAAGGGCAGTGAGATCACTCACCACTTACCATCATGGGCAAACCAGAGTCAGCATAAGGAGATTGATGCAATGTGTTGCCTGCTACAGTGAGAACTAAAAGCAAACTAAAACTACTTTCCTCCCATCCACCCTCTTCTACCTCCTCCTCCTGTGCAGTGCAAAGGAATGGGGAATGGGGGCTGTGGTCAGTCCCTAACTCTTCATCTCTGCCACTTCTTCATGATCACTCTGTTCCTGCTCCAGCATGGGGTCCCTCTCATGGGATGCTGACCTTCCCAAACTGATAGTGCATCAGTCTGAGTGTTGTTAGCTGGTTGAGGGATGAGATTGTCCTGCTTCGCTCTGTGCTAGTGTGGCCTCACCTTGAGCACTGTGTGCACTTTTGGGCACCACCATAAAAGAAGTATATGAAACTATTAGAGAGCTTCCAGAAGAGTGCCATGAAGATGGTGAAGGGTCAAGAGGGCAAGAATTGTGAGGAGTGGCTGAGGTCCATTGGTTTCTTCAGCTTATAGAAGAGGTTACTGAGAGGCCTCGTGGTGGCCTACAGCTTCCCCAAGAGGGAAGTGGAGGGACAGGCACTGATCTCTGCTCTCTGGTGACAGCAACAGGACCTGAGGGAACAGCATGAAGCTGCACCAGGGGAGGGCCAGGTTGGGTGTTAGGAAAAGGTTCTTCATCAGAGGGTGGTTGAGCACTGCAATAAGCTGCCCAGGGCAGTGGTCATGACACAAAGCTGCTGTAGTTTAAGAAGTGTTGGGACAAGACGCTCAGACATAGGGCTGAATTTTTAAGTTTTTCCTGTAAGGAGCTAGAAGATGGACTCAATGATCCTTGTGGATCCCTTTCAACTCACCTCTTTCCCCTCATTCTGACCTTCGTGGCTGCAGGGCTGTTTCTCTCACATTTTCTCACTCCTCTCCCAGCTGCAGTTACACAGCAGTTTCTTCCTTTCTTAAATCTGCTCTCACAGGTGCACAACTGGTGTTGCTCACTGACTCAGTTTTGGCCAGCAGCAGATTCCTTTTGGAGCTAGATAGAAATGCCTCTTACCTGACATAGGGCAGCTTCTGGAGCTTTCTCACAGAGTCTACTTTGCAGTCTTCCTGCTCCCAAAACCTTGCTGCATAAACTCAATACAGGTTCTATAATGAGTGCTGGTGACCTATGGAATTAAAAATAGTGATACTCTGATACTAAAGCATCCATCTAATCTCTACTGCTTTTGAATGCTGAAGTGTTACAAGGGCTATATGCAGAGGATGAATTCAAAAAGGGTAATAATTATGGAACTTTATAAAACATGCCAAGTAAAAAAACGGGCAATTAAATACTTTAAGACTTTATTCACCACCACCACTACCTAAAATAACCCTTAGTCCTACTGTAGAATATGGAAGTTTTCTACATGGAAATCACATTTTTGTATTTGGTAATGACAGGAAGGTAGAAGTAGAGGTAAAATAAGTAACAAGCTTTTATCTCCTTTTTAATCATGTCATCGTATGTGAATAGAGAAAAGAAGACACACAAGTTAGGACAGTTGTGACCACTGCCCAGAGCTGACCAAAACCAAAAGACTGTGGATAGAAATTTCCCACTATATATCTTGGAGAGGGATTTATGAGCAGAAGGGTTAAAAGTATCAGAAAGACAAATGTTTGAGATTCAAGTGAGATGTAATCATAGCTTTGGATTTTTGAGCAAGATAGCTCTGCTACATGTTTTAACCACATTGAAGGGGAATACATTTTTTTTAAATGCAAAATTACATCTCTGCATCTGATTAGTGTCATGTAATATTTTATCCATACAAAAATTTTGTTCGAAGGTCCGAATGTTGACCTTAAAATAGTCAATATAGAACCGAGTATTAACAAATTACAGGTTATCTAGAGTCATTATTCTAATACTAAACTGCAAACCTGAGACTTAAAGTAGAGAGAGGAGGGGATTACAGCTAAGCCTAGTAAAAGTGGGTCTCTCAAATAGAAGTTCAGAAAGTGAATCACAACATGCGAGTAGAATAAGCAATTCATAGTAGTCTGTATGCTATTATATTGACAAGAAGATCATAAGAACTGGAACAGGTTGCCCAGTGTGATGGATGATGTCCCTGGAGACATCCAAGATCAGACTGGACTAGGCTCTGAGCAACTGGATATAGCTACAAATGTTCCTTGTGCTTTGCATGGGAGTTGAACCACATGACCTTTAAAGGTCCCTTCCAACTGAAATGATTCTATGATTCTATGGTAATACAGTTATAATCATTTTGAAGAATGACTAGTGATCCTTATATCATAGATATGATATCTATATATATATATCATATATTATAGATATATAATATATAATATATACCATAGATATATATAAATCATAGCTTCTCTAGAATAACTTTCTTAAGAAGTAGGTCATGAGTTTATGGAAAGTTTTTAAAATTGATTACAGTTTCATCCTTCAGACTAAGACAGGAATCCAGATAGTCCAGATAAGACAACCAAGCAGTCTTCCTGTTTTGATAAGGATCTCGTCTGTTTTGACTGGTGCTTTCACTACGAACATATGCAGTTCATAGGGCCATAGTAGCAGCAGCAGGCAGACAATTCCTGATATCCCTTTGAAACCCCTTGTAAAATTTATACTACTTAATGGTTTTCACTCATCTTCTTTCAGTACTTCAATAAATGTAATAGCATAAGTTCCCATACATAATAAATCCTGGCTTTTGTTTACTTACAGAAGTATTGCATAAAAAATTCATCATTTTCCCTCACTCTTTAAAGAAGCTATGATTTTGATTCAAGTTCTTGAATGTACAAATTATATATACACACACATATATATATATATTCTGAGAGAGTTGTGAGGTACTGGAACAGGCTACCCAGAGAAGTCGTAGATGCCCTGTCCCTGGACGTGTTCAAGGCCAGGTTGGTTGGGGCCCTGGGCAACTTGATCTAGTACTAGATCTGGAGGTTGGTGGCCCTGCCTGTGGCAGGGGAGTTGGAACTTGCTGATCCTTGGGGTCCCTTCCAACCCAGGCCATTCTATGATTCTATGATTCAATCATTGAGTAATTGGCATAAAATAAATTAGCTGTTCCTAATCACTTATTCAAGGATTATACTGTTACGAAACCAAAATATCAAGCACTATCTCCCCTTTTAACCCACAACAGCAATAATCACAAGACTTAAAACCATCAAATTTAAAATATTCCTTAAAATTATTGCCATCCTTTCAGAGCTATTGCATAGCACAGATATTTTAAATATGTGCTAACTTCCAGAGATGGATATGAGTTCTGGCTTACAAATTCCTTGTTCTTGGTTCACAGATTTCTACTGCTTATTTCTACTGCCTATTATAACATAGCTCAAAGCATCATGGGATATTTTCTGACCTGCAAAATTCCTCAGTGTGATTGATACACTGATATAACCGCAGTAGAGTTGAGTGGAATGACGTTTCCTTTATTCTTTCCAATACATCTTCTCCAAGACCTTACAAGCACATTATAGAAATAGCTACTGTGAAGGATAGCAAGATTCCACAATATGCTTTTTCTACCATATAAAGACTCTGAAATTTTATTTATTATAACAGTGGGGTTTTTGCTGATATTTTACTTTCAGGAAATTAAACTGTTTACGTTATTGACTGTGGAACTATGGAAATACTGCAAAATCAGTAGGGCACGTTTAATACAAAGACTTGTTATTTTCAATCTTCTACATACTGCATGAAAAACAGGACTTGAATTTTCACGGGAGTTTTAATTCACTGGACATGGATTACATTGGAGTTGCTTCTGAAACTCATTCTTGACTAAATTCTTGCTTAAATAAATTTAAATAAATAAATGATTAGATAAAAAAATAAATAAATATCCTCTATTTGTATTTTGTATACTGGAATAAAAAAATGAAGGTATGGCAAGGATGCATATTACTTGACTCAGGGATGCATGGAAATATTACTGAGCATACTGTAGTAAATAGTTGGCTGGTATGTGTGGCTGTGTGGGCATGCATACAAATTACATATTTGTATGTGTGTGTATAATATTTATATATGTATAGTAGGTACATAAATGTAAATAATATATAAATACAGATGTATAGATTTATATATGCACATCCACATATTGATAGATAGATAAGTAGATAGCTTTGTTCAATATGTATTTTTCTGTTTTGTACATGATATATGGAAGAGGAAAAGTGCATAAAAGTGTTGATTTCAATGGATTCTTCAGACTGCTCACAGACTAAGGACTGTCAGGGATCACAAGAGAGGCTAGTGAACATGCTTTTTGTAGAAACTGTAAAATTATTCTGAAAGTGTATAAATACTTTATTTAGAAAGTTATCTTTTAGAAAGTCATCTTTCCATAAATTTACACTTGTCCCCTTACGATCCTTTACAAGACATTCCCATATTAATTATCATGAATATATTTTGTGTTGCTTAAGGTTAAGCTTGCTAACTTGCACCCAAGGGACTTTGTTCCAGTCATGCCTGCTGCAACAAAACTCTGAGAGCTCATGGTGAAAGGTCGCTTCCAAATCTTTTGTGATTTACAGCTTTCTAAGATTGTACCTCCTATCTGGTAGTATAACTTGTGGTTCTTTCTTGCAAAGTGTGTCAATATGTACTTGCATTTTGTTGGATTCTGACAATTTAACCAAATGATTTAGATTAAATTAAAACAGTGAACTACCCTCCTTTTTATTTACTATCTCATCAATCTTTGTGTCATATGCAAATTTAATCAGCTAAGATTTTATTTTATCATCTAGATTGTTTATAAGAATACACTGAGTACTGTTGGACCAGGAATCTCTCCCAGGAGACTTTGCTTGGAACAGCCCTGCTCATTGATATTTGCTGATAAGCTGTTTTTTAATTCATCTAATATGTGCTCTGTTGATTAAAAATCTTGCATTAAAGGGAATTAAAAATGCCATGTGACACTATTGCAAAAGCCTTAGAGAAATACAAAGATGCTATACCAACAGAGTTGCCAGTTTATTTGACAAAAAATGCCTTTCCGTGAGACTTGAGCAGTATTCATGATATTTTTTGGCTTATGTTCTTCAGTGAAAGAGCACTGAAAAGTGGTATTATTTTGTCAGACCAAGGCAAAATATCTTTTATTCCCTCAGCCACTTAAAGTCTGCAAAATATTTTTAACTGTATTTTTTTGTCTCTGAAAAATCCCAAGAGTTGTGAGAACTTGATTAAAACCATTGGTATTGTCTTAGTTTCTAACTGAAACTTTCTCTCAGTGTCTGCTACAAAGCTGTGTTTTGGTTCTAGAAAGAAAACATGGCTGATAACACCTGGCAGCGCTGAACA